>OW240912.1:70507076-70527137 GCA_933207985.1 Pelobates cultripes
GGAAAGGTGACACATGCAGGGGCTGGGGGAAAAGGAGACACATAGAGGGACTGAGGGAGGAAAGGAGACACATAAAAGGGCTGGGAAAAAGGAGATATATGGATGGGGCTATGTGGGAGGAAAGGAGACACATTGAGGGGCAAGAGGAAAGGAGACACATGGAGGGGCTGGTGGAGGAAAGGAGACACATAGAGGGACTGCAGGAAATGGGACACATAAAGGGACTGAGGGAGGAAAGGAGACGCATAAAGGGCCTGGGGCGGGGAGGAGACACATGCAGGGTCTGTGTGGGAGGAAAAGAGACACATGGAGTGGCAAGGGGGAATGAGACACACGGAGGGGCTGGGGGATGAAAGGACACACATGGAGGGGCTGCAGGAAAGGTGACACATGCGGGAGCTGGGGGAAAAGGAGACACATAGAGGGACTGAGGGAGGAAAGGAGACACATAAAAGGGCTGGGAAAAAGGAGATATATGGATGGGGCTATGTGGGAGGAAAGGAGACACATTGAGGGGCAAGAGGAAAGGAGACACATGGAGGGGCTGGTGGAGGAAAGGAGACACATAGAGGGACTGCAGGAAATGTGACACATAAAGGGACTAAGGGAGGAAAGGAGACGCATAAAGGGACTGGGGCGGGGAGGAGACACATGCAGGGTCTGTGTGGGAGGAAAAGAGACACATGGAGTGGCAAGAGGAAAATAGAGACACATGGAGGGGCTGGTGGAAGAAAGGAGACACACGGAGGGACTGTGGGAAATGTGACACATATTGGGGCTGGGGAGGAAAGGAGACACATAGAGGAGCTGGGGTAATGGGACATATGGAGGAGTTGGGGGGAATAACTCACATGGAGGGGATGTGAAGGAGAATGAAACACATGGAGGGGCTGAGGAGTATTATACATGGGGGGGCTCCGGCAATGTTTGCACCTGGGTCCGATGATTTCTAGTTGCGCCTCTGACTACAAGATTCATTATCTTCTATTTTAGCAATAATTTGTAAGAAGACTTAGAGTTGGGAACATAAAATGTAAATGTAAAATATATTCCTAATGCTATACTGCTACTCTAACGTTAGGTTCACCCCCTCCATCCCCACCCCATCCATTGTGTCCCTTTAAGTATGGGACCATGTAACACGATCCTTCAGTTATCCAGTGTGCAAGCATTGTTTCAATCATCTCTTCTACTTAAAAACCAACAACAGTTAAATCTAAGTTAAATACATTGCCTCTCCCTTTACTTGTGACTGAAGCATAATTATACTGATCTGTACTTTTTCCTATCCCTCTGAACAATAGCTATGTATGGCTTGTCTGCATTATGTGTGTGTTTTTTCCAAGTATTTTATACTAGTTTGTTTTCCTGTCATTCTCTTTATAATCTAATTGGAATTCTGCGCTATTTCAAACATTTACCAAGTTGTCGAGCCATGCCCTTGAGTAAAAAAAGAAGAACTATAAATTCTGTAATCCTGCCCATTGTTTACCCCTTTTTATTTTATGTACAGTTTACTCTCTTTGTCATACCCTCTGAATAAAAATATATTTACAATAAGATGATAGAGCTATGCAAAAGTTGAAAGATAATTGAGAGGAATCTATAAAGCATTAATCTTTCTGAAAATATAAAGCTCAAGCTGTGTATTACAAAAGAATGTGTTTGTGAAGATGTTGTGCTATATTGAAGTAAACACAAAGGAACATCAATATGATTAATAATGCGTTTTTCCTCCATCTCTTAAAATGAAAAATTAATCAAATGTAATAAAAAAAATATGAGTTAACCGAATATAGAAGATGCAGTGGGTTACACAAAATACGTTTGCATGTTTTGGGCAACTATTGGACATTTAAGGGCAAGAGGAAATCCAATAAACTGCATGGTCAATGTTAAAAAATGAAATTAAAGGATAATTTCTAAAACACTTTCTGCTACTAATCACTGATTTGTGCATTTTGTACTTCAATTCGTTTGTTGTTCTGCTACAAGAGTGTACTCTTTTCTACCGAATCACGTGACATATATCTTTTCTTGGTCGAAACAAGTCATTTGGTGTCCCATAAATCTGTCGGCACCTCAAAAAAAAGTTCACTGTCTTCCCACTCTCGCAGTCCTTCAAGGCTTCATCAGATGTCGAGGCATGCTTGCGACCTGGTTTAGAACTGTCTCATAGAATTTAGCAAGACACTTGGCTGACAAATTATACGTACATGGTCTTTTGATTCTTTATAGAAACAAATATCTTCAGTTAATTATAAACATTTCGAGATGTTTTTCTTAAAAGGGTTTGTCTAGAACAGGGGTAGGCAACCTTCGGCACTCCTTATGTTGTGGACTACAGCCCCCTTAATGCTCTTACAAACATAATGCTGGCAAAGCATCATGGGAGGTGTAGTCCAAAACATCTGCAGTGCCGAAGGTTGCCTACGCCTGGTCTAAAACAATAGGCAACGTGCAACATAAAAACGAAAGCAAGCATTCTACAATGTACATATTTGCTGATCTTTATTTCTACATTTTTAAAAAAAACAAAACATGGTCATGATTAAAAAATATAGCTGGAAACATGGTAAGCAGAAACGTGTAATCTTTCTACCTCATTTGGCCTTCATTAGAAAAAGAAAGTAACATAAAAATATCTGCAGTTTTTTCTTGGCATTCTTATATATCAGCAATGTAGCTTAGCACCTTTGTAATAGTCTTTGCCAATCCTTTAGTATGCCTCTTCAAAAGACCCCCTGTGCGGCATTTAATTAACTTTATTGATATTTAGAAATTAGGAGGGTAGGGAGATGGAGAAATCATTAACTCACGCAGCAGGAGGGATAACACACCATCCATAAACACCCTTAACCCGTGTGATGCTGCTAAACAAACAGAAAGTGCCTGGAATGATCAATGAATGTAGGCAGCTCTGAGAATAGCAAAGGTTAAATATACTATTTAGCCTAATTATTTGAACGTGAAGTACACATTCAGCTGATTGAGATAATTCCAGCTGTGGTACATTATCTATAATAAACCAAATAGCACACAGCTAGGTGTATATGTCGTTTTTAAGGTTGGCTTTTAAGACTTGTCCTTAAATACACTTAAAAGGGACAATTAAGGTTGAGTGAAAGCACCCAAAAATTGCATTTATAAATTATACATACATACAGTAATGAAATGTCTCACATTTATGCCTCTATTTCATAATATAATTACTTTTTATTTTCATAGCACCAACACATTATATAGTGTTTGTACAATTAAGAAGTGTGTGTGTATATATAAAACAAAACTCTGCACATCAGTCAAGCCATAAGACTTGCTTTTCCCACAGAAATCACACATTTGCAGTGATGTTACTACCACAAAGGATTCTGGGTGGGCATATGCAAATTATTTTAACAAAGAATCACATTTTTGCCTCATTCCATTTTAAACATGGATTAATTTGTCTGTGTAGTAACATCACTGTAAATTTGTGATTTCTGTGGGAAAAGCAAGTCTTATGGCTTGACTGGTGTGCAGATTTATGTTTATTAACTATCCACATGTTTATGTTTTTTAACTATCCACAGACTTCAGGTGGAAGAGGTTTTCAATCAAAATTCCCCCCCCCCCACTATAACTATATATAAAATAATTATATCATGAACTTCGAAGTTATCTCATGAACTTCTAATTTAGAGGGAAGAAGTTGGGAGACAAAAGGGTTGCATTGGTACTTCATAGCAGTGGCAGAACTAATGTAGAGAGGGCTCTCAAGCAAGTGGGCCTTCCATTAATGCAAATGTGGTTGAAAGGTAGATTTTCATCCGTTGTGCACGTCTCTTAATGCTTTGCCAGCTGAAAATCTACCATTTGATCATACTTGTAGGGTTGTATTTGTGAGCAGTGTATGTGTGTTTAAATGTTTACATGGTTTAGGAGTGAATGGAGTGTTTGTGTGGAGTGCTGTCATTTGACATAGTGTTGGTGTTTGTATGCAGGTGTGCATTTATGTGTAGTGTGGGTGTTTGAATGCAGGGGTGTATAATATTGTCCTTTTACTACATTGACGTGTTTGTGTGTTCCATTGCAGAGGAATCTCTGTATGTAGCATTGGCATTTGAATGCAGTGTTGAGTTTTAGGTAATGCTGGTATAAGTATGCAGGGTGCATTTTGTGTGTAGAGTTAGCATTTGATTTCTGATGTTTATGCACAAATCAGCATACACTTTCATAAAAACATACATACACATACACTGACACAGATGCCCACTGACACACAGACACACAGACAAAACTAACATGCACATACACCGATACACATAAACACTGGCACACACGTGCAAGTCATAATTTACATATTATTAGCCACATTCGTGTTTCAATAAGTTTTGGGTACAGAAGGATGGCTTTCTTGGGGTCCAATGGGATCTGGCTGTAGCTGGTGCTGGCTGAGGCTGATGAGAATCTGACTCTGGCCCAGGTAATTATTTTTTTTTTTTGCCATTTTGATAGGCTAATGTTGAATCACTGGGGCAGGGGAATCTGTGTGGTTCTTAAACTGGGATTATAGTGAATGTACTGTAGTATACCAAGGGTATAGTGTTTCTGAGGCCATCTTATCTTTTAGATAAAGAATCAATGTAATGCTAAGGAATCCTTCTACAGTTAATTACATAAAATATTTTGACAAAAGTGTGAAAAATATATTTATAAGCCTTGAAAGTGGTGCTCCTTGAAATGTAAAAATGAGCAATCTACCAAATTTAATGTTTTTGATGATGTTTCGGACATCATAAAAACTATTTCATAACTCTCCAATTGGTTGATTTTGGGTAATGAACTCAGAAATGAATTTCTCATTACACACATTAAATTATGAGACTGCATGAAATAGTTTCATTGTCTCTAAACCTCACACTGGTTTTATCTTCGTATTAATATTGGTTATTTCTACATTCATTTTTGCAACCTACCCACTGTTCCTAAATAATGTAGCTAACATTTTTACCATCCCTGCTGTGATCTTATATATAAGTTTGTTTACATTTTTCATTTTAAATCCATATATCTCTTTTGCTACATGCATTAATTGTATGGTTTATAATCACACAATTATTTATCATATGAGTACCCCCTGTCAATATTCATTCTTTCGAGTACCTAGGTAAAAGCTAGCAGTTATGCAAAGCTGTCTGATGTTACAGGTAGAATCCTTTTACTGCAGGAATCTACAACATCTTTGCAACTTGTGAATGCAGCTCTTTAACAGGTTAAATAGAATTCGCCCTTATCTATGCTTTATTATTCCTTATTAAAGTGTATCTGTCATATTGCAAAGTACTTTACCTAAAATGAAACATACAAATATTTCATCTATACACTGTGCTAACAAATCTATAGATTCTATTAAACAGCCATATAAAGATATATGCTCCTTTTCCTCTACTATCAAACAGCTGACGACCAGTGAGAGCAGAGAACCATCTTACTACAAGTGTTTATCCTGCTCTGTCTCACAGCAACTACAGATCATGTGATGTAGTTGCTGTGATTACTCCTCTAAAAAGTTTGCTAGATATTTATAGGAATGGAGTGACATGTTAAGATATTGTGTCAAAATTTTAGGGGAAAACATCTCTGCTTTAGAGATGTCACGTACATGGATGCTGTCCAGGAAGTAGGAGGGTCTGGGAGGGAGGGTCTGCTGGAGATTGTCCGGGATGTGTCAGCTGACCGGAGTTCGCCGCGAACAGCTCGTGGCGAACCGTGGCGAACCGTTCGCGAGAAGTTTGCGGACGGTTCGCGACATCTCTACGCTGCTTTAGAAAGTATTCCTATCTTGGGTTGGCCATGCCACAAGTGAATGGGAGGCAGCAATGCACCGGGAGCATTGCGTTATGGGGGTACTGGTACACTAGTGAAGAAGTAAGTATTAAAATATCTTGCCCAAAAGAAATCCAAATGTAACCTATTACTATGATAAGTTATATATTTACTGCTTTAAGAGATATTTTACTTTAAACTGATCCTGACACTGGGGGTTCAATTTAATGTATTTTTTCGGAACACTGTGTGAAAATAATATAAATATGTGTGCTCACATAAAAACAAGAATAAGTTATTTTGCACACTATGCATCCATTGCACTTTAAATAGCCGTTGGAGTTAGACAGAGTAGATGTTTTTTTTTTCTTACAGTTTCTTGTATAATTCTTTGTTAAAATTAATCTAAAACTTGGTGCTAGAATAGATCTAATTATACAAGAAACTGTAAGAAAAATAATACCTCTAATCTATCTGATTCCAAAGGCTATTAAAGTGCAATAGATGCATAGTGTGCAAAACAACGGATCACACAGTCAAATCTAAAACTACACACTTCTCTTCTAGCAACACAAACAAAACATATATGATAAAAGACTTTATTCACTGTAACACAAAAAAATGTTATCTACCTATTGGAGTGACTTTGTGGCCTCCAATACGTAGGAATGACATCAAGATGTTTAAAAATCAGGTTGGCAGAACATTGCCGCATTATGAAAGGATACGAAAACCACTCAGTATCAAGGCATTTTCTCAAACATAATAAAAACCCTTAACTACTAAAATGCATCGGTATTGAAAAATGCAAAATCCCATGGAGAGGGGGAGATATTCGTAGAATCTTGGGTAAAAAAGAAATAAACTGGGAATTCCAGTTATAAACTCTAGTCCCAGAAGTTCTAAATGATGATTTTGACCTTTAACATTTTCTATAAAAGTATACAAATTAATCATATTTTCTACAAAATAATATACATGCACCTACCTATTCACTTTACCTTTTATTACCCAAATTTAGAATCTTTCTTTTCCTTTCACCTCTCCTCCCCCTCTTTTTTAAATATTATACTTTTTTTTTACTATTATAAACATTCCATTGTTCCTTCCCGCCCTGGACCAACACCTAGATCCAGCTCCCAGTGGGAAGACTCCAAGAGAGTATAGCAGGTATAATAATCCAAAGAGCAGTATAGCAACCCCCCCACACATGAGCCGAGGTTTAATAGTAGTCTATTTATTAGAGGCCACACACAGCCTTTTATGCAAACCCCATGCATGGGGTTTCCTATACAAAACAACAGAGTATTCCCTCCCCTCTGCCTGAGAGATAATTGACTCAAGAACTGTATAAACTCAATTATCAGGCACAAAAACACACATTTTACAGACACTCCAAAAATACCCCCAAAACACATGAAAACCCCACAAAGTCACATCCCCTCATAGCCCCAATCTGGGTGACCAACATATCCAAAAATCACCAGATCGGTTCAGGGGTTCGGGTTTTTCATTGAAATCATAATTTGACCCACCGCACACAGGGTTCTATGCCCAAAACAGTTACAGGATATGTGGTAGTGGTCGGTTAAGTTTGCTACTTTAAAAATGAACAAACTACCGAACGTAGTCAATAGTCATACCATGGAGCTTGTTCCCCTCATCCAGACGAACAATTCCACCAACAGGGCCCTTCCAGGTGTTGTGGAAACGAATGCAGACGATGATGGAAGTCCAGTGGTGTACGGGAGTTTCAGTGTCCGATTTCAGTTTCATGAACTCGACGCCCAAACATTGCTGCCTGGTTTCAGGGGAACAAGATGGCCGCCGCCTCGTGGTCGTTCATATGAACTGCGGCCACCCAGACGAACAATTAAAACACTGCGGTTAGAATCGTTAAGATGTGATGATAGGGCTTAACAAGCTCCCGGGTGGTCCATAGTTTGTGCGCCTGTTTGGTTCCTGAACAGCATGAGAAAATGGCAGAAACTAAGTCTTTTCCTATGGCTTTTACAGGGCCCATAGTCCTTGGGCAAGAGGCTGTCAAGCAGTCTCCTCCAGGAGCCCTTGGCGAGGTTACTTTTGCCACAACTACTAAAGAGCTTTTTTATTTGGAATGTAAGATGTCTATATTCCACAATGGCTCAGGCTTATGACATCATTTTGGCACCAAAATTCTAATTATTATGTTTGTATTTCTTATATATATCTCAAACTGTCAGTTGCAACTCTTTGATAGCACTTGATAAAGCCCTGTGTTGGTGCGACTCCCAGATACTCTGGGTGATGACTCTCACCAGTTTTATTCAGCTCAACTTGCTGAGACTTCTCTCATTTTCTATTAATTAGTGAGCATTCATTGTCTTTAGCTACAGCTACCATGCACAGTTTAACCACTTAAGGACACATGGCATGTGTGACATGTCATGATTCCCTTTTATTCCAGAAGTTTGGTCCTTAAGGGGTTAAACAATAGTTCTTATACGTGTGTGGGGTACTTTTTTGCAAGTCTCAGACAAGTGTTGATTTTATTCTATTTGATTTATTTATTTTTTTGTTTTACACACAAGTGTTTTTGGCTGTTGACTCTCACCAGTTTTTAGATATTAGAAGTGTATCATTAAAAGTTAAGTTTTAATATTCACGCATTAAGGTTGCACGTTAAGTTATCTATTGTACCCTTATTGTTTCCCACAACTAGTAGGGCATTCCACTTCATAGGACACTCTACCAATATCCTTTTTCTCCTGTTCCCCTCACGCTTTTGTGCATTATTAGTGAATCAACTTCACTATATATAAAATATATATATAATATATAAAACAAAAAAATATATAAAACAAAAACATATATTTAAAAAAATGCTCCTCAGAATTTAGGCACTCTGCAGTAAGTCCAGTCTAGGCCAAGAAAAGACAATTTTCCCATTAGGTTCTTCTTCGAGCCATTGATGTGCTTCAGATCTTGTAGCAGTTTTATTAATGGAACATCGGGAATAAAACTACAACTCAGGCTAATACAATTGTCCACCAAATTAATAAAAGTCTCCTATGGCATCGGTCAACCTACTGATTGCTCCATTCTTGCTTTTTCACAAATGGAGGTGTTGTCAAGTCGGTTGTATTCGTATCACTAGCTTCTCCATAGATCTCTATGAGAAAGCCTGTTGGAGGACGGACACTCCATTTTTCTACATATACAGTCAGGGTGGCATCACTTCTACTTGTAATGTATTTGAGTGAGTGGGCAGAAGCTTGTTATGAGCACTGTAACTATGACGCTTCATGCCTCGGGGCACACAGACAGAGTCGTAAGGAGTGCATTGAGTACGGTTGTCCTGGACACACGTAATTACATCATGTTGATTGCCAGCACATGACGGTGCCCTGTAGTATGTAGAATTTATACACTGCATGATTCCTGCCCAAAAATATGTACAAGTGAAATGTGTTCTTGAAATCATGGTGGTTGTGTCTTCCCTAGCAAGAAGTGTAAGTTATAGTGCTTGAATGTTCATTAAAATAAAAAGGAGGAATATTGATGCATATTCACAACAATTTTTACTAATAGGGTTACATTCTGCAAACTCTATTTTCTAATGCAATATTCCTTTAACCCCTTAAGGACAAGTGATGGATATTTTCCGTCATGCAGGCCTTTTAGTTCTGAAGCTGTGTCCTTAAGGGGATAACATGGGCTTACTGCAGTATATTAAAAAAGACAAACACTGCTTATCTTGCCTTGCAAGCTATGTATACTAATTGTAGACATAGATTGAACAAGACAAAGACATTCGTTACAGAATACAAGGAAAACTCATAATCCTTCCTTATTTGCAGACACATGCAGAAAACACTCATACATTTGACACAAACATAAAAAGATAATGGAGCTATGGATCAAAACAAACCTATATTTGCACTCTCCTTACACTGATGCATTTCCCCCCGTAGTCGTGTTTTCAACTCATTTCCATTCAAACCTACTTGACATTCAGTGCCTGAAAACAAAAGTCTTAGCAGTCACCATTTAGCTGAAAATTCACATAAAAAAAAGAAAAACGAAATAGCATACTATAACAACATTCATATGTATAACTTAATAGAGCCATAACAGCAGATCTTTTTCACATTATGCAAAAATCCCATTTTTTACTGTTTGCAAGGGTGTTTTAAAATTATAATTACATTACTTCATAACAAACTGACAAAGTGACACATTTACCTGTTCCAACTTTCTTTTTGCATTGCAACACATTGAAAACATTTAACCATGAAGCCTTGCTTACGTCCTAGCTATTTTCTTGTACTAATCATCATCTTCTAGAAAAACAACTTTCTCCGTCAGGACACCCATTTGTCCTACTGCAACTCTGAGGACGGAATGTAAAAGCGCCCCTGCCTTCCACACTCTACTGACACTGTTTTTGGTCAAAGGCTGCATTCCACAAAGGAGGAGGAATGATAGGCATGGCGTACGAAGCACAGACACGCATAAAGGGGTGGGTCAAGTGCGTACCTTTAATGAAAAACAGACTTGTCCTCTATGTTTGTGTAATATGTGGTTTGCCCTTTATGTTTAAAAAAAAATACAAAATAGTGACTCTTTGTGTGCATATGATTATTACTAAAGAAAAATGTGCGTTTTTCAAGTTGGTGTATTTTAATAAATTTTAGGTGGTAATCCCTCTGTTTGCTCACTCTAATGTAATGTGAGGGCATATGTCAGCGTTTCACCACTAGCAGTACCAGCATAGTTAGAGAAAACATTTACTGACAAGACCAGTGCTGATATCTCCCCTGTGACCAATCCGTTCTGATCAACTATATGGTTTGGGCAATACATGCGGTTTTGGATCTGTAGCAATTCAATATTTAGGCGATAGTTCCTCTTCCCCCCCCTTTTTAAATTACTAACACTTGTTGGAGTATTCTAGAACTCCATTTATCTCTCGTGCTTTACTATCTACTAGTAGAAATGTAAGACTTTCTTATATATACTCTTTATAGAGTTTAGAAGATCTACCCCTCTTTGTTAATTTTTCTTGATTCACTCGTTATTTATTGTTTAGGTAGTGATTGTTAAGAGGAGGTATAGTTTTAACTTATACCCACCCAACAAAAATCCACTATTACACTCCTATTTTTCTTTTTTTGTATTCATTTGATTAACTATGCCAACTGAAGTGAAACCAAGTTTTAAGTCAATAGTGATTTCTAACTATAGTCGCATTAGCAGAACAAAAAGGTTGTGACATTGTTTGGATTGTGATCACATCAAAAATACTCATGGATATTGGTGGAAAGTCATAAAATGTTATCTATCGCATACTGATTTAGCCCTTGGTTTGGAAAGTTGATAAATCACTTGATCCCCCAATAAAAAATTCAAATTTAAATTCAAATCATTTATTATTTTAGATATTACTAAGTATCAAAATATGCACAAAATCACTGTTTTTGTGCCCCACATGCCATCTACACAGATCATAACTTATTACGCTATCCCTTTTTTTAACCAAAAATTACTTGATCATGAAGGACTAATGCCTGCACTTGTGTCTGACGGTGATCTTTCATTAGGTCAGCAAGACGTTTATGGTTTATTATAGCTCATCCAGGGACATATAACAATGTAAACAAACACATATGAAGGTCAACAGCTA
Source organism: Pelobates cultripes (assembly GCA_933207985.1). NCBI lineage: Eukaryota > Metazoa > Chordata > Amphibia > Anura > Pelobatidae > Pelobates > Pelobates cultripes. The sequence continues at coordinate 70,518,550 of OW240912.1, forward strand.
GGTTCTCAAGTTGGAACCCAGAAGAAGGAAATGGAAAACACTAACAATTCACATCAATCAAGCTAAAACTGGATAGTTTATGGGGTAATGTTCTACAAATGGATTAATCACTAAGGCAACTAATTTAAAGTTTGTATTGATTACTTGACTTAGCACCTGGTCCCAATATGTTTCTAGTTCTGTTTTGATAAATTATGCTCTGCATTCAAAAAGAACGTAAATAAATATCCTGTATCAAAGCCTTAATAAAGATTTAATTTATGATCAAACGGGGGAGGTAAATGGTTAAGATACTTGTAATTTTCTTATCTTCATTATACAGGATTAAGAATTGTATTCTGATTGAATATGATTACTGAGAAAAATGAAGCAAAATGACTGTATTGACATGCCTGTACCTATTCATTACAATGGGAAAATATGGATGAATCCTGTCCTTTGTATTAAAGGAAATGTCACATAATATTGTAAGAATGGGAATACGTTAGCTGCATGATGATGGTGGGAGTTGTAGTGCAATAACCGAAAGCACACACAAACACAACAGCATATTATTTCCAGTAAATGTGTAAGAATAAGAACCACTCAGAAAGGGTCATTGGACTACATTTTTCCATAATCTATGTTTTTTTTATAATCCCTCTATACTAACAGCTTTTGCCAACAGCACATGTTCCAATCTGGTCTAATGAGTGTAAAATTGAAGCAAATTACTTTAATGCATAGGTGTGAGATAGATGTTTCAGTTTTGATGCACAATTATATTGATACCAAGAATCTCATATGGTTTTTCCTTTGTTTATTTTTCATACGCTAGAGGAAGTTTGAAGATAGAAGCATACAGAAAACACTGAATGTTAACCCCTCCATAACCACTGATATGCCAGAACTACCATAATAACAAGGGATTTGCCTAATTCTGGCCACGACGAGCGTTGTCTTGAGATTCCTTACTTGCTTTAAGTGGGAAAAAATTGTTAAGAATTTTATATTATTGAGAAATTTATTGAGAAACAATAACATTTATTTGAAACATGGGATATATGTATAGCTGATAGAGAAACACATAGTAGTACAGTAATCTCATGTTTAAACTTCTTTTGAAAGATACGCACAAAACATTTCCTGGTAATGGGACAAACCGTTTTCAATGGTTCGCCATCTTACCTGTGTTCCCACTGGACATCTACTGTCTTCCTATGGCCAGTGATGACATCAGACTTCTGTAGAGCTGCATAAGCAGGAAGTCAATCCCACTGGACATTCACTGGCTGAGAGCATCAGCTGATCACGTTCAGCCAATAAATGCAATAGAATTGACATTAGTCAGGGATATGCACAGAATTGACATTAGTCAACCTGGGAGCATCACCGGCAACAGAGAGATAAGCTCTTTATACGGGTGTTTCAAATTACTGAAGTGGTTATGATGCTGGGAGTAACCCTTTAACTGTGGATTTTATAGCTTTTGGGCATGTTCTAGAAATGTGAACAAAACTGAAGTGAATTAACAGTAAAAAACAAAAGCTAGGCTCAGATAACCAACTATTATAATGCATTGATATTACACATCACGCAGTATGGAAGGGCTAGTTAATCTTAGGCACTTCCGATGTTGTGGACTACATCTCCCATAATACTCACACCCATGATGCTGGCAAAGTGTCAGGGGAGACGTAGTCCAAAACAATAAGGGGTGCCAACAAAGAAAAACATTATATGGATATGCCTTTGTATATACTGTATAAGTAGTGTAAAGCGGGGTTGCCCAAAACAGATCCCCAGATTTTGTAGACTTACAACTTTGATTATTATTTGCCCACCTTTAGAATGGCAAAACATCATGGGATTTGTAGTTCTAGGACTTCTTTGGGATCTACCTTTTGGGTACCTCTGGTGTAAAGGTTGTTTAAAGTGTGTGTTATAAAGGGTCAAGTAATCTTGACCATGGAGAGTCACTTCAGTTTTTCATCATTTTTTGTGCAAAATGCCATTAATAAATGGCAGGTATACTTGAACTAATTAACAGAAACATTATAAGACCAAGCATCCTTTTCTGGTTTTGGCAAATACATTTAGAAAATATATGGCGCAGCATTTAGAAAGCCTACAGTGTAAGATTTGATACCAAGATTAACTTTCTTCAGTAACTTTGTTTGGTATGTGTTAAGGATATTACATCAAAATACGAAGGTGCTCAATATTATGAAGAAGAATTATTAAAGTGCCTCTGACATAGAAGAGGGACAAAGTTCTAAATGTAGTACAATCACCATGGAAACCAATGAAATTACCAGGAGCATTCTCTTGGATTCCATGGACATTGCTCAACTTTCTGTACTTTGCCCTAATATTCTCATCAAAACTTTTAGAAATCTCCTCCACTGCCTTTTATATCAACTGTGACAGTAATAATATTTGAATCCCCATTTTTATTGTAAATTCTGCCCTTTCTTCATAGATTGAGTGAACTATGTATTATAATCTGCCTAAATGGCCAGCTTTAATTATATAATTAGTAAAAACATAATCAAATTGCAAAAAAACAGCAATAAAAATACTTGATTTGAACAATTTCTCTATCTTGACTATAAACATAACTTAGCTTTTTTACCCTAAATTTTGAAATTCAATTTTCCAATCACTACATTTCATTGTTAGTGAAATATACCTTTGTTTATTTTTTTATGTGAACTCTGTCTGGAAATTGCAGGGTGCAGAGACTGATAATGACATATTAACCACAGTCAGTACCACGGATAGCGTCCCGCTGAGTTGCATGCAGTGACTACTGACAGTGATATCCTGCAAGGCATCTGCACTGTCAATATCCCAGATTCTTAATGTAGCTAAAGCTCTCCTCTCACACTTAATGTGCTTTGCTATGTAACAGGACTCTTGGTGACTTATATACTAGCTTTGTCTGTTTTCATGGTGCAGTTATATTTTGCTGGTCTGCTCATCTGTAGGAACTTAGATTTCTGTGTATTGGCTGAGGATGATATATGTTATGGTTGGCGTTTGCCATTGTCGATGCTGCTGTAGGAGCATAGGAATTTGAGGTTGACAGGACCTCTTATAAGCTTATTGCAATTTTCAATAATAGCAGGAATGACTCACACAGTGTTTGTGTGAGGTACAACTCACACACAGCTCATTGGGTCATGAGAGCAGGAACACGCGATATTGGGTGTAAGTACACACTGCTCCATGTTCTCAGAGGGTTGTAATTGACTTGAGTGCCTCAATGGCTTGTAAATACCTCTACATCCACAGGGATTTCTCCACTACGAACTTCAGATAATGATAGGGCCAGGATGCCATTGTAAGATTTGCTCAACTGGTTGCATGACTTGTTTTGACAGAGATGCTATAATATGTTAAAAGCACAGTTAGAGTGTCCATTATAAAACCTTTTGTGACTAGAAGGGGTTACCAGTAAATCACTAGTATACATTATAGGGGCTTGCATGGATAACATTGGTAGGGAATACTACATATAACACGCTGGTAGGGGATACTACATATAACATCTAATTAGTAGATACATGTATCAAACAAATCCAATTTTTATTTCGATTATCCTATGTTATTGCAGTCAAAATGAATAATTGTAAAGCAAGGTTGCCCAGAAGGTAGATTCCCAGATGTTTTCAAACTATAGCTCCCATGGAAGGAAAGCAAAGCATCATGGGAGTTGTAGTTCTACAACATCTGGGACTCTACATTTGGGCAGCCCTGTTGAAAAGAAAAGAAAAGTTAAAATGTATACTCTATATTCGCCTGGCCACTTGTTCCATGACACTACGAGTTATTAGGCTGAATTTACTTATACAGTACTTACAAGCAAAGGGGCATAGTCATAACAAATCTGTAAAGAGGTAACTAATCCAGATAGTCTAGAATAATAATACAGAACATGAAGCAATCTAGTGGTGATGTGTTGATACCCAGGTACCCCGTAACTCAAGGCAACCCTAAACCATCTGCTTAATGGAAAACCAAGATAACAGTTGGTGGAATACAATTTTATATTTCTATATCAAAAACACAGACAGAATATTTCTTTCAACGTGATTATTCTTGCTCAATATAAGTACAAGTGTAGAGAAATGAAGCAACATGGCATTATATTATCTCACTTTCACTCTGAGAACATTCTGTCTAAATTCCAACATTCCCAGCAGCTGCTAAACTCTTCTTCTACCTTGAATGTAATGAATGTCTTTTAGTTGGATCCCAGGGTTACTCCTGAAGGTTTGACTTCAGTGATTAATTAGAAGTGTAATGTTACCACCCGAGGTTCCACTCACTCTCTCCATTCTCCTCCGCCAATCCATCCTCCGGTGGGAGACACTCTAACACATATTTTTATTGTACATTTATGAAGATAAATGAAAGCAATGAGAATTTCTTCTGTCATTCTTAGGCTTCTGTGTCCTTCTTTCACTCTTTGCCAGGAAACCGTAAGATCTAATTAATCTTAAAAGTGATTTTATAACAGAAAAAAAATATCACTTCACTCATGCCAATTACTGCAGGTCTTTAAAAATAAATGCTGTGTTGTAATGAAAGTCATTTAAATACAGTTATGCATATGTGTAACTCAACAGAAAATTGAGCAGGTGTATTTTTTTTATTATTTATAAAATTAAAATAATTAAATAATAAAAAGGTCTAGAGGGGATTTTTTTTCTTAATCTCTTTATCAATTGAAAACATGTAGACATTTGTATCTTACAGTTTGTTAATAATCAGAATTATGATCAGCATTTACATTAGAAAGCTTAGGGGGCAAAGGAAGTCCAGTTTAGGGAGGCTATAATGGATGGCTATAATGGATGGCAAAAGATCTAGACCAGGAGTAGGCACCCATTGGCACTTCAGATGTTCTTCGTCTCTCTTGGTGCATTTCAACTTATTAGAATTAGTTAAACTTAGGACTCAATATTTAAAAAAATATACCAATTTATCCCTCTCAATAACTTCACTAAATTCTCAATTTTCTCAAACGAAGTCCCTGATTTAATAGTATTATAGCAAAATAATATAATATACAGTATCATTATATAAAACGATTAAAATAATTTTTCAGCCTCTTTAAATATAAAAAATAGCAGATATAACAAATACATCAACATATCAAAAATATCAAAATATTACATTTAAAAAAATCATAATATTAAATAATTTTAAAAGTGTATCCACAAATATTTAATCATTTGGAAAGCTTCTCCAACAATACTAAAGTGAGACCTAAATCTGGATGGAAAACTGAAACAAAAATATCTACTGTAGAAAATTGTCCAACTTAACCATAGCCACAACAACTTTTTCTTGCCTCAGTTTTACCATTCAAGTTTAATTAATGAAAATTCTGAATCTATTGAATTACCCTCAATGTGCATATGCTTGACAGCTAATAAGAATCCTTCCCTACCCTTACTGGGCTCCACAATGAGATGTCCAAAATTGTGTTTTTCTGCTTCCATTTTCCTTCTATTTCCTTTTCTTAGTCCTTTCTTATTTCAGGATAGTTCTTTTCTATTGGATTTTCTCAAAGCATAGACTGTAATTATGTAGTTTATATTCCTTGTTCAATGTGCTATTCTCAAAAAAAAAAAAGACTGTAAAAAACATTCATTTTAAAGATAGTTCTGAAATAAATGTTTAAAAGCTACAAATATTCCCTTTGTTTTGCTCAAGAGTGGAGCATCCGTCCCAATACATGCATTAGCCTTATCTCATTATATCTGCTTTACACAATTCTTAGATCTACATTACAAGTTAAACAGGTCTTTGAATAGAGTGACAGCCGAGTAAAGGTCAGGCCATAGTAATATCAATGAACTAAAGAAAAACAACTGAAATGCCATTTAAAATGAGGGTCTGACCTTTGGACTCATCTCTCAGTAAACTAAAATCTTCATAATAATCAAGAACAGGAGAGTAAGAAAAAAAGATTAAGGCATTAATGAAAAAAGTCTTTGGAGTTTGATCTTAAATGAAAATGTCTTAAATTAAACAAATTTCTAAACGGCTACGTCGGAACCGATGGCACTCATGATTATCATCGGGAATATCTAAAGAAGAAGAAAATGTGCATGATAATTCTACATTAATAGGAGTGTGGGTGTTTTTCTGTTTTGTAAATGCTTTATATAATCAAGGTTTTTTTTTTTTTTTTCATTGACAGAGAAATACACGTCATGTACAAAGAACTTCAATCACATTAACATGTAAGTGCCAATAAAGAAGTTAACAAATAGAATGCACACATATGAAGTGCTATCCCACCAGACCTTTTAGCAGCTATAAAATCAGCAAAGAAAAACTTCTAATTTCCTCCACAATTTATCCATAGTTTGGGAACAAGATATTTTGCAGTAGTGAACAAATGTGTCATTATTTATATAGAGAATTCTTTTTTTATTTTTTCATTTCTTTGGGGAGATATATGCTAATGAAATGCATTTATTTATGAATTTCTAATTAAAATGTACAATATTGGGAATTGGAAAATATTCACCTGATAAGGAGGATATAGTTAGTGATAAATGGTGCTTTGTAATCTTGGTCTTTGCTTTTCTGGTCACTAGTGATGTCGCGAACCCGAAATTTTCGGTTCGCGAACGGCGAACGCGAACTTCCGCAAATGTTCGCGAACCGGCGAACCGCCCGAAACGCCATTGACTTCAATGGGGAGGCGAATTTTAAAACACACAGGGACTCTTTCTGGCCACAATAGGGATGGAAAAGTTGTTTCAAGGGGACTAACACCTGGACTGTGGCATGCCGGAGGGGGATCCATGGCAAAACTCCCATGGAAAATTACACAGTTGATACAGAGTCTGGTTTTAATCCATAAAGGGCAGAAATCACCTAACATTCCTAAATCACAATCAATATGGATTGACACCTGACATATGACATATTGACACCTTGACATATGGATTGACACCTGTCCTCAGAGCCCCTGATGCACACGGACACAGAGCAGAATAGAGACTGGTCCCCCTACATAGGGTCACTTGGCAGATATGGATTGACACCTGTCCTAAGGATCCCTGATACACACTGACACAGAGCAGAATAGGGACTGTTCCCCCTACATCGGGTCACTTGGCAGATATGGATTGACACCTTGTTACAAACTGCTATTTGTAACGGGCCCTTTAAATGGCAAATTGCCCTGTTTCCCTGGGTTGTGGAGAAGCCTCTTTGCCAGCCTCCTCCCGCATGACTATGGCCCCTGGGAGATTGTGAAAATGTATGCACTTTTATTTGGTGTGTATGGCCCTTTAAGACTGTCGGTGGGCATATTGGGGCTTATGGACTCTTTATGTGACTGGTGCTGGCCCTTTAAACACCTTTTTTGGGACATCAGGAAGATTGGGACACTGCCCCTTTAAGGCCGTGTCCCCAGACTTGTTGGGGACACGGCCCCTTTAAGACGGTGTCCCCTGTGTCCCCAGACCTGGTGCAAACCCTTTGTGCCTGCCTTGCTATTTCCCACTTGGTTCAGTAAATGGGAAATTATTTCAGCTGCAGAGACTAAGTCCCATTCGGCGATGGGACTTAGTCTTTTTTTCAGCCGTTTTTTTCAGCCTTATTTCAGCTGCAGAGACTAAGTCCCATTCGGCGATGGGACTTAGTCTTTTTTTCAGCCGTTTTTTTCAGCCTTATTTCAGCTGCAGAGACTAAGTCCCATTCGGCGATGGGACTTAGTCTTTTTTTCAGCCGTTTTTTTTCAGCCTTATTTCAGCTGCGAGACTAAGTCCCATTCGGCGATGGGACTTAGTCTTTTCAGCTTAGTTTTTTTCAGCCTTATTTCAGCTGCGAGACTAAGTCCCATTAGTGATGGGACTTAGTCTTTCAGCACAGGTTTTTTTCAGCCTTATTTCGGCTGCAGAGACCCCAAGTCCCATTACCGGCGTGGGACTTAGTCTTTCAGCTTTCCAACTTATTTCAGCTGCAGCAGAGACTAAGTCCCATTCGTGATGGGACTTAGTCTTTTAACCTTATTTCAGCTGCAGAGACCCAAAGTCCCGACCAGTGATGGGACTTAGTCTTCCCTCAACCGTTTTTCAGCCTTATTTCAGCTGCAGAGACTAAGTCCCATTCGGCGATGGGACTTAGTCTTTTTTTCAGCCTTATTTCGGCTGCAGAGACTAAGTCCCATTCGCGATGGGACTTAGTCGTTTTTTCAGCCTGAAATAGACCGACCTCACAGCCCAAATCTATGGAACTGTTTGGGCAGGAAAATGTGCTTGCGGTCGGTCATAAAGGGACCTCCAGCTAACTTTTTAACCCCTGGATGGATTTGGCTGATTTTTGGTTATGTTTATGTTTTAAGTGTGCTGATTCCAAATATGTAATTGTTATGAAGATGGGATGTATAGTTTTAAAGTTACAGTGTATGGCTAAAAACTGTATTTTTACTGCCTGTGTTTAATTATGTTAATCTCTTCCCAAACGTCATTTCGTTCAAAGTGGAGAGAATGTTAAAAATATATTTTTGTTCGGAGTGTGAGAAATGCTTTTCAGCCGCTTCTAATCTTAAGCATCATTTGAGGAGCCATACAGGA
>OW240912.1:70527237-70584468 GCA_933207985.1 Pelobates cultripes
GTATCCACTGTTAGCGTAACACACCAGCTTTAAGGTCACTGACTGCTATTCAATCTATAACAGTGAAAAAAGTGTTTTGTTTTTTTAAATCCAAGCTTTGTGTCACCAGATCTAATTGGTGGCACTGGTCACCGTATCCACTGTTAGCGTAACACACCGCTTTAAGGACACTGACTGCTATTCAATCTATAACAGTGAAAAAAGTGTTTTTTGTTTTTAAATACAAGCTTTGTGTCACCAGATCTAAGTGGTGGCAATGGTCACCGTATCCACTGTTAATGTAACACACCCGCTTTAAGGACACTGACTGCTATTCAATCTATAACAGTGAAAAAAGATTATTTTTTTTTTAAATCCAAACTATTGTGACACCAGATCTAATTAGTGGCACTGGTCAGCGTATCCACTGTTAGCGTAACACACCGGCTTTAAGGACACTGACTGCTATTCAATCTATAGCAGTGAAAAAAGTGTTTTGTTTTTTTAAATCCAAGCTTTGTGTCACCAGATCTAATTGGTGGCACTGGTCACCGTATCCACTGTTAGCGTAACACACCCGCTTTAAGGACACTGACTGCTATTCAATCTATAACAGTGAAAAAAGTTGGGTTTTTTTAAATCCAAAGCTATTGGGACACCAGATCTAAGTGGTGGCACTGGTCACCGTATCCACTGTAAGCGTAACACACCCGCTTTAAGGACACTGACTGCTATTCAATCTATAACAGTAAAAAAAGTTTTTTGTTTTTTTAAATCCAAGCTATTGTGACACCAGATCTAATTAGTGGCACTTGTCAACGTATCCACTGTTAGCGTAACACACCCGCTTTAAGGACACTGACTGCTATTCAATCTATAACAGTAAAAAAGTTTTTTGTTTTTAAATCCAAGCTATTGTGACACCAGATGTAATTGGTGGCACTGACTGGGGAAATGGGCACAGTATGCACTGTGAGCCTGACACAGAAGCTGGCAGCAGTGGAAGACAACTGACTGCTATTCAATCTATAACAGTGAAAAAAGTTTTTTTTTTTAAATCCAAGCTATTGTGACACCAGATGTATTTGGTGGCACTGACTGGGGAAATGGGCACAGTATGCACTGTGAGCCTGACGCAGAAGCTGGCAGCAGTGGCAGACAACTGACTGCTATTCAATCTATAACAGTGAAAAAAGTTTTTTGTTTTTAAATCCAGCTATTGTGACACCAGATGTAATTGGTGGCACTGACTGGGGAAATGGGCACTGTGAGCCTGACACAGAAGCTGGCAGCAGTGGCAGACAACTAAGTGCATTTACATTACATAGAAAAAATAAAATAAAAAAAAAGCATACCCTTATCCCTAACCTAGCTATGCTTTTCCCTATCTTATGAACAGCAGCTACACTTTCCCTCCTCTTACTAAGCATGCAGCTTGAGAATGAATCTAAAATGGATGCTGTCCAGTAGGTGGGAGGGTCTGCTAGGGAGGCTGTGCTGCTAATTGGCTGGAATGTGTCTGCTGACTGTGAGGTACAGGGTCAAAGTTTACTCAATGATGACGAATAGGGGGCGGGTCGAACCGCGCATATGTTCGCACGCCGTGGCGAACGCGAACATGCTATGTTCGCCAGGAACCGTTCGCCGGCGAACCGTTCGGTACATCACTACTGGTCACTAGTTTTGTGAAAATCACTAACTATTATATTGGAATTAATAAATGGGAACTGTATTTCTATACCGGTATATAAGATTGTATTTTAGAGATAAGACATTTTGGCTACAACTTTGCTTCAAGTAACTTATTTAAAAGCCTAAAATCCACCTTCTTGGCATGAATTAGTCTAGAAAACTCAGTTAATATTGTTTTGTATACTCAATATCCACATCATGCTTGTAGAAGCTATTGTTGGTAACATTAAAACATTATTTATCGGTGGCATGTACAAAAGAAACATCATAGATAAAAAAAAATTGGGTTTTTTTTGCATAATGGATGAGGTACTATGTAAACACGATAGACTATATTTTTATGTGTGTTTATTTATTACGTTGTATGAGAGTCATATATTTAGGAGTAGTGTTGTTTCTTTGGAATAGAGAGTTTACATATACCTAGACTAGGATTTTCAGTCACCTGGTTATTTTACTGCATGGGATCCCAATGTTTTGGAGAGGTTCAGTATATCAATCCTGCTGGGAAGCTTAAACGTTCAAATATAAGTCACTGGGGACATTTAAAATAAAAAAATAAAAAATGGGTTGCCATGCATATGCAATTTTGGTTACTCTAGAGTTCACAGGCCAGAAGTAGTCATCAAGGGTTCTACAAGATGTTATTTATTAATGAATGATATCTGGCCCATGATTCTAAGTTTATGAATGCCATTCAATATTTTAAAACCACCATGTCTGGAAAGTGCTTTGTGTGAGTGAAAATTGAATTTAGAAACATTCTGTAATTGGCTCTGTCATTTTACTGTCAAGATCATGAGTTGACATGAATACATTACTTGTGAATTTTTCATGTTTCAAAATTTATTGTTAGTGTAATTTAGGATCTGCCTCGAACAGTATATATTACAATGTCTAGAAAAGGTGTGCACAAACCTCCCAACAGTCCCTGCTTTAGCTAGTTTATGCTCAGTTTAGGATTAACAACAACAGCATTCTCCAATTAACTAAATAGCAATATGGACTGCAGTAAGTAAGCAGAACTGAGCAAACATTAGTGGGAAGACACACAAAACGTCTTTGCACAAAATGTTTGACAGTGTGAATTTGGAACAGTCTACATATATATATTTATTAGACTTGGAGATTTGTTTCGTTACAACTACAATTCATCCAAATTTGTGCCTTTTGGGTGATCATCTGAATTCCCGATTTCCAAACCACCATACAGGCTAATTGCGAAACAATCAACTTGTGCAATACACAAACAGGTTTGTTTTGATTCTGCATTCAGAGGTTCCATCTGTGGCACCAAAAGAAATATGATTTATGGGAAAAAAGAGGATAAAAGAAGATGGCAGTCTGTACTTATCTATACTTATATATTATATGTTTAATACAAATACTACCATGGTTCCTTCTAAATTTAATGGCATTCTTCTCCATCTTCTACAGATCTAATATTTATATTGTGCAAATATTTTGCAGTACACTGATTGGCATTTTCATGATTCATTTTCAGAAACTTTTTCGGGGGATGAAATTCGTCCGTATCCAAAAATGTATTTTCGGCTGAAACTCCATTTTCCACTGTGCAAGTCTAATATTTATGCCTAAAACACTGATAGAAGTATTAATGAAACAGGGAAATATGAGAACTCGCCAAGATAAGAACATAGTTTTGACTAAAAGTTGGATGTTTTTCAAGTTTGACTTATATGCCTTAAAATGTGGTCTGTATGAGGTGTGCCACTGGTGCAATGGTGATGCAGAAAGATAATTGGGCAGGTCAGGCCAAAATGGTGGCATATTACCATGGCATGTACACACATCTGGATGACCAGAACCCCCCACCCCCACCAGCCCACAAAGGGAACCCTGAATGCTTGTTAAACACACAATGATTTCTAGATTGCATAACAGAAGTGGATCTAACGATGTGCTCAGACTGCAAGTATAAAGGACTGGACTCTGATGTCTGCAAAAGTGGGGCACCAGGGAACAAGGTCATGGCAATAATTTTAAATGGGGAAAAATCCCTCCAAATCCTAGAATGTTGGGTAGCATACTTCCATATTTTAGAGCTGCTAGCATCTAATCAAATGTATAGAATTAAGGTTAGTTGTGTTAGTGTACCTATCATCCATTACCAAATAACATTTGCATATAAGATGCAGCCAAATTTGGTGACCATTTTGGAAATGTCAGATATAATATCCCCTGTCTAAAGTATGTGAAATTAGCGCTATATAAGTTATAATAATAATAATAATAATAATAATAAAAATATATATATTGTGTATACACCTACCTGAAGCAGAGTTTGTGGTGGCAAAGGCTCTTTAGCCCTTTAATCACTGTAAAGACCTCATTATTCATGAACCTTTCAATTCCAAAAAAATAAATTGAACAATGAGAAGGCCAGATACATACTGAGAATTATACCCGATTATAACATTTTACAAGGGAGAAAGAGATCCTAACAGAGTAGCAGATGAAAACAATGGACATATGTTATTCAAAGTATGTTTACGCTCATATTTTATCAAGACTGGAAGGATTAAGGGTTTAATTCCCCATCAAACAAGGTTTGTTAGGCTCTACAGTTGGTGTCTCAACCAAATGAGCTATCTCCAGCTAAGATATACATTATTGCCAAGGTTTTCTGGTCCACTTTAAGGATCTTCCAAATGATAAAAAAAGGAAAAACAATTCTTTGTCAACTGCAAGACATATACCACACTGTGAGTATGACAATTCTTCTGTTTATGCTAGGATTGAGATGAAGAACACACTGTGGATGAAAACATGTTTATGATGGCATTTGCAGAGAAGTGTACTGAGTGGTATATTGTAATTCTTTCCTCTCTAAGTACAAAGTGAAAAAGGAGTAGGATGTTGAGATATGGTCTGTCCCTCTACTTCCTTGCCTCCCTCTGTAAAATGGATAGTCTAAGGAATACATCAGAGGCTTTCATTGAAATATAGAATGCTAGTGTATTTTTATTTTAAAGTGACATTTCTGCACAAACAAAAACTCATTATAAAGGTAAACTGCTATTCTTTTCAAATATTTTTTATTGTTTATTATAATAATAATAATAAAAAAAATAACAATTGTACATTTTTGTCAACATTTCTAACAATCAATAGTATTTAAACAGTATGGTATATGAACAGTTACATAATAGCAAGGATCTTTATTGTGGTTACATTATTAATACTACAACTCAAAGATCATAAATGAAGAAAAACATAAAAAATTAAAAATGAAAACTGGGGAGAAATGAATAAATTGCACATCCATAGAATGATATGAAAAAATTAGTAGAAAAAGGAAGACAAATTTAATAAAATTTCCAACGCCGTATATCTTTATATAGATATCGTAAAATGAATGATAAATGCTGTGAATAAGGAGTCACACGTAAGCGATAAATTGGTTTTCGTGTAGATGGAAACATTGTTAAGCTTGTACTTACTCCTCATTGCCTTCTCCTACTCAGACCAGTCGTGTCTTAGGAGTACATTGGTAGTCAAAGGTACTCGGAGAGCAAGTTCACATCTTTTATTTTCAAATAAAAACAGTAATCTTTAACAGAGGGGATTGTAACATATTTCCAATATCTAGGAATGATTGATGTAGCAGAGATAAGGAGGTAGCCTAACATTATTTTTTTGTGAATTGATAAATCCTCAGGGAGATGTTTAAGTAAGCATAATCCAGGAGTTAAATCAACAGTGAACTCAGTGATATATATATGATCATTTCCACTATTTTTTGCCAATAGGTGGATAGGTTTGGGCATGACCAGAAAAAGTGGTATGAAGTAACTGTCTGTCCACAGCCCCTCCAACATAAATTAGATGTGGAGAGGTGTCGTCGGAACATTTTAAATTGAGAGAAATACCAGGGATAAATTAATTTTAAATGAGATTCTGAGTGGGAAATGCAAAGTGTACTGCCTTTTAATGCAAGTAATGATTCATGCCATTCCTCCACTGTGAATACCTCAGCCGGATCACTCTCCCACTTTGTCATGTATGGCAATTTCATGCCTACTTCTCCTGCAAAAAAGGCATAACACATGGAAATGGTTCGTTTCTGGTCAGGGACTGAAATATAAACCTTTGCTAGATTTGACAATTCCAATTTTCTAGCATTCAGACCCTGGTTGGAAATCCTAAAATGCTCGCTAATTTTTTAAACCAAATTTGCATGTGCTGGGGCGTCAAAAAACACTTAAGTGGAATTTCTTTTGTAGCTGTTCAAATGTTAAAAATGTAGAAGATAAAAAAAAATCATTAATACAATTAATCAAATGGGAGGACCAATAGTCTACATCTAATTCAGGAGTAGCTAATTTTAATACTGACAGAGGAGTGGCTCTAGACCAGACAGCAGAAGGATTCATTTTTCAATATAGTATATTCCAAGCCTTAATAATGGTCTTGGTCGTAAGAAACATGTCTGCCAACCTTGTGTGCTGAGATGGAAGCAACCATAGAGTATATTTAATCAAATGTGGAGAGAGTTCGCTAGCCTCCATCTCAAGCCAAAGGGGACGGACGGTTAGGCTCTTGGCTGAATTTCAGCACCATTGCGGCATTAGTTGCATAATAATAATGAATAAAATCTGGCAAACCCACACCCCCGCTAATACTGAGCTTTTGAAGTATGGATAATTTAATCCTAGATGGTTTTCTATTCCAGATAAGTTTCAAGAGAGCAGAATGCACCTTTCGAAAAAAAGATAAAGATATCGAAAGGGGGATGGCTCTAAAGTAAACCGCTATTCTCTAGTCTATATAAAGATTTCAATACAATATCAACATCCCATGCTATTTTAAGACACAGAAGATAATAATGATGCAGAATATTTAATTTAAACATTCCCTTTCTGTATTATGTGCTAATTAATTTTCACCCAATGAGTTGGTGCAGCAATAATGGCAAATATTCACCTGCTTGTATAAATTTTTATTTGAAAATGTGTGTATTAAAGGGACAGATGCATTTTACCATGATAAATGTGGAGAATTGTATCTTTAATATCATCAATGTATTTTATTACACTATCAGCGTAGGTAGTAAGAATTAAGAGATTTTGTTATTCCATTCCTTACAGGGATCCGCGTCAAACATGCAACTTCACAAATATACACAGATGAATGACTCTCATCAATTGGAATGGGGTAACCGGGGCAGGGTGAGTGGCTCATAATAGGTGGGCACATCCATAAAAGAGACGAGTCCATCCACCGACAGGCTGCTCGGTTTGCCTCCACACATCTAGACCATGCAAGGAGCACTGCTGAAGCACTTCCTGCATGGTCCTAGTACCCAATGCACAGTGAAAGTGCATCTATTGATGCGCTCATGCTGTGCTGCCCAGACACAGTTCCCTGGTGTTCCCAAATGCGGGAAAGACTCCAAAATTGTGACTGTCAGACCAAAAGCAGGACTGTTGGGAGGCCTGAGAAGTGAGATATTTTTCAATCCAGGTACCATTTTACAGAATGTCTAAGTATGTTGGGCACAGTTTATATTAGAGCACATAACTCATTTAACATCCGGTAGCAAACTGTTTTGTACCTGACATTATCAAAATCATTCCCATGCTATGTTAGATATTTTATATTCTTGGAGTACACAGAACGCATTCTATCCTTTGTGATAAATGCAGTACAAAGCTTGCTCAGTACCCAGCATGGAAACCATTAAAGCACTTCTTCTGGGAAATAATATGTCAGGAACACTACCTACTTTTCATAAGAAAACAGAAGATTTAAAAAAAAAAAACATTTTAACTAATTCAGTACCAAACTGCATGTTTTAGAGAGAACTCTTGCTTTACTTGATTTTGGTACCTTTGTTAAATTAGTTTGATATTCTCCTAAAACAATAAATTCATGTTTATTTTTTTATGTAAATAAAAGTCGTCATCACAGCTACAAAGGTGTTAGGCTAATGCATTAGCAGCCATTCCTTTTATTTAATTTTATTAAATAAAACCTACAACATACTTGTTGAAATATTGAGAATATTTGCAGTCACTACTCCGGCAAGCCAAATGCAACACCATAAAGCGGTGTAATGTTACAGAACAGCAAGAGATATGACATACGTTAGAGACACTGAAATAGTTTGTATCGATACAAAGGTTTGTATATAATGGAGAATTGAGATGATTCAAAGAGAGTAAGGAAAGATAGCTCCACTCCAGACAGAGTATCAAAGAAGCAATTTTGCTGCACTCAGGGAAATGAGGCCTGTCAGCCAGAGCCTGTGGAATATTCACTTTTCTACAGCATCTCTGAAATCTCAAATAAACCTTTGGAGCAAAAACGGGACTCATGACATATGGCTGGCTTAAGGCTTTCTCTTCCTGTGCTGAGCTGCTTCTGATTGCCATATGGTGTTTTAATAATGGCAGAGAAGCACCCAAACACAGTCCAGGAAGATTCAGTAGCTTAAGCGAGCTACCTGCAGATTGAGAAATCGTAGCACTACATGATCAAACATCAGCAGAGATAACAAAGTCGCAGCCCGTGACAAGTAAAAACAGGCACTGAGCAAAATTAACGCAGCAACGTTTCCTGCAATGATCGAGATCACAGAGACTGCACATTGATGGGGTGCGATTAGACATAAAAAAAAAATAAAAATAAAAATTGATTGATCTATTTCAGACATTTTCGTCAATATAATGTTAATAATACAGTTTACCCTCAAAAAATACTTATTGCCCTGTGGTTTTAACTAGGAATAATCCTTGTACCACTATAAAAAGAAGATATTATTAGTAAATAGCACTGTGTGTGGAAATAGAATCTTTTCAAAATAACTATCAGAGTAGGACTCGAAAATAGGTTCTGAAAACTGGCGAACTACACTTCCCAAGGTGCAAGAGGGCATTAGCTGTGCATTTTGGTAGTTGTAGTTCAAAAACAGGAAAATATCTGTCTCGGGGGAAAAAAAACAACAACCTGCATTTCAGAGAAAATGTTTTGATTATCATAAAATATGTTTATTAGCTGGAAGGACTATAAAGATGAGGTTATTTTAGATGATCTTTTAAAGGTGAGAAGATATTTACTTGCACGTTTTTTTTTTTTTGTGTATATGAGTCTCCAGGCTGCCTTTTCTTCTAATATACAAGCAATGAAAAGCAGAGGTTACCCACAGCAAGGATGAAGGGCGTGTGTGTTCAAGGGATGCTTCACAAGTCATTTTAATAGCTATCCAGGTGAAGGCTTTATGGAAA
This sequence comes from Pelobates cultripes, assembly GCA_933207985.1. Lineage (NCBI taxonomy): Eukaryota > Metazoa > Chordata > Amphibia > Anura > Pelobatidae > Pelobates > Pelobates cultripes. The sequence goes on from OW240912.1 coordinate 70,536,159, forward strand.
CAATATGGAACAATTCTTTTTTATTGTTAGATTTTATACGAGTTATCTTGTTATTCTGTCATAGGAATTATGGGAAGAAAAGTGCTCTAACATTCAGAACAAATTAACCTCTCTTTGGGTTGTCTCAGCTCACTTAACCAGTGACCGGTAGGGCACCAGACTATCCAAAGCTTATGTCTGATCATACATTTAATGTACGACGCCATGATGTGCTAACCATTACATCGTTAACATTCCAGTTATAAAATAACCCAAATACATATATTAGGAGCATTGGAAATGTACCATAAATTATTATTTCTATAGACAGGATGGCGTGATCATCTTGAAAATACACGCATGATCTATAAAGAAATTGCAAGCAGGTGTAATGAGTGAACTACATTACATGTGCACAGAAAAATAATTACCTGGAACAATTTCTGTTATGGAGAAATTATACTACACAGCGATGATAAAGACACACATCTTGGCAACCACCTATCACATTCAATAGAAATGGATAATTATTCATTCCCTCGCTTCTTTACATGCAAGGTTGATTTCAGCAGTTAAAACATGATCCTGCTTCATCCTTTATAATGCCTATTGATGAGACACTGTGGATGCCTGTTTGCGCTTGTAGAACAATGTCTAAAATAGCTATGAAAATGAATTATACCAAATGGCTTTTACATATTTAGGCATTAATGCTTTACAGTTGCGTGTCGACAATTTTGTTATATGTTTTCCTCAGTGAAATAATTTTGCTCTGGAGATGTGAAACACATTATATAAGCCAATGAGCCATAAAGTTATTGGCACCACAGAAATCCTTCCTAAATGGGAATTTTGAAAAAAAAAATTCAAGTTCAGATGTTCAAAGTCAATAATAACATTTAGAATATTATTAATACAAGCCTGTTATATTTTTCATTTGTTGGAAAAACCATGCATTCATAGGAGTCACAGCACTAGATGATATATCATGTTTTACCCATTAAATTCCATACTTCACGGGGATGACATCACTTCTGTGATTGGAGATTTTTGAATACCTTCAGAAATATTCTCCTAGGGTTTGTTGTATGGCTGGCTAAGCTCCAAAGGCAAGGTTTCCTGAAGCATTTTTGATGCAAATGAGTGCTTAGCTCTATGTTCAAAGTCATTATGAAAGTTTCTTACATCAGTAACAATGAACACTGTCCTGATAAGTATTTTGTCAATCATAGATGTTTTTCCAATAAGCACATGAGAAGGCCGGTGCAAAGCATTTAAATATGTAATTTATCACTATGACATATGATGTATTTATTGCTTTAGGAGCTGTTTTTGTTACAATGAATCCAATATGACAGTTTTACTTTAAGGTTTTACTTAAAGGGGTTTGTTCTAACACCACCAATGTCACAGACAAAAATGTGTGTTTTGCAACAATAATCCTCGAAGGAAGTAACGTTGCATCTGACCTCTGAATCCCAGAGAGTCCTAGGCTTCTGAATGCAGTGGAATCCTTTCTGTCTCCATAGGGAAGGCTGGTGGAGAGCTGTATATGTGTGTTCCTAGTGATGGCAACCTGTATCGATTAATCTCTAGCCATAGGGTAGTCTTCTGTATAACACAGCAAACACTGGGATATTATCTAGTGCAGTGTTGTTTCTTCCCAATGTTCTCTGGAGCTAGTTATCCAGCACTGAAACCTTTAAAATATGAACCTTTATGTAACATCTAATCTCAGCACTTTACATTAAGTATATGTTATATTCCTATTTAATCTTCACAATGTGTCTCAACGCTAAGTTGATTTTAGACACAAACTCTATTGTATGAATACTCTAGAAGCTCTAGAACAGGGGTGTCCAATTGGTAGATCTAAAGATGTTTTAAAACTACAGCTAACATGATGCTTTGTCATTCTAAAGGAATGCTTAAGAAATGAAAGGCATCATAAGAATTGTAGTTCTGCGATATATGGGGATCTACCTTTTGGTCACCCTTGCTCTAGAACAATTAAGAAAGAAATCTTATTAAAAATGACACACCACAAGAGGAATTAAATGTGTTCAGTGTAAACTGTTAGGTTTGGTTGTTATAAGTACTGGAAGTAAGTATTATAACTACTTGTGGACTGAATAGGGAAATATACAGACAATATAATATAATATAATAACAAATACATTTTAGGATGCTCAGAAGGTGACTTCTGGATTGTCAACTGTTGGTGGCATTTCTTTATTATCCTGCTGAGTGAGGATTATACGACCTGAATTCCATAATGTTTTCCCTTCCTTCAAAATACGCCAACATCACGGTAAATATAAAGAGGAAGGATTAAGTTCCCATCATCTATGTTTACATAAATAGAGATTATAAATACACTGGAAAGTCTAATGTCTTGCAGAAACAGATGTCCTTTAAACATATAGCATTGTATGTAAGAACATTGCTCTGTAAAGCACAAAGCAAAATGTTCTCAGCTGATGTGACTCACAAGTCTTAAGTGTTCAGTTCACGTCATTAACAAGTATGGTCATGCAAATTATGATGAGCTGGTCAAAATAATTAATATAAAACTGTAAGTGTGAAATAAAACGCAAAAAAAAAAAAACCCCAAAAAACCTTAAGGGTCATATTTATACAGGACTTGCTTGCTACTATCACCAGAATCTGATATTTATTCTGTGTTTTCTGGACAACATTGTAAAAGAAAAAAAATAACTGTAACATATATACCAGACAAAAGCAATTTTCAGTTCTTTAGTGCTACCGCTTAATTCCTCACCCAGATGAGAAACTGATTTCTTAGTCAATGATCCAGTAAGTCTCTCTTCCTTGCACAAGCCTGCCCCCCGCCACCCCCCCTCTGCTTTATACAAGAGGATATATGAATTACTATTACAGCGTGGTCAGGAGCAAGGTCAAAGTGTGAGAAAGTGCAAGGAGGGCTAAAGGGATGCAATAAAAGCATGTTAGAGCCTGGAATTCCTTTTGAAATACAGCCGTCTAGGTTTAGCCAGGAATCTGTACTTACTTTTCAAATTATTTTACCTACCTTAATGCATAGGGAAAGTAAACTCTAAAACCACTAGATTTCTTACCCATACATATATATATTTGTATATGTACTGCTGTACCATTGTGTTAAAATGTTAAGAATGCTTGAGAGACATAGTATACCATAATATTAATAATAATTAATACTCTGCAAAGGAAGAACAAAAAATTGCAAAAATTCCGTCAACAAACCTTGAACTGATTCTGTATGTATTCGTGCATTATATGCAGTAATTATGGTTTAGCCCTTGTCTCATACATAGTAGATATGCATACTATATTTAAAATAAATGTCCACCATTGTTTTAGAAATAATTCTGCAGGGAAGGGGTTAAAACCACTACAGCTGTAGTGTATATATCATATCTTAATTAACCATTTCATAAATGAAACGTGTTACAGGCTGTTGGAAACTATATGTTAAACGCTGCTAAAATATAAGAACTTTGTGTTACTGTAATACTACCAGGATCTGATATTGCTGTTTAATATTTCAATACTTGTTAGTCATTCCTAAACTTTAATTTTCTTCCTTTGCTTTTGACAGCAACAGAATAACATATTACTCTCAGTGTTTGAATAATTCAGCCTTTTAATAGGGCATTGCCTCTTCTCTGTCTGTGATTGTTTTTTATTCCATTCAATCTAATCAACTTGCTGTCTGGTAATAAGGGAGTCGAAGATGTATGACCTCGACTGGGATCAATTTTACAATCTAATATCTCTATTACATTTTATGAGCACATTGGGGTCCGAAAGATCGAAATGACCAGTTGTGTAATTGCCCAAAGCTGGGTAAAATAGTAATCTGTTCACTAAAGGCAAGTTGACTACAAACCCACCGATTACAACTGACACTCAGGTAAGCTCAACCCGAGCAAATAGCAAGACAGTGATTTACTAAGCATCACTTTGTACTGAACTGCTAGAAATTGGGGTGTTGGTTGTTCATGTCAGTTTGCGTGCCCCTAATGACCTCACTCAAAGGGGCACTCCCCTGCTCAAATACAAAATAAATAAAAAATCACTATTTAGTATATATCGGCCAAATAAATACTTGCATGTATTTAATTATGCATTTTTCATTGGGAGGATATATAAACAGCTTGCAAAACCTGCAGTTCTCTTGTTTGCTGCCTTTGCAAGTCCTCCCCTCCCTACCCAGACTTTCTGTAACTGTCCAATCACAGACTTCTCAATGTAGCTCAATGAGGAGCCTTTTCAAGGCAGGTGCTCAGGGCAATTGCTGTCTCTTGAGTTTAGCTCCACTGAGATAACCAAACCAGGAAGTAACACGACCAGTTGTCTGACTGACATCCGGTGGGGTGTAACCAGATCATTTAGAAAAATGCAAATGTCTATTGAAATTTGCAATACTTGCAAAATGAAAAAAGAGGACACACTCTTTACAAGCAAGCTGAAGTGCTTTAGGGGTCTGGAGTGTCTCTTTAAGCAACCATGTGCTGAATAATCCCTAAGCAAAGTAAAACTGATTGCAGGCAAACATTAAAATGTGAATGAGTTATTTCATATAACAATAAACTTGTTGTGGCAAACCTAGCCACTTCAGACTATTTTGTTTCACTTTAAGGGTTGCCCTAGAAAGAATGGTTTACATAGGGTTTGATGTGGTTGTTTAAAATGTGAAAGAGGGAATTCGTATGCTAGTGGCACGAAAGCCAGTAGCATTCATACGGTAGTTTGACGAACAGTGATTTGCAACACTGTTCATGAAACGAACAAAGTACCGAATGGGAGCCCACACACTGGGGGTCGTGTGGCTCCCATTAAACGATTGCAATAATGTATCTATCGGCTGTTAATTCATTCCCCGGGTGGCCGTCGCTCGGCTACCGACCACGAGGCGGCGGCCATCTTGGATTCCCTTTTGCCCAGCAGTGTTTGGTCATTGAGTGCCTGGAACTAAAATCATCTACTCGACGGCACGAACACCGCTGGACTTCCAGGCCATTCGGGAGCGCCGGTCTTTCTGTACTTTTTCTCCACCTATGTATGCATGACTTCTATGAGGAATGTATGTTAAAGTATATTTTGTGTGGCATTCGGCTGATTGGGCTGGGATCTGAGCGGTACTTTCACGAAGTATGCGTTCAGACCCAAGCTATCTGCTGAACAGTCATTCGGCATGAATAAAAATAGAAGTTATGTATTTTTATGTAAAAAGGCAGTTCTGCTGTACGGAGGGATAATTCACTTAACATGATATTCTAGTGGGAGTATCTCTCTCGTACAGCAATGCATGGTGGGAGAAATGTTCTATATGTTAAGTCCCCCATGTAGTCCTCTACTGTACAACCCCTGTAAAGTCAGTAAGGAAACCCCTTGCTTGGCGAACCACATAAATACTGGAGCTTGTGAATAAAATCGTCAGTTGACTCCCAGAACTGTGTTTCGTCCGGTTACTGGGTGATTTGGGTTATTGCCTTCATTTTCAGCACTTTCTTTGGATTACTTTCTGTACCAACGGAGATATTGTGATTTAATATTGCAGCTCCGCTACACTTGTGTTCCCCCAATCCCCTCAGCATGCACTGTGTGAGGGTTAGGAGTCTGGAGAAATTTTTTGTCTTTATGTTTAGGCATGTGTGAATGTATGTTTTTATTTTGGCTGACGTACCCAGCTAAGTGGAGTGCAAAGACATTTAATACAGTGCAACAGTTAGGCAAAAAACATGAGCAATAAATGATTATTGTGCTTCCTTACATAAAATGACAACTCGAAATGTGAAGAAATACAAAAATATAGTATTCACAATGGGTAATACAAATACGCAATTGTTTGGTAAAATGAAATATCTCCAGAACATCCAATACAGCCATGCATAGTGTAGCAGAATAACTTAATAAAAAAGTTTATAATTACAATGTTCACTCGTTCTATGAATAATCCATTAACGTCTCCAAAATAACAGAAAAATCATGTGTACAAAAAAAAAGGCCCATAAGAGTCCCAACAAAGAGTCCCAACAAACCATACAATTGGTATTGGATTTTATTATTTTAAAAACTAAAAGTGAGCACACTGTTAAAAAAGACTGTTTATCAATACATTTATAAACAACTAGTGGGTATATAGTGGGTATATATACTCAATGCAGTCCATATAAGGCTTAAGATAAATGCCTACACTGTAGCCATTATGCCCATGCTCTACCTGCAGCACAGACTTAAGCTTCAAGAAAGGGCAGTGCCTATTTAGGACCAATATTTGTTGCTCCATTTTGGGCACCGAGTTAAGGCTGTTTCATAGATATAAAATAAAACAATACTTCATTTTTGTTTGTATTATAGCTGTAGCACGTTTCTATAACAGGTAATTAACATATCTAGAACTTGCAAACCTTGCATCTGTAAGCTAATTAAACCAATTTAAACCAAGAGTCATTGAGTATTCACTAAAATGTAATATTTTAATATTTTAATAATTAATAATATTTTAATAATACAATGATTTTCCAACTTTAGGATAAATAACAAACATAAAACATAGCTGACTTGGAGAAGTTCTACATTTTGAAATTCAATTTGATTTTCACCAACTGATGAAGCCAGCCTATGTCGAAACATGTTTTGGACTGAAAACTGCATTATTTCTTAAGTATTCTTGATCATTTGATCAAATTTTGTTTTATTTGATTTATATTAATACATTTATTTACTTATCAACAATTCACCAACTGAGGAAGCCAGCCTATGGCAAAATGCATTTTGGACTGAACACTGCATTATTTCTTAAGTATTCTTGATCAATTGATCAGATCTTGTATTATTTGATTTATATTAATACATTGATTTACTTATCAACACCTTCTAAGTTTTCCTGTCTTTCCCTGCTGACCACCGCTGTGGTTTTAAAGACATGGAAAAGGGCTGTGGATCTCCCTTAAGGATCCAAGGGCGCTATACAGTAGGGCCAGGTGACCTATTGGCTCTCTTCTTGTGAGTTGGAAATGTTTCATCCACATTTTATCATTGTTGTTTGTACCATCTGCACTAAGATTGTGTTATATATTATTCACAGATTTATGTAAAGTGTTTTATCAAGTACATCCATCTTCAATATCAGGTATACTAGAGCTCCACTTATATTATTTTTTGTGTGTCTGATTTTATTGTGGGGATTAAGGGGATCCCCCTCATAAGTGTTGAGCCTATCTTATCCATTGTATTCTTTTGTACACTTTTTTATATTTAGATTGAAATTCAATTTGAGTTCACTTTGAATTGCCAACAATGCATCACTCTGATATGTTATATCACATAATATACAAATCTGTTTTTAATTTAAATATTAGGGGTACCATAAATGAGAAATTTGTAAATAAAAACATATCATCTCATGTTCCATCTGTCTATTCATTGCACCACAACTCACAGTTTACAAGGTTACTTGCTAAATCGAGAATTCAAAGTGGATTTCAAATCTTAGACCAAAACAGCCAAAGTGGAAGCATCGCTGATTTGGAGAATTTCCCAATTCAACTATTTTGGCCTTAAAGTTTAAATTCACTTTGAATTCTGCAATGAATATGTATATGTTATGAGTTATTTTCATGTGTATATCTTCTTATAATAATGGCTCATCGTAATATTCTTGTATATCACCCAAAATTATTAATACGCAATCTGACGTTCTTTATAAAAAAAGATACACTTATTGTAAACAGCAATACATACGTAAAAACTCAACAGATGGTAGAGAGAGAGTATTTGTCTTTGTCCAGAAAGTCAGGGAACAGCCAAAGAGTAACAGTAGTGGCAGTAACATATGTTCCTTTGTCTACTGTTATTATTATTATAATTTAAAAAGTGCCAACAAATTCCGCAGCGCTGTAGAATAGGCTACTGTTCTATTATAGGCATGACTATAATGATGTCAGAACTTTTTAATTAGACTCTGGCCATAAAAGGACACATATAAAGATGCTCGACCCTCCATCCCAACATTCCAGACTTCTCATGGTACTGCATAGCAAATTGCCATCTGTTCTCTTTAACCTATTAGACATCTATACCTAATATGAATAAGAATATGAACATAGAATATCTAAAATTCTCCAAATTCACTTTGAATTGTCACTTTAGAGAAGAACTGTGTGTGAACAAATCCAGCGTATATATCAATAATCAGAAACGTCAAGCATGGAACATTATAGATGTATTTCGACAGTCAAGCAAACCTAACTGTGGATAACTTCAAACATTACTATGAACCCAAGAAATAATACATTTCCAAGCCTCTATTGGTTTTCTTAAAGTATATGTTATGTACACATTACGGTTCCCTCTGCTGGATGAGCTGAAACACACAAAAATAAAAATACAGGCTGCAATACAGATCACAGAGGTAAAAGTAATTTCAGCAATGGGCTAGATAACCCAACCAAACTTTTTGCCAGTAGATGATTCGTTTCGCTGTCATACAGTCAGTGTGGCATAAAGCCTTAAAATCAGCTTTCCTAAATGAGTGATTAGAAGATTTTGCTCTACGGATGCTGAGCAGCTCTCCTAGCCATTGAGGTGGCAGGTTTTTATTTGAGCTTAGCTGTTCTTTTCTATCCTTATTAGTTCACCCTGTCAACATGCTCATTAGGAAACTTACAGTCCATCCATCACTGCATGCTGCAATGGGCAATATGTAACAAAACAGGCAGAACTACAGCTTAGGCAAAGCAGTTGCTGACCATGATGAGTTTCCTTGCTACTGTGCATGTCAAATTTTTAGCTACAGATGAAATAGTAAAGGAAATAAATATATATATATATATATATATATATATATATGTGTAAATAAAAATTATTTATCCGTTACTTTAAAGAAATTCTATTGTAAAGTCTTGCAGAACATGTTCTGCACAAGGGAAAGAATAACATTATACTTAACACTTTAGGTACCAGTTGGGTAAGCAGTGTATTCATATTTTCTTTTCTGTCTGGGATGCAAAGGGTTAAATGAGTACAATGTCTGCATCCAGTAATAGGATGGATGAAAAGAATAAGATTATATTTAACACTTCAGGTACCAGTGGGGTGTGCAGTGTATTAATCCTCTTTTCTCTTTGGAATGCAAAGGGTTAAATGAGTAAAACATTTTAAGTCAGTAATAGGATGGATAGGCTTTATTTCCTAAATAGTAGATTATGATAAACTGAAAACCAAATTTGAAAGAATAAAATATGGAATATCCATACTGAAAACATTTTTCAGTACAACTGTGTTTCCAAACGTGAAAATGTTGCCTTAAAAGTGAATAAAATTAGCATTTAAAAAAAAAAAAAGAGGATTTTGTTTTATTTTAGTTTTTGAACAGATGGGATAAAAGTAAGTGGTTTTATATAGATGCAAGTGAATAATGTTAACTAAAGTCCGGAAACATTTTTATACTACTAGCCTTTTTGATTGTGGGTACTGAAAGAGTTAATACAAGCTATTAACCCCTTAAGGACACATGACGGAAATATTTCGTCATGATATCATGTTATTCCAGAAGTTATGTCCTTAAGGGGTTAAAGGTTTCCATATTCTTTAAATGACATACTGTATTCGCTGAAAAAGTTAATCAAAACATCTTCAGCTGCACTCAGTGGGTGATTTCCATTTATTTGCAATATTGAGCCTGAATTTTGAGATGTGAGACGGCCTCTATTTCAATAAGGTCTACTTTGAAAACATTGTTTTATGCTTCCAGCCAGAGTAACTAGAAAACCTTCATAACTTTGTATCATCTGCGCTGGTCCAGCTTTTCAACTTGAGGGCTTTGATAAACAAGAAAGAATATATGAAGCATCCAAGGTATTGGAGGGTTTTTTTTTTTTTCTATATTATTAATATATTTGCAATTGCTAGAAGTTTTTTTAATTCTTTTCATTTCTGGAACAAGTTTTGCAGATGTAGCATGGCATGTTGATAAATTAGTCAATTTTAAAAATAAAACGGGCAATTCTTCTATTGTTCGTACTAACAGGTCACATTGAATACATGAGCGAAACAATTATATTTCACATTCTTTACACCAAAAGGGTTAACAACTTTTAAGTTTCATCCCAGTTTTATGCCTTTGAGTAACAGAGGGTGATTAACAAATTGACCCTTTAGGTTGCAATATTACAGAATCCAGGAAGGTTTATAAATGGTTTGTAATTTTTTTCCCCAACTCCACTGAAAAATACTGTACAGTAACTGTTGTGCAAGAGATAAAAAGTCTATTTCTCAGAAAATTGCAATGATAAATTTAGCAAAGTCTTCTTTGTACAAAAACCTGGTAAAATTAGCTATGCTTCATTTAGAAATGTATGTTTCTTTTTAATCCAGTTACATAAGGCAATGCGTAGAAATAACTCACAAAGAGGTAATATAAACAGTTGTTTTTTTCACAACACGTCTAACTTTAATTTCTCAGACAATACATACAGGTATAGTAAATTCATATTTGGATCTAGATATTTTAATATCAAAAAATGTTTATTTAGAGAATTTAGACTGATAATCACTAAAGAATATCACGAAGAATAACAAGCCTATATTTTGTAAAACGGTGGATGTGATGAGAGTTATAACCTGAAACACCTTAAATATCAGACTTTAACTTGTTTTAAAGTAATAAAATATGAATGTAACAGGGGCAGGATTCCAATTCCACAGGACAATATACTAATAACTAGAATTAAGGACCTTTCCGGGTTATCAGTTTTCCTAAAGAACATGTAATAAAAGGTAGCACTGTCTGAGTGCTTAGTATTTTCAATCTTTAATTTTTCTTTTTTTGTGAATCCTTGGAGGTGTAGCTCAACAATGGCTACCGATTTAAAGGCTTGATAAGGATCTACTAACACTGGGAGATCCTGCTACACACTAATAAACACTAAATTGTAAAGACTTGAAAACCAAACTGAAGAATTTAGGTCAAAAACAGTGCCGATTCAGAAGCTTCCCAGTTCCAGTCATAGATTGGCAATTTTTCGCTTGAATGGTGCAATTAGGTTTTCCTTAAATCCCCCGGCGATATTCACTAAACTCTGAATTTTTCACAAATTAAATTTGAATGGAAAAACAGACAAAATAGCTGATCATGAAAAATTCTCCATCTGAGCCATGATCACAGCTATTCTTGCCTCTGTTTTGCCATTCAAACTTAATTGACAGACATTCAGTGTTTAGTGCAGGTGTAGGCAACCTTTGGCACTCCAGATGTAGATTACATTTCCAGAATGGGCCAAGCATCAGGGGACATGTAGTGCACAACATTTGGAGTGCCTACCTTTGGTTTTAGTGAATAATCCTGTACAATTCAATGTTTAGTGAAAAAGCCTTAATGATTTCCATCAATTGGCATTTTTATCTCTATGGTGGACGAACTCAAGTAAATAACATCCACCGTTCCATCATCACCATCTTCTGAAGTACAACTTATCTCATGCCCTCACAAATTTCTATGGCTAATAATAAGTTCCTATGATATATTAACAATAAGTGCATCATTACAATCATATTAATGATGTAAATGAAGACTGAATGAAGCACAAGTTTTCTTGGAACCCTAATGGGGGGCGTGTAGGGATTTTTTAACTAACTTGGACAAAGAAATCTAACATTTTAGGCCAAAGTGATAATAAATCTGGGCTACTTTTAGAACTCTAAATGTCAGCCTATAATTGACAAATCCCTTGGCAATTTTTCACAATTTCTAGTTCAATGAATGAACATCAACATACTGACTTTACAAGTAATAATCCCACTGCTTGTGTTTAGTTTTGTTATTTTAGTTTGATTGAAACTTAAACAAAGAAACCGATACATCCGTGTTCACCAGCCATGTTTCTAAACCTTTTCTGTCCCATCTACAGCAGATTTATAATTCTGTGTCACATCAATATTTTAAAAGATTCTTTAAAAGTTATTTCCACCCAGTAAAAATGGCAGTGTGTTACAAGACACAGCTGCACATTGAGGTAATGTAAATGAACAGGCACAGGTAGGTTTAGTTATCAATATAAGCCATGACCACAAGTATATATTTGAGTTAAATTAACAGAGATCTCAGAATACACTAATAATGATTTTCATCAAAAAGCACAAATCACAACTGTGGATGCACTCGTGGTAAGAAAACGCGGTGATTGACAACTGTAGCAGTCAGAACTGAGTGCAAACTTGCCAATGGATTCTCACGAAAGTAGTTCAGTATTTAATAAAAAGCACCCAAAGGTGCATAATGAGGGTTACACTAACATAATCCATTGTTTTAGAGTAACTTGTCATAATGTCATATATCATTACATCAATGCATTGTTGAAGTGATGTAAATCTAAAAGTTAACCCTTAATGGGCAATTTATAGCTTCTCAATGTGTTTCTCATCCAATGGCGTACAAAGGTTAAATGGTACTTTCTTTCCAAATACACCTCCAGCAGCTTTTAGCCTAGTAGCAATCCAAGTACTTGATAAATACATCACGTGCTTTGCTCATCAAGCAAATACATTTATCAGTAGCCTAGGATAAACGGGCAAGTGCTTTATTGTTAAATAAACTCTCTTTATGTTTTCCAAGGAAATATCTAAAAGTCGTCTAAGTACTCTGGGTAATGAAACTTCTATAACTGACCAGATTAAAAAAAATGTGCCTTCGAAATTGTAATCATGTTTAAGGAATTCGATTACAGTTTCTTCCTGTTTATTGGTTTAACAAATATGCCGGCATTCTTTCTGAAAATTGTTTTGCTCCCCGCTCATAATCAGCTCCCAAGCTCAGCTGGCAGAGAGAGCAATAAATTACTCACCACTGATACTCTGAGTGACAACTGTTTTCTTGTGTTATTACATTTTTAGATGGACACTAATTTCATATTTGTTTTGAAGGATGGTTTTTAAATTAGTTGCTGGATACGCCATAAATAAAAATAAAATACCGAAATAATAAATTTCACGTTAAAACAAAGAAATAAGAATTTTTTACAAAATTAACATGCAGGTCCAAACCTACCTTATAGGCAGCTATTTCTAAAGCAAACAGTATTTCGAGTCTGGTCAGGCAGAGAAAGGTACTATTGAAATATATCACTTCACAGGCATTTCCAGTCATATCTAAATGCAGTTTGCTTTCCTACAGAGTCATTTAGAGACAAATTGAAAACTCCCAGATCTCATTTACAGAGAGAAAGCCTAGAGCCCCTACCTTGATTGTTTCTTGGACTTGCACTCTCACTGCCCTCATTAAGACAGTGGGTGAGGATGATAAGAGTTGAAATCTAGAAAATACTGGAGATCTGCCTTGATCTAAAGACAGTAGGGCATGATTATGCAGGGTTAAAGGGGCATACACAGATCAGGAATTCAAGTTTTCAAGTAGTTTAAGTTAACACTTTGTAGCATGTGCTCAATGATTATTGGTTAGACTGTTAGAGCAACAATTTGGCACTCATTCACACTTAGAAAACTAGGAAGTAAAGGAGGGGAGACAAATTCCCTGCCCCCCCCCCCCCTCCTCCTCATTCTCCCCCAGCAAGAGGTGTCACATAGACTTTGTGATTGCTCTGTGAAAAAAGTATGTTGAAACTTTGTCAGGATGCTCTTAAAGGGTGCTTTTAATTATTTTCAACTTACTAAATTTTACCCCATTAAGCAGATGCTCTCTTGGGAAATCCCATAAAATAGATTATAAAAAAAAAAAAAACAGGATGTAATATTTCACAAATGAGGTAAATCATTTGCCAATAACTTAATTAATTGTGCATCGGAGTGAGAGTTCATTGTTGAAGCGAATTGCTGCATAAAAATTCTATTATTTCGAGGCAAATGATTAAATGCCATTTCATTTGCAACAAAATGAGATTATCAAAAAGAAGTAATTATGAGATACCCCAGGCACTTTACTTTTTAGAATTGACATATCTATCAAGCACAGATTCTTCCACAGCATTCCAATCCTTTTTTTTTTTCTTTTTTAATCCCAGTTTAAACAGCAGTGTGACTTATTGGAGTGCATCAGTCAAAAGCAGATTTAAAGAACTATATAAGTGAATAACCCATGCAAAAATAAGCAAAGTACATTTGAGACAGATATATAAAACAGATAAATAAAACACCAACAATAACAGCATTTAAAGGAATTGTGAACTTGGGAGCCTCCTGCTCTGTAAATATGTGATGAAGTGACCTCTGTTTAACAAAGGCAGTGTGGCTTTAAACAATGACAAATTGAATAGCTGTTTGACAGACATAATTCAACAGGAAAATTAAATGACTGGGCAAGTCCTTACCTTGAGCCTGGATGTGCATCACAGAAGCTAACATAAAGCCCACAGCATACATGTTCTTAGGATAATCTCCTTATTGCAAGGAGCTGCCTCTGTTAATTCAGCCCTTCTTGCTACCTTCTGGTTTTTTCTCCCTCTCCAATACTTTGGAAGCAGAAGAGAAACATAGACTGATCAGGCTGGAGACAGAATCGGCATTGAATGAAACACCCAGGGCTGGAAGTGCTGGGTGAAGAGGGGAGGGAGAAGCAATTACACAAATAAAAAATAGCAAGGGAGAGAGAGGGGGAAAAAAATCAGCTTGTTGTGGTTCTTGTTAGATAGCCTGGCAGTTGTTTGTTGGTGTAATTGCAATCAGCTGTAGTGAGGAGACGCTTTCATATCACTGAGCGAGAGAGAGGATTCGCTGCCTCTGGAGCTGTCAGCAGCAGCACCGCTAGCACAGATCAGCACCGCGGACAGCGCCTAGCGTCTACCACAGGAACAGCCAGCTCAGGGCTGAGAGGAAGAGCTCCGACACTGCCAGCCAATGGGGAGACAGGGCAAAGGCAGCTCAGGGCACAAGCATTGCCAACATTCCATAACCCACAACCTCGAGTTCGTGTTTAGAACGTTCACTGCCGGCTCACTGCTCAGTATACAGTATGGCTGTTACCTTCATACCGTTATTGGAATGAGCTGCCTGCTGCTTTAAATAGGGGATAGTATTCTATATACCTTGAAATATTGCTCTAGATAAATAGAAAGATTTCTTCTCTCTTTGTGTGTGGAATTATATAAACACAATGCATTCACATGTGTCTAGGAAGACCTCGTGTAATTAATACTATTATTCAGCCATCAATTCCTAGAAAATCACAAAAAGAATCACTATTTAACATTAAAGGAACACTCCAATAACTATAACCACTTCAGCAAGCTAGTAATAATTTGACTGAATACTATTATTCAGCCATCAATTCCTACAAAAATCACAACAATTTGTCTAATCAATATTTAACATTAAAGGAACATTCCAAGAACCATAACCACTTCAGCAAGCTAGTTATTATTTGACTTGGGGACCAGCTAAGGGGAAGTGCTGTGGCACTGCCAGCCAATGGGGTGACAGGGCAAAGGCAGCGCCAACATTCCATAACCCACAACCTCGAGTTTGTGTTTAGAACGTTCATTGCCGGCTCACTGCTCAGTATACAGTATGGCTGTTACCTTCATGCCGTTATTGGAATGAGCTGCCTGCTGCTTTAAATAGGGAATAGTATTTTATATACCTGGAAATATTGCTCTATATAAATAGAAAGGTTTGTTCTCTCTCTCTGTATGTGGATATATATTTATACAGTAAGTCAAAAGTCAGAATTGTTTTGATATGTAATGTGATTTGCATTGACATATGATATCATGTAACATATACATTATTTATCCATCAATTCCTACATAAATTACAAAAGAGAATCTCATCACTATTTAGTATTAAAGGAACACTACAACCATAACCACTTCAACATTCTAGCAATGATTTGACTTGGGGACCAGCTAAGGGGAAGAGCACCAACACTGCCAGCTCTCCCTGCTTCTACTCTCGTTGTCGAGGAGAGACAGAATCTCCTGATAGAAGCTTCTGTTAGTTCTCCTGAGCTACGTCCTGCCACACAGGGCAAGTTCATTGTCTCATTGCCCTCAGTCAGTACGCTAAGCAGTACCCTTGCCAGGCTCAGCACAGACCTGAGAGTTTCTAAAAGAGGCTGCAGTGGAGGCAGAAAGTGGTGCCTGACACTCTCCTAGTAAGAAGTAAAACCATTACTAAACAAACTACTTGCATGAAGGGTGCATCAGGGCACTCCTGGCACTGTAATTACTAAAGTGTAATGTAGTGGTTATGGTGCTTTTGAGTGTTCCTTTAAGCCTCTCTCATAGATCTGTCTCATTCTGCACTGTAAAATATACTGACAACAGATGATACGGTAATAGCACAATAATGAAGATATTTGAGAACAGACACCATAGTATGTAGAATATCATTACATCAAGACAGTAACTGATATTCAGGAAGGTCATTGGTGTAGGATACCCTAATGATACTAAAACATAAAAACATATTGTCTTAAAGAGACGCTATTGTAATCAGAACAACTACAGCTTTACGTAGTTATACTGGTGAGTATAGTATGTTCCTGCAGGTTTTTTCATGTTAAGACAAAAGGCAGTGTTTACATGGCTCCCTAGGGACACCTCTAGTGGCAGTCACTCAGTTGGCCACTAGAGGTGCTTCCTGGATTAGTGCTGCAATTGTGCAGCACTGATGTTCAGTGTCTCCACGCTCTGCATGGAGACACTGAACTTTCCCCATAAATGTGCAGTGATTCAATGCATCTCTATGAGGCGATGCTGATTGGCCAGATCAGCAGCTCTACTCCTGCCCCACCTCTTTGGCTGAGATAATCAGTTCTGCCCCACACGGCGATGGAACAAAGGTAATTAAATTACCTTTTTAAGCAGGATAAAGGTTCCATAACCCACAACTCGAGGTTGTGGGTTATGGAATGTTGGCGTTGCCTTTGCCCTGTCTCGACATTGGCTGGCAGTGCCACAGCACTTCCCCTCAGCTGGTCCCCAAGTCAAATCATAACTAGCTTACTGAAGTGGTTATGGTTCTTGGAATGTTCCTTTAATGTTAAATATTGATTAGACAAATTGTTGTGATTAGTTTAACACTATAAGGTCAGAAATAGACGTTTGTGTTCCTGACCTACAGTGTTCCTTTCAGATAAAAACTATTAAGTCACACCCAATTGAAGCATTTCTATACAAATCTCTCATTGACACAGTGTTACAGCAGCAATAATCTGCAAACAGAGCCATGGGATTTAGCTTAATGAATACTCTTCACTACAGTCTGACTAGAATTGATTAAAACCCAAACGGCAAACATCAGGCAAAAATAGCTCACCTGTAGTGACAAAACTTAGACTGAACTTTGCATTTCAGATTTTGACTTTGGTGAATGGCACTTTTACATGGTTATTCACTAATGTGAGAATTCAAAGTGAGTTTCCAATTTAAGTCTAAGGTAGTCAAACTGCAAGCATCGCTAACTTAAGAATGTTTCCAGTTCGGTTACTTCCACTTTATTTTTGAAATTCACTTTGACTTAACTTTAAATTCTACATTTAGTGAATAACCCTGTTAGTGTGTTACACAATTCTGTCTGAAGAGCAACTAAGCCGATATGTGATTTATTTTGCTATCCCAGGCTATGTTTAGAATGTAAGGGCCTCTGCAGTATACATTTCATACTGTATTTAATGGCTGTTTATGAATATTTATGCTGTTCTGAGCCAAATTAATTTCTTTCCTTGGAAACCATAACCACATTTCTTAAAACCCTTTTTTTGAGATTGAAGGCTTTCTGGTTTGTGCTATTTATTTTTCTCTCTCTGTCTTTCCCTCCGTCTCTCTTTAAAGCTCAAGGGATTTCTTAGGCCACTCAGTTTAATTAAAATAACTGCATCCTGTTAATTGATATGACAAGATACATCAACAGCAATATCTAATAAAGCCAGATACAATTTTGTACACTAGTTGTTAGTCAATGAAATGACAAAGAGTGAATTAACATAAAAGCCAACATGTCAACAGAGCCACACGGCCACAATTGAAAGGAAATATATATATATTGTGTCTGTATTCATAAGAGGCCCAGGGCACTTTCACTTCCAACACTGCTAAACCGTACAACTCAGTGTTTGATATATTTGTTCTGTATTTTAGATTCACAGGATAATGAAGATGGCTTTTGAGCATACAAAGGACAATAAATGACTACTTTGCACTCAATAAATGCCAAGGCTCCAGGCAGCTGCATCAGCACCAAACTGTGTATAGAAAAAAAAAGCTTAATTATCATTATATCATATTTAAACGCTAGTAACAGTGGTATTTAAACAACTAATTACTCACTCATCAAGCCTCCAAACGAGTAAAAATAAAACATCTTGCTACCAAGTTATTATATGTCTTGAAAATTATAAGACCAGCGTGAGTCAATCTCTTAGACTGTCAGAGTTCACTCTAATACTCACAATGTCCATAACATCTTTTCAAATGAATAGACTTGCTTTTATTTATTTGAAGTGTCCCATAGGTTTCCATGAAACCTTCAATTCACGCCTAAGTGCAGTGTGCAGTATATCAGTATGACATTCTTGGCTATAAAGCTGGTGAGAAGAGTTAGATATTGTTTGCCTCATTTCCTACGAATTGTAAAATATTGAATCTCCTGAAAATTATGCATTTTTAGGAATGTAACATTAAGACACAAGTAACAGATGCAGTTCTCATGAAACAATAATTTAAATGAAGATTGTTTTTAATAGTGCTGTCCTGGGTCTCTTCAAATATTTAATGCAATCATTTTCTTCCCAGCTCTTCATTCTGAATCAGTGAGTGTTATGGAACAGTAAAGCAAAGACAGTTTGAATTGTGATTTTAAATGCTTAAAGGACCACTTTAGTGCCAGGAAAACCCCTTCAGCCACTTACCTTTCTTACGGGCTCCCTCGCTTGGCACTTGGCGAACTCTCCTCCCTCTGCCGACGTCAGCTCCGAATGTAAATGCGCGGCAAGAGCCGTGTGCGCATTCAAACCGCCCATAGGAAAGCATTACTCAATGCTTTCCTATGGATGTCCAGCATCTTCTTAGTGTGATTTTCACAGTGAGAATCGCTGAAGCAGCCTCTAGAGGCCACTAGAGGCTGGATTAACCCTCAGTGAAACATAGCAGTCTCAGCTGCATGGTTAACACTAGAGGGACCTGGCACCCAGACGACTTCATTGAGCTGAAGTGGTCTGGGTGCCTATAGTGGTCCTCTAACAGTTAAGCCGAGATTGAAGTATACAAGCTCTTACTTGCCAGGTTGGAAATAAAGGGATTGATTTTTTTGGAATTATAACAGGTGCCTGAAGAACCACTGCTGCCATTCACAGGTTTCGTATGATACCTAGCTCTACCAATTGGATTGACTTAGAAAGTCATGATACTAATGGGGTAACACTCTGGGGCCTTTTTCTAATTTCTAGTGGACTCCAGTGATGTGTAGCACTAGCCCAAATTTTAACAAAAATGTATAGCTCTATTAAACCATTATCTTGAATTGGGTGTCAAGTCATATCTAGGTCAAGATTTGAGCGTCAGCATTTGGGCTAATATAAGTGAATGTGCTTGATTTCTGTACGGTCCACAGTTATGTTCTATCTGTTCTTTAAACTGTGCTTTCCAAAGCTGCTACTTTGTATGTTATTAATCTCCTATATAACTAATTCTTGCTTTGTAGTGATACATCTTACAGCCAAAATTAAAGGACATTTCACACCACATCTGTGTGAGTTATTTTTAATCTATAATTTTATATAGGAGATATCATTCCATGAATCTTAAAGACACAGCAACTACAAGCAAAGAGGTACTATTGTAATAACAAAAACAAAAATAATTTAACCCAGTGTGTACATTAAATTCAACTATCATATTTCTATTTATTTATTTGGATTCAATTAATGATTATTGAGTTACAAACTATATTAAAATCTATTTCCGACAGGAATCAATTGCATCCAACTGCATCCAGAGATTAAGCAGTCATTATGTGAACTACCCGAGGATTGACATTAGAACAGTTTATGTATTGTTCCATTTGTCTAAGTAAATTGTAATGTGTTATCTTCAAACAATGAAATTATATTATTTTGCAAAGACTATTGAAGGCCCCTTGCTTATTGATATATTTCTGGTATTCTAGATAAATTGTTACTTGACTTTCTGCTTGTTAGGGGAGTTGTTACAGGTAGGGTGACAGGGGGTGCAGCTCAGAGTGGGTACCTGAAAAGCCCCGGTTCTAATTGTGCCATAATTTCAGAGATAGCCCTAAGCCCCATGTAATATTGAGAGAAAAATAAGACCTCCAATTGAATAATTTGTGACAGTGTCACCTTAACGCACCATATTTGAAATAAATTATACAGCACACTGTGGTATTGCTATGGGTGCTGTGTTTTAATGTAATGTTTTGTGGGGCTCGGGGTTCATACAGTATGATATAGGGTTGATGCAGAAACATTTAGGGTCTATAAATATAGGCTTTTATAATATTCCCTTTGTATCACAGTGTGAATTATATCACATGGAATGGTTTAGGATTGGACCAAGAGCATGGTATAGGGTTGGTTTTGGGGTGGCACAGTCAATATATGTGGGAGGTGTCATAACCTTTACCCTTAGGCTGAACACTCTGGTCTTTTTGTCACCCAGCAAAGTCCCTGCCTGCTTCTTATTGCCTGATCTGCAGTCAAACTTCACTCAAGCTAATCAAATATTTTCTAATTAGGCATTCTTAGATCAAAATTTTAGGATCTTCCCTGCTAAGCCATATTAAAGGCAATTACACAAACTACAATAACACAACGGTAGTCAAGCAGGTCAAATTATAATACATCCCTGGTGACCAATACTGAGAAAAAATGATCCTGTGCCTGTCTTGAAACCTTAATTAATTTTTTTCTGACGTTTCTATACTTACCTTTACATATATCTGTATTTGTAACATGTACAGAAGTTAAGGGCTTCACTGGATTACATTATGCCCTTAAGCATGCTTTGACAAAGATGACTTTATTGCATATCATGATAACTCATTTATTGAAACATTCATGATGACATCAGTAAACTAATTATCTTCTTTCATGTCTTTACGGCTTCTATGCAAGCTCCATTAATGCCGAAGGATCCCCACATTTATGACTTCTATAAGTTAAAGAGGCGACTTCCAACTTGTTTTAGGGAAACTATCAGCATTGATCCATCTCCTACAGCGTCATAGATCATTCCACTGAAATTAAACAGTGTTAGCTTGTTTCACCATCAGAAGTAGGCACCTGTGAAAACTAAAGCCATGTTGGAATGGCCTAAAGCATCAGTCAATTGCTTAGGGGATGTGGAATCTACAAACAGCAACCAACTACCAAGATATACCTCAACAAAATGCTCCAGAACGTGAAGTGGGTTAGAAGATAAACAACATCATGGCACTGTATGGCCCTTTTTTTAGTCACACAAGCAAAGCTATTTAACATTACATCCATCTTCTTATTTGTACACCTCAAAGCATAATGTCATCTGGTAAACCAAATGCCAAACTATTACAACATACACCTAATGTTTAAATACAAAAAAAATGGTAATGAAAGACTTTGTTTGGGAAACATGGTTTGACAGCTAATGCTAGAAGAGAATCAATAAGGAAAAAGGACATTTATCTGTACTCATTATAGTTCTGTATAGAACAAATGAACCATTAGACAATGGGCAGATGACTAAACTGTACATTGTCTTATTTTCAAATCATTGTCCAATTTTTTTTTCACATGACTTGGTTTGTTGATAGCTAATTAAGACGAGCAGCCCTTAATGGGACATAGATGACCTCACAACATTGATGTCTAATATACTTAAATGAAAAGCTCTGACAATCTATTACAATTTAAGTCAAATATAAAAAAAAAATTCAAATGTATGTTTAATGTCTCCATAGTTACCATATCTGTAGAATATGTAAACAATCACCCAACTGTCACTGCGACAAATATTTTTGTGAACCATTCTGGATGCAGGGAGAAAAAATTCTGTTATATTCAACAAATTAATTCACATTTGTCATCATTGGCCTTGATTGCTGTGTCCTTTATGTGTTGCCAAGAAAAAAAACGCATTGTTTTGTTCATGCTTTGCTCTTGTTTATTATACATTTGTTTTGTGATTCACAAGTACATGTTATTGTTTTATGCTGCTCCAAACAATTATTCTCATATAATAACAATAGGGGGTTGAATGCGTTAAGAAAAAAAAGTATTTCGAAAACTTACCCATAGTTCTGAAACTCTGAGGAGGCACTGGTGTGCAGGGATTCCAGTTTTATAAGGGGCAATTCATGTATTCCAAAATCTTACTGAAAGTGTAGAATGCTATACACTTGTGTACAGATGCTTCCGATACATTTGTAACCAGGCCAGGTCATTTTGGTGAATTCAGACCATTAATTTGACCAATCATGACGTACATTTCATACATAATGCCCCAAAACCAAAATAACATCTAAACTCACTTCCAAAGTAAATGACCCTTCATTGAACTTAATATATACATTGTAAGTGCCTTTTATTCCTTCAGCTTATTTGATAAGATCCAGTAGTAAATATCCAGTAATAAATATTGCTGGACCTTAAGTATCAAAGATGAAAGACCAGCCATACATTAATCTATATTACTTGGTTTACAGACAGGAAAACATGCCTTAATCACTGTACCACTTCAGGGCATCCTCAGACAAAACGATTTAACCCATTCCTTAGCAGACAAACTTATCATCAACTGGTTAACCATTCCATGCATCTACTACATGTGAGGAAGGCTGAACTTGACGGACGCAAGTCTCTTTTTAGCTATGTAACTATGTAACTATGTACATACAGCACACTGACAATAATTTTACAATCAATAATGAATCATGCCCACTAGACACCACAACTTGTAAAATAATATAGTTTTACATAATTGTACTAACATTAATCCATTAATCCTTCTAAGGAACATTGTCAAAGGGGTACCCGGTTACTCTGGAAATAAGTCCCATTAAGAAGATAAAGAGATTAGTAAAATTACATGTACCAGAAAATAAAAACTCCTTCTACTCTGGTAGGACAAAGTTACAAGACCTACTGCAGGGATTATAAATAGGCAAAATAAATAAACAATATGTAAAAGAAAAATCAGACAAAAAGAATGAGGTGTTATTATTATTATTATTATTATTGTTATTATTGCATGTTTCTTATTATGTTATGAATTCATTTGTCTTCATTTGTCAAAATTAGATTTGTAATACCTTTTCACATCAATCTGTAAAATTATGGGTGATCATTAGATATTATTTTAGCATGTTAATTAGGGTGAGATTAGTTTGCAATTTTTAAGGTTTTTTTAAAGCTAAAATAGGGTTAATGTGTTTAAATGAGGATTTATAACATGCAATTTCTTTCTAGTTAAAAAAAAATGCTAAAATACGAAAATTCTGAGCAAAAAGTAATAATTGTAAAATTAGCATAAAAGCTACTGAACCATTTTCTAAAATAAAAACTCAGATTTGACATTTTTGTACCATAGAATTGTACAAACAATTTTTAATAATAAAATCTGTTTTATTTTAGTCCTTTGGGATACCAGTAAAAGGACCTCTGGGTCTGCATGAACTCCTTTCAGCCAGGAATGGTGCAAGTCTATTTTGTGCTCTAGGCAAGACGGGCAAGACCCACCACAAAACAAAACATGCCAACTTTCTGTGTCTCCTCCTACCCAACTACCCAACCCCTCTATGCGTCTCTTCTCCAGCACCTTTGTGTGTCCTTGTCCCCCAACCCTCTGTGTGTCTCTTCCCCAGCCCCTTTGTGTGTCTCTTTCTCTCCCCAGACTCTCTGTGTGTCTCTCTGTCTCACCAGGCCTCTGTGTGTCTTTTTGCCTTCCCAGCCACTGTGTCTCTATCTCCCCAAGACCCTTTCTCCCAAGCATCTTTCTTCTTCCTCCAGCCTCTCTGTGTGCCTCTTTGCCCCCACAGTCCTCTTGTGTATCTCTTTGTCATCCCCCAGCCTTGTGTATGTCACTGTGGACCCCTGGCCCCTCTCTATTTGCCCCCAGCCCCTCTGCATGTCTCTTTGTCCTCCCCCCCACTCATCTCGGTGTCTCTTTGCCATCTCCAGCCCCTTTGTGTGTCCCTATCTCCACAGACCCTTTTTTGTCTCTCTTCTCCCAAGCCCCTCTTTGTGTCTCTTTGTCCCCCAGCCCCTCTCGTGGTCCCTCCACTCATCTTTGTGTCTCTTTGTTATTTCCTGCCCATTTGTGTGTCTCTATTTCCCCAACTCCTTTTTTGTCTCCCTTCTTCCCAGCCCCTCTGTGTTTCTTTTTGTCCCCTCAGCCTCCCTGTGTGTCTCTTTCTCTCCCAGTCCCTTTGTGTCTCTATCTCCCCAAGACCCTTTCTCCACAAAACCCTTTCTTCTTCCTCCAGCCCTTCTGTGTGTCTCTTTGCCCCCTAGTTCCTTTGTGTGTCTCTTTGTCCCCCACCCAGCCCTGTGTATGTCACTTTGTCCAGTGGCCCCTCTCTCTTTGTCCCCAGCCCCTCTTCATGTCTCTTTGTCCTCCTCTGCACTCATCTCGGTGTCTCTTTGCCATCCCTAGCCCCTTTGTGTATCTCTATCTCCACAAACCCTTTTTGTCTCTCTTCTCCCAAGCCCCTCTGTGTGTCTCTTTGTCCCCCAGCCCCTCTCGTGGCCCCCCACTCATCTTTGTGTCTCTTTGTCATTTTCTGCCCATTTGTGTGTCTCTATTTCCCCAACTCCTTTTTTGTCTCCCTTCTCCCCAGTCCCTCTGTGTGTCTTTTTGTCCCTCAGCCCCTCCGTGTGTCTCTTTCTCTCCCCAGTCCCTTTGTTTGTCTCTTTGTCCACCCAGCCCTCTGTGTGTCTGTTTGTCCCACCCCCCCAGTCCCTTTGTGTGGCCATATATATTCCTAGTCCCTCTTTGTGCCTCTATTCTCCCCCCGCCTCTCTGTGTGTCTCTTTGTCCCCCAAGCATCTCTGTGTGTCTTTTTGTCCCTCCAGTCTCTCTGTGTGTCTCTTTGTCACCCCAGCTCCTCTCAGTGTCTCTTTCTCCCCAGTCCCTATGTGTGTCTAATTGTCCCCCCAGCCCTCTGTATGTCACTTTGTCCCCACATCCCCTCTCTCTTTGTCCACACAGCCCCTCTGTGTATATCTTGGTCCACTCACTCATCTTTGAGTTTCTTTGTCCCCCACAGCCCCTTTGTGGGTCTCTATCCCCCAGACGTTTTCGTCTCTCTTCTTCCAGCCCCTATGTGTTTCTCTTTGTCCCCCCAGCCCTCTATGTGTCTCTTTATCCTCCCAACATTCTGTCTTTTTGTCCCCCCACACCTCTTTGTGACTTTGTCCACCTTAGCCCTTTTGTGTGTCTCTATCACCTCCAGTTCCTTGTTGTGCCTGTCTTCTCCACCCAGCCACTCTGTATGTCATTTTGTCTAGCCTAACACTAGGCAATCTCCTATTTTGCCTACTAGTAATAAAATTAGCTGCCACATTAAAAAGTTAAAATAAAAAAAAAAATGAATACAAAACCCTATGGTGGTTAATAATACCCACATATCATTATGAGAAAGGTTTAATTTTAAAACCTCTTTCGAATCCCAGGTGCTCTGTGCCAGAAGGGTAGACCTGCAACCCACTGAATCACCATGGAATAGCTTTCCAGCCCCATTGGACCACCAAGGAACAAGGACAATTCCCTCCCTCACTACCAAAAATGTGAGTAGGAGGTGGGAAACCATGCCTTTCAATGTTTATGGGGTGTCTGGACACAGAAACACAGTCTCCACACACACAGTCAACACCACTACAGTCACCAAGATCCTCTGACCCGCCACACTCACTCTGTTGCAGTCACACACCACAGTAACCCTGTCTCACTCACTGTCTGCAATCACCCTCCCACAGTTGCCCTGCCACATCCCCTCTCTCTTTGTCCACCCAGCCCCTCTGTGTGTATATTTGTCCCCTCACTCATCTTTGAGTTTTCTTTTTGTCTCTCTTCTTGCAGCCCCATGTGTTACCCTGGGTCACAGTCAACCCGCCACAATCACCATCCACATTCAGCCAGAGATACAAAGGCACAGACACACAATTACCCTGTCACAGTCAACCTCAACAGTCACCTCATCACAATCAACCTGCCAGTCATCCTATCATAGTTACCTTGTCATACCCATCCTACAGTTACCCTACCACAATTACCCTTCACAGTAATCCTCCCATGATTGCCATGTATGTGTGTGTTTATATTAGTGTGTCCAAAGATGCAACATAGCTGCAGTGTCAGTGTGATATGGTATGGGCATGATAATGTGGCAACATAATTGGAGTAATATGTATAATGTTCAAAAATTTTGTTTAAATAATGTGCCGTACATTTTGAAATGAAAAATACATTTAAATGTTCCTTTCTAGGACACCCAAAATGCTCAGGTTATGGTGAAGTTTTTTTCTAGATTCGCAATTCCTCTGTCAGGATTACAGAATGATCCAGCACGTAGAATTGTGTAACACATACCAGACCTTAGAATAGCCGGACTAACGTACCAAAGAATAGTCAGGAATAGCCAAGGTAAAGGAAAACAGAAAGAGACACAATGATAAGGAAAAGCCAGGAGTCAGGGATGCCAGAAAACAGGGAAGTCAAAAAAAATTTGGCATGAAAATAATGAATCTTGTGGCCAGCATGTATATCAGATGCCGGAACCCAAGAATGATCAGCTGGTCCATAACCTTACTGTAAAGTGCCCCGAGAAAACCTGGAATCAATTATGGAGGAGACCTCATACTCTTCCTGTCCAGAAACAACTAAGGGAGGAGGAGGGACACTTGAGACAGTATATGTATTGTTAACAAGAGGTTTGAGCAAGGACATATTAAAGGTATTAGGAATTTTCAAGGAAGCCGGAAGGGCCAGAGAGTACGCAACAGGATTGAGCCTACGAAGGACACAAAAAGGTCCAAGGAACCTAGGAGCAAATTTCATGCTAAGGACTTTGAGCCTGATGTTACGAGAAGATAACCAAACTCTCTCACCCACTTGGTAAACAGGGTTGGCACCTCGACGTGTATCAGCATAAATCTTGAAACGGTCAGCAGCAGTACCCAGAGCAGATTGAACTTTAACCCAGGTATCACGGATGGAAGCCAGACAGTCATTCAAAGCAGGATAGCCGTATCAGAAAAAAGAGCCAGTAGGACAGTAGGATGCCGGCCATTATTAACAAAAAATGGACTATGCCCAGAGGAGTCATGGTCAGAATTGTTCCTAGCAAACTCGGCCCATGGTAATAATTCAGACCAATTGTCTTGAGTGCTATTAACGAAACAATGCAAGTATAACTCCAAAGACTGGTTAGCCCTCTCAGCTGTACCATTAGTAAGAGGATGAAAAAGACAATTCAATCCCCAATTGCTTATTGAAAGCCCTCCAAAGCCGGGATACAAACTGAGAATAATTTTTATGGCTTCCTGTACTCTTCAGGATCAAATGCAATGAAAATACAAAGCCCTTAATAGTTCCAATCCTCACTACATATCCTCTTTACTCAACAAATATACCCCTTCTCAGGCCCTCCTCCTGACATTGGTTTGTTCCTGCACTGCTAGCTCTCATCCATGGGATTTTTCAAGGGCTGTCCCATCCCTATGGAATTCCATATTCTGTGCCATCAGATTCACCCCTAGCCTTCAGTCCTTTCAGAAGCTACTGAAAACACATATCTTATAGCATACGTCATACCTCTGAAGTCTCAGTGCTCAATTCTCTGCCATTTAAGAATTAAATCCCTTTTGTTTAAATCCCATGCAGCCTTAGCCACATCTTCCCTGGCTGTGACTCAGCCTGTTTGAATGAAAAAATAAAATACATTAATTTAATTAACACACAGGAAACTAGCAAGCTATTAACAAAGCAGGAGATAAGGCATTCTAAATTGAAAACACTACAAAATAAAGGAAATGCAAACAGTAGATCTCTCTTGCAGGAAGTGTTTAGGAAGGCTGTAAGTCACATGCATGGAGGTGTGACTAGGGTTGCATAAACAAAGTGATTTAACTCCTAAATGGTAGTGAGACTGCAGGTGCAAGATGGGCTAAAGTTGTTTTGGTGATAATAGCATCCCTTGCATTAGGTGCATGAATTGCTGTACTGCCATAAAGTGCAGCATGTTTACCATGGACATACCTATAACCTTCATGGGCACTTTCTGCCATGCTATATACCTGATGCTTCTTGTTATAACACTGGGTTGTAGTCACATTCTCAGAGTGATTCACTATGCAACGACACACTACTTCTTAATAAATAAATCCATTATATTCACTACCTTAGATTGCAGGCTGGCTCCTGAGCATAAGTGAGCTCAGTAAGTGGATCTATTTTCACAGTGTGAGTGCAAGCAAGGAGAATATCAGGCATAAACCTATGAATTATAACTGCATTTTACTGCAATGTTTACAGCTAAAAATAGTAAAATGCCCCCCAAATAATACATGTAAGTGCCTGGGAGATGCAATCATGTATACGCTGACCCACAGCGGTTTTAACTAGACTTGTGCACGGAGGAAAAATCTAATTTAACCAAATCCATTTGTAAAAAATGAATAAAAATTAGCTCCTTACTTCAATGCAAAAGTGGCTATGAGATTGCCTAGCTCAGGAGTAGGCAACCTTTGGTACTCCAGATGTTGTAAACTACATCTCCTAGAATTCTCTTACAGCCATGATGCTGGCAAAGCATCAGGAGATATGTCATCCACAACATCTGGAGTGCTCTGGATTGCCAATACCTATCCCTAGCCCAATTGTTCAGTAATGTCAGGCATTTTTGCAATGCCAATTCTGACCGGTTTATTCACTAAAGCGAGACTTCAAAGTGATTTTCAAATTTTAGGCCATAGTTGCCAAACTGAAAGGATAGTTGACTTCGAGAATTTTTCCAATTCAGCTATTTTGCTCTTAAATTTGCAATTCACTTTGAATTCTCAGTTTTTAAAATGTGATTATTATATCTGTATTAAAGAAAAAGTGAGAAAAGTTTTAGAACAATTTATTGTTTTTCCTTTTGCAATCTTATAGTAATAAAAATGAGAGCAGCACCAGCAGCTGGATTAATTATATGTTGAAAAGAAAAAAAAAATTTTCTGAAAATTGAAGGAAAAAGTGGGTGAGAAATGCACAACCTACTCACCACTTCCACCCAGAGGAGAACAAAGTGGTCACTCACACTTTAGTATATATGGTGATCTAGTCACAATTTAATAATTTCAGTGGTACTCAATTGTAGAAACATAATAAAACAGTTTAAACAAGCACTTTTTAAATATAAATATGTGCAGAGACCATATATTTTTTGTGACATAGGAAGTGATTAAAAAGTTCCAAAAATTGGTGATTAAACTACATTAAAACTAATGAATACTTAGAAACCAATGAGTACTTAAAAAACATTAAAGTGCAAATCCTAAAAATATAAGCTCTGTTTGAAAATCACTCTCAAAATTTGAGTGGTATAAGTGCCACTCAACACTATATGGCTTACAGAGGATCAATACTGTTGTGCATGTCTCTTCTATAACACTGTATGTAGCCAAAAATAAAATATAACGCCATAGAGGAAAGTATAGGGCTTAGAACTTGAAAATAACTCTGATAACTCTGCTCTGATATGAGACACATAATCCAAACTCTGTTGTTCGAGGGTGAAGTGTGGTGACGTCTGTGTTTGGGAAAGTCCCGCATGTTTTACAAGCATGCTGATACTACTTGTAGGCCTAGTGGACTCTGCTGCAACTACAGATTTGTCTGCTGTTCTAGTCTTTGAGTCATCAATTGCAGCAAAGAAAGGCAGAGAAAAAAAACCATTTGCCTGCTGGGTGGTGAATCAGACATAACGGTCATGCTTGCACCATTATCCTGAGACTGAATGCTACTACCTATAGTGATGGTACTTCTTGTGGTGAAGATGGTAGTGGTGTGGGCAGCCATGCCAGCAGAGAAGAATGCAGTCTTTATGGTCGAGAAATAAATGTTAAGACGCTGAGAGGCCATGGCACTACTGCTGATGGTTGTGACCCTACCCTCTTTCAATTTTTTCTTGGGATTACTACATACCATTGATAATGCATAGATTTTTTTTATTATGATATAGATGGGGATATAAATTTGTATTGCAAAAACTAGCAAATCTTTGTTATGCCATTAGATTATTATAATAATAATAATTATTATTATTATTAGATGTCTGGGTTGCTGCTTGGTGGATTTACTTTTACTGTAAAGTTATTACATTTGACTTTAAGAAACATTACAGTGCACTGTGCAGTGTTGACACCCTTGCATAGCACACAGTTAAAGTAAAAGTTGTTTAAAACTGTTTTTTTCAATCATGCCGTACCCTGCCTGCAACACTACAGCTGCAGCACACTGAACTGTACACACTTGTGTTCAAAAGTTGGTATACGTGGCACTGATAGAGCCTAGGCACAGCAGTAACCTAGCCAGCCTAACACTAGGATCAGTTAAACAATTAAACAGGCTACCTATCTCCCACTCACAGTTGGTATAAGTGTCACTGGCCCCTTCTATTATTTTATCGATGAGCCAGGAGATGTTTTAGAACATTAACCACTGAATAACCCCCATCCCAGGTGGTAAGGGGGCCAAACCCCTCCTCAATAAGTCATTCTACTCACCACCATATTATTATAGAAGGGTAACAACATTTTCTAAAGAAAAATTAAGGTCTTATTTTTTACAGTCTTCTTCCTTCAGTCATAGAAATGGAAACAAAACCTCACATCATATACACATTACTAGTCAAGCGTATGTATTAATTGAGACTTATATGTCAGAGCATTATATCTTTTATTGTCACATTGAAAGCAGCACATCGCACTGAAAGGGTTAATTCTACTGGCAATTCTTCGCTAGTCAGACCCAACTCCTGGTATCACTACTATTTATGTCCGTGAAAGGGATATTTTTTTTCTCAGCCTATAAGACAGCAATGTTTTTAGTGAAGATCAGATTATGTGGTTTTCTAATATTATTTACTAATTGGTGTTGCAGCAAAATGATGACAGTTAGTGAATAGCATGGTGTAATGTTGCAGCAATGTCAGTTTAAACAGTGTCAGCCTCTAGTGAGTAAAGCATATGTGTTTATGTTTAAGTAAAAGGGGCTAATTATGGGCTTGATTTAATATTGATTTCTAAATGATTTAATATAAGATTTCTAAATGATTTAATATTTCAGAAAAACTTTGAGAAATATTTAATATTATGAAAAATGTTTATATTTGGCAATATTTTTATGTTTTGATATATTAAGTATATGTTTTTTTATATTTTAAAATGTGAATAAAATTATTTTAAACGTTAATCAAAAAATATTAACTAATTTGGAAAGTTTATCCAACAATATGAAATTGAGACCTATGTTCGTTAATCACAGGAGGACTGGGTCATTACCGGGACCAAAGGCAAGCACAATTGTAAAAGTTTACACAGCACCAAAGGCTGGTTTTACCAAGCCGGAGCACTGCTATCGTACGTAATCAAAAAATCTCTAAGAAAAAGATTTCAGTAACATTTTCTTTCTAAGTGCAAAGAGTCATTTATTACATTCTCTAAGGTGAAAAAAAGGTAAAGATTAATCTATAGTGAAATCAATAAAGAGTATCCAGATTAAGCGAAAGAAATATATTGCTCATCAGGAATGTAGAGACCACAGTAACTAATAAACAAAAAACAAGAATTCTTGTCTATCCTGTATCACCTGACACTAGTTTAAGGGGAAAGAACAGTAATAGGAAACAGATAATACTTACCTTTTCCCGTTTTCCAATAGGTCTGCAGATGTGTGCAAACAATAAGTTTCCCCTAACTTCACTCCCTCTGCTGTTCTATGTTCATTCG
This sequence comes from Pelobates cultripes, assembly GCA_933207985.1. Classification (NCBI taxonomy): domain Eukaryota; kingdom Metazoa; phylum Chordata; class Amphibia; order Anura; family Pelobatidae; genus Pelobates; species Pelobates cultripes. The sequence goes on from OW240912.1 coordinate 70,568,080, forward strand.
CACATGCTACATTGGAAGAGGTTTCTGCTCTGCTCCAGTCAGGAGGCCTCACCACCTGCTCCCTAGATTTAATTCCCTCGCATCTCATCTGTACTCTTCTTCTTCTCTTTCTCCACCTCTCACTAAAATTCTCAATCTCTCTCTCTCCTCTGGTATATTTCCATCGCCCTTCAAACATGCAACTGTAACTCCAATTCTAAAGAAGCCCAACCTTGACCCTAACTCCCCATCCAACTGTCGTCCTATCTCGCCACTGCCTTTTTCATCCAAGATCCTTGAAAAAATTGTGTATGCGAGATTGACAGACTTCCTTGAGTCCAACTCTCTGCTAGACCCACTTCAGTCTGGTTTCCGCGCTAAGCACTCTGTGGAAACGGCACTGACCAAAGTATCCAATGATCTACTCGCTGCACTACTCTATCTTAATTATCCTTGACCTGTCTGTGGCTTTTGACACTGTTGATCATCAACAACTTCTTCTCATCGACCGCAATATCGGTCTACAAGATATGGCTCTCTCCTGGTGCTCCGCCTATCTCTCCCAGTGCTCTTTCAGTGTTTCTTTCTCTGGCTCTGCTTCTTCTCCCCAACTCCTCTCTGTTGGTGTCCCACAAGGTTCAGTCCTTGGTCCCCTACTGTTCTCCATCTATACTGCCTCCCTTGGTAAACTCATTAGCTCATTTGGATTCCAATATCATTTCTATGCAGATTACTCGCAAATCTACCTGTCCTCTCCTGCCCACTTCCTTAAACTAAACTTGACCAAAACTAATATTCTGGTCTTTCCTCCCTCAAGTGTTGATACTCCTGTGTCTGTCTCCCTCCAAGTCAACGGTGCTACCATCAGCTCTACCACGCAGGCTCGCTGCCTAGGTGTTCTCTTTGACTCCGACCTCTCCTTCAAGCCGCATGTTCAGTCTATCACCAAATCCTGTCATTTCCATCTTAAAAACATTGCGCGCGTCCGCCCCTACTTAACGCCAGATGTGACTAAGGTGCTGGTCCAATCCGCTGTCCTTTCTCACCTTTACTACTGTAATCCACTTCTCAGTGGTCTTACGTGCTCCCAACTTGCACCATTACAGTCCATAATGAATGAGGGGGCGAGACTCATCTTCCTGTCCGCCCGCACCTCCCACGCCTCACCCTTCTGTCAGTCCTTACATTGGCTTCCTGTAAGATATAGAGCTCAATTTAAAATTCTGGTTCTTGCTTTCAAATCTCTACATAATGCTGCTCCCACCTATCTATCCTCCCTTATACACAAGCATGTCCCGTGTCGGCCCTTACGATCTGCTGAAGACGTACGTCTATTTTCTGTCCGTACTCCCACCTCTGATGCTCGCCTTCAAGATTTCTCGAGGGCTGCACCGTTCCTGTGGAACTCACTTCCCTCCTCCTTTAGATGCTCACCCAGTCTCCACTCCTTCAAAAAATCATTAAAAACCCACTTCTTCATAAAAACGTATTAATTAAACTGATAATAACTCCTGACTGATTCCTCTTCTGCAACTGTCACTAGTCTAATACTATCCTTACCTTTTTGTGTCATTTTACCCCACTCCCTCTAGCATGTAAGCTCGTTGAGCAGGGTCCTCAACCCCTCTGTTACTGTGTGTCCAACTTGTCTGGTTACAACTACATGTCTGTTCGTTCACCCATTGTAAAGCGCTGCGGAATTTAATGGCGCTATATAAATAACATAATAATAATAATAAGTAATGATGCTGGTTACAGGACAAAGCTAGAATCCCCCCTTGTCATTTATTAGTACCCTACCAGAATTAAATAATTTGGCTCTGTACAGGCATTACAGAATATATCCTAATTTGGCTCTGTACGGGCATTGCAGAATTTATAATCGTTTTAGCTCTGTATGGGCATTACAGAATAATTCACTTCTTTGCCTTAAAAAAACCCTGGGTTCCTGGGTGGGTAAACAGCAACAGCTAACACATGTGAATGCCACACCTGGAATTAACTCCAGACCTTTTATCTGCTTAAAGGAGCGCTATGGGCACCCAGACTACTTCAGCTCAATGAAGGGGTCTGGGTGCCAGGTCCCTCTAGTTTGAACCCTGCAGCTCAAAACATAGCAGTTTCAGAGAAACTGCTATGTTTACACTGCAGGGTTAATCCATCCTTTAGTGGCTGTCTCCCTGACAGCTACTAGAGGCCGCTTCCGTGATTTACACAGAGTAATTTGCACTTATTTGATGCCGGACGTCCTGACGGAGTCCAGTGTCAAAAAAGATCCCCATAGGAAAGCATTAAGTAAATAATGCTTTCCTATGGATGGGTTTGAATGCACGCGCGCCTCTGGCCGCTCATGCGCATGCGGCTCCACTTGGAAGCTCACGTTAGTGGAGGAGGAGAGGTCACCAGTGCCAAGGGAGCCCAGTGCTGGATTAAGGTAAGCAAACCACTGAATTAGCCTTTTTTTCCTAACTAATATCTTCCTTTCCCCCTATTAAATTTGTAGCCGGTTTCTGCACTTTTTCTAGTGCCATAATATTCTTCTTTTGTAGAACAGGCTTCCAGGATTGCACAGCATATTCAAGGTGTGGTCTTACCATTGATTTATAAAGAGGCAAAATTATATTTTTATCCTGTGAATTAATACCCCTTTTTTATGACAATACCTTACTGGCTTTAGCAATGTATGATTTATATTGATGCTAAAAATTCCCAAATCCTTCTCCTCTGTTGTTTTTCCATAACTCACAACCATTTAAAGTATAAGTTGGTTGTGCAGTCACCAACTTGAAGTGCATAATTATGTATTTATTTATAAATGTCATCTGCCTTTTGAGTGTCCAGTCCCCTAATCTATTTAAATCCCTCTGCAGTGTAGTAATATCCCTCTCACATTGTATTACTTTACAGAGTTTGGTGTAATTTAAAAACACTGACACATGACTTTCAATGCCTATAGAAATGGTCCTAGAACAGACCCCTTAGGGACACCTCTTATCAATTCTTTCCAGCTTGAATATTTACTGTTAATGACTACTCTATGTACTCTATCTTTAAGCCAATTTTCTACCCGAGAACATGAATTTCATCTGGACCAATTTCCTTTCCTTGCAAAATCAAAGAAGATCACATCCACTGCAACACCCTGATCTAAACTTCTACTAAATTATTACAAAGTATTATTATTTTGACATGATCTTTGTTTCATAAAACCATGCTAAATACATTGTTGTTCCCAATAAATTCCTGAATATTATCCCTTAATAACCTTTCAAATACTTTACCAGCCACAGAAGTTAAGCTCACATGTCTATAATTTTGCAGACATGTTGAATCCTTTTTAAAGTAACTTGAAAAAAATCCTAAAACGATAAAAAGCAGAGGTTTGCCTATTTCCACACTTAGCTCCTTAAGTACTCATATCATAGTGAATAAGTACTCATATCAACTAACCCTGGGGCTTTCTTTAGTTAGTGCAGCACCTTGGCTTGAGTCATCCAATCACAATTTTTTGGTAAGTTTTTTTGCAGCAGACAGATTCATGTCTGTTGCCATAGGTTCCTCCTCGATATAAAGAAAATAAAAACTTTGTCAGAGTCTGTTGGAGATTAGTTTTTATATTATCCAAAAATATAGAATTTGTCTACCTCTGCTTCTATTTGTAATTCCCTTGTCAATTATTGTCACTACATGCTACTTCACCTTTGGCTACCATCTCAGCTTACCCTAGCAGTGGTCCATCAACAGTAGCCTTCAGGTTAATAATCAGTCACAATGCTAGTCAAATTTCTGCAAGGCACCATGACTTCATACATGGCCTCAAACCCTTAGGCATGTCGGGGATCTTCTTTGACCTTGTGATGGTGGGAAATGTTTAACCCCTAAAGGACACATTACATGTGTGACATGTCTTGATTCCCTTTTATTCCAGAAGTTTGGTCCTTAAGGGGTTAAAGATGTCTTGGTGTTTAATTGTCATGTTTCGATAGTGAACATTTGAGTGAACTGACCCTTTATTCTGCCTGTGTGGTTGATTCCTGCTCTTCCTGCATCCTGAGCCCACTTAACTACAAATGTGATGATTGTACACAATTTCCAGTTTGGTGAATAACTTGTGAGACAAATGAATAAACCTCAACTCATGGTCACTTTCTGCTAACTAGTCTATGATATCTTCTGCAAAGACGATACTACAGAAAAATATACTTTCTCAAATTCCCACTGTTCCCATTTGTTCTATATATAACAAATAAAAAATTCAGAACCAAAAATATGGTTTAGAATAAAAAAAATGTCCACTCACATGTGAGAGAGCTAAAAAACTGACTGGGAAAAATCCCACTAGTAACCTCATAGACAGTTCTTGACCTAGAGAGTTGGATTCTTACTAAACTGTGGAATTTTCTCAAAGTTAAATGTATGGAAGGAAAAAAAGTGGTGCTAGTAATGAAGTATTTCAATAATGGGTTATACATCAAATACTGTTTGGTATGTAAACTCACATTTGCCAGAGCTGTATGAGTAGTGATCTTATTCATGCAGCAAGGTATTCCTAATGACATGCATAAAAAATGTTCCAATTACAGTATTAGCTGTAAGCTAGCATAACATGATAGCTTTGTGTGAATTAACAATTCTTGATGTTCATAAACTCAAGATTTTATTAAAGATGAAAGATTTTCCAGTTTTTGTTTTTCAGGTTAAAGAAAGGCTGCATGGTAGATGTACTGGAGACATAAAAGGAACTGGATAGTTTTCGGTCAAGGCTTTAGTTATATACATTTTATATTTTAAAAGTAATTCCAGTTTGTTATTTTCTTATCTTTGAAGGTCACGAGAGTGAAAGAAACAGGCAAAATATTTTAAGAGACGGTTTATATAGTCAGTGGTTAAATGTGAACATTCTCTGGCCAGCAAACCTTTTGGATTATTTAACATTATATATATATTTTTTTTTATTTAATGCTTTTATTATTTGTGCTGTAGCAAAAAAATAAGTATATTTATTTAATGCGTGTGAAGCAATATTTGCCTTCCTTCACTTTGTTAAGACACAATCTTTAAATTCACTCCTGTCTTATAATATTAATCAGTAACATAAAATAATTAGGTGATGCTTCTGTGTTAACAATTTTGGGTACTTTGCAAATAGCAACACATATTCAATGAAAAATATTGTTGTAAATGCTTTATTTTTATTTTCTGAGCTTAACAGTATTCACTAACAATATTCAAATGTGAGATTTGCTTCTTCAGCACGAACCCATCTTATTATGTACGAATGACCCATTGGGACCTTCACAATAAAACTACTAAGCAACAGCAATTCATAAAAACACAGAACAAAACAACACAACAAGCTAATAAATAAATAGCAACTGTGGGTTTTTATTGTTAAGCACATTTTTTCTAATGTATTTGGAAAACATCCAAAAGACAGCTTCATATTTTTTTTTTATTACTCATCAGCATTTATGCAGATAATTGCAATAGAAACCAATAAAGAAATTCAGTTCATGCCAAAATTATATCCAAATGGAATTTAAACATTAACACCAGATTGTAGTGCATTGGAATCTGAACTACAATCACAGATCAGATATCTTTGCTTTACCTTTGCAATTTGAATTTCAACTCACTACAGTTTGGTGATTAGAGAATGAACCTACTGGAAAGCATTGGATTGGCTTAAATCATACATTCTGATGATGTCAGCAAGCAGGTGGATCAGAGTCGGGGCCAGCACCATCAGACTTGTGTAGTGCTGGAATTAAGGTGAATTTTACTGCCTTTTAATCAGGGCTAAGGGGGAGGGGGAGTTAACACTAAATGGTGTTTTTAACACTATAGGGTCAGGAATACGTTTGTGTTCCTGACCCTATAGTGTTCCTTCAATGATCAGGGATACCATTCTAGCAAGTAGTGACGTATTACTAAATATTTGGGACATGCATGGAAATAAGACCTGCGTGCTGTTTAAAACAACTCTGCTAGCAGTGGTCATCTCTTTTGATCCATGTGTTGCTTATAAATCCATTGGGTTTATTCACTAAACACTTTATCTGAAAACCGAATTGCCCGATTTAGACAGAAATAGAAAATTTACAACTCTGCTATAAACACATGCATTTTGTGGAGAGGACATCATAGATGACGTAAACACCTTATAGAATAAGGAACATAGTCAACAAGAACCAAGAAAAGAAATACTAGTATGGTCCATTAGATAATAGATGGAGAAGATAATTAATGGCAAAGTAAGGTTTAAGATGTCCTCTCATAATTCTGACTGCCCATAATTCTAACTGGCCATTGTTAATTTTGAATGGAGGGGTGCTCTTCCTATTTCTTGAGCCCTGTGAACTGATATAATTGAGAAGGAAGGGTCTGGAGGACTCAATTACAGTGTGGGAACAAAACCTAGTTATACTCTTATATTCATTTATTCTGTTAGATATAAAAAGTTCTAGACCTATGATGATAATAGAAAATCCACAATTCAGGAATTGTTAAAAACAACATTTGTGTGAAAGTGATGAAACTACATGTTTTCTAAAACATATCATGAAATGAAACACAGTAGACCGATACTTCAGGTTATATACATTATTTTGTAAATGTATTTTTATTGGAAAACAGATAAACCATACATAAGCATCAAAGGCAATGGTGCAAAGACAATCAACACAGGAAGACAGACATGATAACTAATAATATGAAGGCTTTTCCTTGACATTCTGGAACCAATGTAACAGTCCAATAGGCATCGCAATTGTGCTACAGTACCATAACAGAGTAATAGTATGTATATCTGAAGGTTAAGTAAGGAGGCAGAAAAATAAAAAGGAAGATGTGAAAAATGAAGAATTGTGGGAATGGAAGGGAGAGAAAGGGGGTAGGGGGATAGCAAAAGGAAAGAAAGGGGCAACCAATATATAGATGATCTACTGGATTTGACCTTGTCCATAAGTATCCTGGCTAACCAAAAAATCTGGCAATTCCAGGAATCGGAGCCAGAAAATCCATGTGCCCAAGTAAGTAACCAATTACATTTAAGACATCATTACACAATTCTTTCTAATGCTGACGTGTTCCATTTTTAGTTCAGACTTTAGGTATCTGTCTGTTCCTGTAATAAAATGTAGTTACAAAAGTTACTTACCTGTCATCAGTGCTTCAGTGAAATGGTTTCTCAATAAGGATTTTACTGGTGATACTTAGTCAATTATTTGGAGTAAAATGGAGCATGCACACCACCAATGAATCCAGTGCTTTACTATGAGAAGCTCTCACTTCCGATTTGTACACAACACCAACCAAAGTTTTAAGGGCTTGGAGTGTTGATTCATATTTCCAAACTCCGATGTCCAGAGAATTGTGATGCCAGTGGGTGTAAAGGGGGCTGGCAAGTGATCGCATGGCTTCACCTAAAATGGCATGCCTGTCCAGAAAGTTGCAGATCCATCCGGTGTATAGTGGCAGGTCAGCCTTTCATATGTCCTATCCACTTATGCTGGTCACTGGATTACTATCTGGTAAATCCTGAGCGCGCAAGTTTAGCTAAATGTTACAAAATATGAAAAACTTTTGATTCTACCTTATAACCAAGGAGATCAATGATGATATGTTATATATTCATCTTAATAATGTTTGAACTGTAGTTATATTGAGTGATATTTTGCATTCAATTTAGTGTCTGCAGCTATTGAATTTTTTACACACACACAAAAAAAAATGTTCTCTGTTGCTTCATTTGCAATTCTTATCTCAGAACCACTGTTCAATGTATCACTATACAGACTTACTTTTCTATGCTGTCAATTAATACAAGGTTAAAATGCTTTGCTACTCTTTCATTTGTTACAAAATGTCATTTCACCTTGCTTTTATTTAGTCAGTTAGCTCTATAAATAAAGATAAGACATGCTGTTTCTGGCAATATATACAATAGTTAAATAAATAAATAATGATGGTTGATGCTTTAATTTCTCTGGTACTCTCTGCCTTCCAATGCAGCTCAGAACCCCCGCAGAAAATAACTCCCAGGGCAGAATTCGGCTTACTGTCCCACCTATTCTCTCACCCAATAGGCATCTCAACGAGAAAAGCTGTACTTCTAAACTTTTATGTTGCCTGTGGGGTTGGGAGCACAAAAAGTGGGTTCACTGGGCATATTGAAAGCAAATGAAAATTCATTCATGCTTCCCCACCACCCTGTGAATTAGGAATTAAGGGTTAATGAAACCAAGCATGGTTTCTCAGTAGTACCTTTTCTTCCTCATTGCTTGGCCTTTGGAATTAACTACAATTAATAAAGGACTTAGCAATACAGAGTCCTACAACAAAAATGTATTGTGCCAGTCATACCAAATACAGTGTTCAGGGTGTCTAGTCCGCTATGTAGTACACCTAATAGTAAAAAGGCAGAAAAGTAAGTGAAGAAAATTCCTCACTCACGAAAAATATGTAGCCACAACTCTAAAATTAAATAAGCATGGATATACTGGTTTTCATTATACTTATGGCAGTTCAATAGGTGCAATAACAGGGTTACCTTCTCTGTGCTGGAATCCTCACAATAATCAAATGATTTCACACAGGACAAGTTTGTTGATCCACATTCATAGGGAATCCCCCAAAAAATCAGGATAAAATTGTGGAAAAAGAATGTGCATTTATTGTAGTCAAGAAAGAAAATACATATGGCAAGATATTAGAACAGCAGTTCTCATATGCTATATTGGTCCAAGAATGTGAAAATGAAAAAAGTTGTGAGTGAACAAAATATAAAAAGTCCAAAACCTGAGCATGGGACCACCTGCAGCTGCTGTACAGGGGAGATACCACCAAAGAAGCCGACCCTAAAGAAAGATTAAAGGAGCCCTGGACGCGTTTCGCACCACTCCGGGTGCTTTCTCAACATGGGCATTCTATGGGATTCCTAAGATTTACAAAGGAAGTAGTACAGCTAGTTTGCCCCATACCTCTATGTAAACTACAGGGAAAGTATTGTATATAGTAGCAGAAGCGACATAGAAGATTAGCATACACAATACTCAGACAAAATCCTAGATCACAATGTATTATATTCTAGAAAAATGCTAGATATCTTCTACATATTCAGCACCATGAAAGGGAAGTAAGTGAATTATTTTTCTTTTTGTTTATGACTTATATAGCATTCGATAAAAAGCACACACACCTATTGTACGTATTATATGTGGGGGTTTGAGAAATGGTTAGTGCCACAGGGACTGGGCACATCGTTGGCACTGTATATAAAGATTTGGAGTACACTTGGTACTTGTAATAGGAATCAGCCTGGCTCCATGCTTAGTGTGGACCTCAGAAATCATTACTGGCAGGATACATGTTGGACCCTTTTGGTATTAAACCTCCCTTGCTGGTTAATAATGAAACTAGAGAATCCAAGTGGGTCGTTATTTTCCAAGAGGGAGTCATATCAGTAGACCACTGACTGTAGTATATGTTATTACAATGAAAAAAGCGATATACCAGTTTTTTAAAACTAAGCTTTATCCTGCTCTTCTAATATGTAATTTTTTTCCTTTACTGCTAATATACCATTTCATACCTATCCCGAAAACACTTACCTGTCAATACTTATGAATAATATTTACCTTGATTAGTATTTGTATTATTACCTATGTTTGCACAGGGTATGCGTAATCCTGGCCCATACAGCATACTTGGATACAGTGTTGATTTAAAGCACTGTAAATATTTTGGTACAAATAAATTAAGCTGAAAAAAAGAAAAATTATTCATAAACTGAATTTTACCCTGACAGACAAACCTAAATGGATTTTAGATTGCACGAACAAATCATAAAATACAAAAGATGTAAAAAAATACAGATTCTTATTACATGGTACATTAACGTTAAGTATTTGTTGTTAATCAATTAGCATAGATTATGTGTTGTATTTGCTAGAGTTTATCGTACACAAAAGTTTGTGAAAGCAAAATTGCAACGGATTAAAAATGGCTTGTTTTTTTTTGCCAATATATCATCCAAATTACAAGTGCTCATTTTTTTTTGTTAGACTTTGTTTTTTGTCTTGGGCTAAAAATGAGTGCATTTTATTGTTAGGACGTTATTTTTCTTAAACCACAGATAACCTGCAATGCTGTGACCGATTCTACCTCCATCTGTGGACACTTTTAGTGTTCAATTTAATTTTTTACTTTTCTGTGGGTTACTTATTTTTCAGTTTTATTTTGTACTGATGTATATTTTTTTCTTTTTTCAAAGTCCCCAGACAGTAGTCTAAGATATAACAAAGTGATTTGATTGCTTACATTCTCTGAATATTGTTGGTATACAGCACATTTATGTTGAGCTACTTCCTCTGTGAGAATAGACTGTAAGTGTCCAAAATATTCAGTAGGATTCCATGAAACAACATACCACCCCAGGTTGACCATTGGAAAGCTGTCCTGGCAGGGAAGGGGTTTGGTAATTCAATACTGGCACATGACTGTTGATCCAAGATTTATGAGTTTGCTGATTTTTTTGAAATAAATGTATGCTACACATGTTACATGATATTAAACACCATTGGAAATTGTGACAAATTTCCAACTGTTTGTTACGTATTTTATATGACACTGATAACTGGTGCCAAGTGTTTCATTTTGTTCTAATTGAAATTTCTATGTTATTGATCTTGCTCACCGCCAGGCTGCTGGGAGCAGATCATCAGAGCAGAGGAGCAGACTTGGATCCTGATTATACCCTTGAATCATGATGTTGAATGTTTAAAGGTCATCTGTAGAGGTCAGGATTAAAGGCTTAGATATCAGTAGGGGTTCACGATTATAAGTAAAACTTTAGCAACCATCAATGTAGCTCAGAACGGGGGAAAGAAAACTAGTACAAATAATGACATGCAAAATGACAAACCAACACAATGTGTCAGACATATATTGATTAATCCGGTTTTTGGGTACACTTAGAGTATTAATGAGCACATGTGTCTGCTCTAGTAGCAATACATCAAAGGTAGGTATTGAGGCGAGTTTTCATAAATATATCACTTTAACTGTAGTTCTTCTGAACTTGTAATTAGAGTTGAGCGAACCCGAACTTTTCAGTACCATACATTAAGTTTTTTGGACCCCGGACCCGAACATGGACATATCACTGTATGTTCGGGTTGGAGTTCGGTGTTCGGTGATTTAATGAAGTGTTTTGAAAGGCTGCAGGGCAGCCAATCAACAAGCGTTTGACTCGTGTGCGCTTAGAAGCCATCACAGCCATGCCTACTAATGGCATGGCTGTGATTGGCCAGTGCAGCATGTGACCCAGCTAGTAGGGGCATGTCTATTAAACAGTGAGCAGCCTGTTGCAGGTGGGGGCCCTAAACAACAATAGGGGGGGAATCAGAGTGTTCTGTGTCATTTTACACAGCGTGGGAAAGTTCTTTGGAATTTTCCCACGCTGTTTAAAATGACACAGAGTACTCTGATTTGTGGATTAAGTAACCAATCAGAGTGTTATGAGTCAAATTACACAGCATGGGAAAATTCCAAAGAACTTTCCCACGCTGTGTAAAATGACACAGAGTACTCTGATTGGTCGATTTCAAGCCAACCAATCAGAGTGCTGTGACAGGTAAATGTAGAGACTTACCTGTCAGTCTCTTCATTTACCTGTCAGTGCACTCTGATTGGATGGCTTAAACCCACCAATCAGAGTGCTCTGAGCCTAATTGCAGGGCGGGGCAAGGCTTTATAAGCTTTCCCCCGCCCTGCAGAGCTCAGTCTGCGTGGAGCCCTCCATGGGTGAAAAAAGATAATTTTTTTTTAACCCCTTAAAGGGACACTGTAGTCACTATAAGCGTTTCATCTCTTTGAATTGGTTATAGTGCCTGGAGTACCCTGGCACTGTCCCTACATTCAGTGTTGCACCATGTTCGTGCAGTATGCCACAAAATAAGAGTCCCTGGCCACCCACAGTTCGGCCCCTTCAGTATGTGTAGCTAAGGCAGAGATTACACACTTCCTTGTTGTCATACCCATTCATACCATCAGTTGGAACTCTGACAGGCTAAAAGCAGTCAGCTGACACCCTCAGCCAATCACAGCTGCCCATTGCTGCTCAGGCTAATACTTCCTTATTAGCCAAAGCAGATCAGAGGGGATGGATTGCTGGGGACACTTGTTTAGCATTAAAACATTAAAACTTTAAAAACTGTTTAATGCTGAAAGAGATGATGGTACCAGAGGACTCCAGACACTATAACCAGTTTAATGAGATGAAGCAGATACAGTGCCTACGGTGTCCCTTTAAGGACCAAACTTCTGGAATAAAAGGAAATCATGACATGTCACACATGTCATGTGTCCGTAAGGGCTTAAAGTGCGTCAGTTATTCTGGATTTTTATTTGGCCTTTCTGGGGCTGAAAAAAGAAGATTTTGGAAGAAAGAAGACATCAAATGGTAAGTCTATTTTTTTTTTAACAGGTATTTAGACAAGGGTCCCCCCTCATTATTTTTAGGATGAGGAGGGTAGGTAGAGGTAATTTTTTTGGGGGGAGGTGGGTGACTAGAGGTTTGGGGACCCCTAGTCACCTGGGGGGGAGATTTTTATTTATGGCCCCCACCCACCGCTCAGGGGTGGTGGCCGGGGGGGAGGACAGGAGGTTCCCCCCTTATTATTATTTAGGGCCCCCACCCGCCGCACAGGGGTGGGGGCCAGGGGGAGGATATTAGGTCCCCCCCTTATTGTTATTTAGGGCCCCCACCTGCCGCGTAGGGGTGGGGGCCAGGGGGAGGACAGTAGGTCCCCCCCACATTCTTATTTATGGCCCCCACCCACCGCTCAAGGGTGGGGGCAAAAGGTTTTTTTTTTTTTTTTTACAGTGAGCAGCCACTGTTTATTAGACATGCCCCTACTCGAGGTATAGCGAGTAGGGGCGGAATTTAATAATACTAAGTAATCTTTACTAAGTATTCGTAAATGTCTCTGAAAGACCAATTTAGGTGACCAATTTAGGTCTTTCAGCCTTTTGGTAGATAGCTCCCTAATACTGTGGGAATTAGGGAGTTATCTACTAAGCGGCTGCTTATTTTATGTTATATTTAAGTGATTTCCCTATCCACATTTGTTTGGAGGACACTTGTTCTACTCTTACCCCCATTTCACTTCCTTTTGCAGCCTTCTAGCCCTTTCCAGGAGTTTTTTAGAGCCATTTTGGTGCCCAAAAGTTCGGGTCCCCATTGACTTCAATAGGGTTCGGGTTTGAGGTCAAGTTCGGGGTCAAGTTCGAGCCAGGTGTCCGCTCAACTCTACTTGTAATAACACGTAAACTACTATTGCTATATGGAATATAAAACATGCTCACAGAGATATATCAGCTATAGAAAAGCTACACAGTGTTGTTACTTGCTAATTAATTTGTAAAACAGTGCCATTTGTTTTAGTCTTGTTATGTCCAGCATAAAAAATTATAATTTAGAAATTCAAAACCCAATACATATAGCTTGGGTACATAATTTCCCTCCACGTGGACGTGGTATGTGTTATGTTTTTTTGTGTGTTTTTTTTACATGATATGTGTATGTTGCTAGTGATTGGGTAATTTATTTGCACTATATGTATTAATTGTATGGTAGGTTGGTACACATACACTTGTACACACTTATTGCACAGGTAAGCACATTCTTCTGGCATAAATATTTTACTTAGATTAGGATCTATGGGTTATATTGTTGAATGTGTATAATATTGGTGGCACTATTGTGTAATACCAACATATTATTAGGCTGTAACAACATTTTTATCAATGATGAAGGAAGTGTATTTCTTAAGTACTAGAGGTACTATAGAATTAGATATAGATTGCTAAAATCTTACACTGCGAGTACATTTATATATAGTATTTTTTTTTAAAGGACCACTCTAGGCACCCAGACCACTTCAGCTTAATGAAGTGGTCTTGGTGCCAGGTCCAGCTAGGGTTAACCCATTTTTTTATAAACATAGCAGTTTCAGAGAAACTGATATGTTTATGAATGGTTTAAGCCTTCCCCCATTCCCTCTAGTGGCTGTCTCATTGACAGCCGCTAGAGGCGCTTGCGTGCTTCTCACTCTGATTTTCACAGTGAGAGCACGCCAGCGTCCATAGGAAAGCATTGATAATGCTTTCCTATGTGACCGGCTGAATGCGCGCGCAGCTCTTGCCACGCGTGCGCATTCTGCCGATTGGGAGGAGAGAAGGAGGATCGGAGGAAAAAGGTACGTTTAACCCCTTTTTCCCTTTCCAGAGCCGGGCAGGAGAGGGACCCTGAGGGTAGGGGCACCCTCAGGGCACTATAGTGCCAGGAAAACGAGTATGTTTTCCTGGCACTATAGTGGTCCTTTAATTACTGCTGCATTTCTGATCAGAGGCCAACTGTGTTCATTGTCCTTGTATGTACATTGTACAGGGATAATAAAGTTGAATCTGAATCTAAATCTTTCAAACCTCTCCAATTCAATATGAAAAGTATATACACACATAAATAATAAATAATACTAGCTACTACCCAGAAGTGTCAATCATCCATAACATGAACGGTTTATGTATGTGCCTTTCTCCTCTATCTCTGTTAGATATACATTGGGGATATCACAGGCATTCATTAAATCCCTTAAGCAAGGACAATTTGGGAGATAAACTCAAAAGTTATCTTAGATCCTGAAAGATCTCCTGGAAATTGCAGCCCAGTCAATGGAAACCCAATTTACCTGGTATGTTTTGATTCATGTGGTATGTCGTGATCTACCCTTGTTTCAGTATTGTTTCTAATACCTAACTAACGTGGCAAAGAAATAATATTTGTTCTCTAATGAAAGCAGAATATATAGTTTTCCACTTTCCACATTACAGTCAAGTAGACAGATCAGATTGACTTTAGCTAAAGAATAATTATGTGTGCATCAATTTAAAACACAGCTCAGTCTACAAAGGCAGCAGCAAATCTTTTCTTTAAACAAAGTCACTGTGGATACAAAACAAACACAGGAGGCATCTGGGTACTCACATGAACATCATGCCTTCGGATATTTAAATTAGCTCAGTTTCTTTTTCATTATTTTATTTTTTTTTTTAAATCCACTATTTTTCAGTGTTTTTTTTTTATCTCTACTTGCTAACCATGCATTGTTAAATTCAATCTTACCTGTAAATGTTTCCCCGAAATTACACTTGTCCAATTAGAATTTTGAAAACTGTATTGCGGAAGATCTAGATAATTACAATTGTGTAAAAATTTCAAATGTGCCATGGGAATTGACTAGAAGTCAATGTATATTAGCACCAGCGGTTAGTCTGTAGTCCTTTAACCAGTTTGAGATATTCATTAACACCATCCAAAAACAGTATCTAATATTTTTGGCAATTGTCTGCATTTTCACATAACCTTTAGCCTCATTAAATATTTCAGCTGTCACCACTTCTGGATAATTCACAACAATATATGTTCTGCATAGTGACATAATGAAAAACTTAAACTAGATGTTTCGTACCTGCATTTGTAGCAGTTCATTTAAAGGGACACTATAGGCTCCCAGACCACTTCAGCTCATTGAAGTAGTCTGGGTGCAGTGTCCCTGTCCTCTTTAGTCCTGCAATGTACATCATTGCAGTTTTTGAGACTAATACTGCCTCTACTGGCTGTCAATCAGACAGCTTGTAGTGGCACTTCCTGCTTGCCTAACTGACGCTGTAATGTTCTCACACTCTGTATGAGGACATCTAGCGTCAGCATAATCCCTGTAGGATAGCAATGAAGCAATGCTCTCCTATGGGTAGGACCTAATGTGCCTGCCTTGCTCATCACGCATGCACACTAGCCCCCCATCAGATGACATTGGGGGCTAGTGCGCATGCGTGGTGAGCAAGGCGAAGGGCAGGGGAGAGGGAAAGGAGGGGGGACCAGAGGGAAATATAGTGTAAATAACACAACTTTGTATTCCTTACACAATAGAATCCCTTTAATGTCTGGGGTAAAAAAAATCTGTAATGATTTGTGACTATTTTAGCCTAGAATTTGTGATTAACTTGCAATACTCTGCAAATCCTGGCTTAGTGAATAACTGTAAAAAGTATTTTCATAGAAAATGTAGTCTTTAGCATTCATTCATATGCTGTAATATGATATTACAATTATTTTCTAATTGGTTGGTTTTCTCTTACCAGTTCTACACTTGAATAGATAGAATGAATTAGAAATGTGTTATATACGTACAAACTATTTCAGGTTACCGATTTCTGACTCCTTTTATGGTCTTTCATTTGACCTTGGCAACACTCCTATAAATAAGGTTTAAATAAGTTCCTGTTAGTTTACAGTTTTTGCAGTTGCTAAGAAATGTTCTGATATTGCTTGCCACTACTGAGTAG
>OW240912.1:70584568-70620098 GCA_933207985.1 Pelobates cultripes
ATTGTGACACCAGATGTGAGTGGTGGCACTGACTGGGCAAATGGGCACAGATTCCACTGTGAGCCTGACACAGAAGCTGGCAGCAGTGGCAGACAACTAACTGCTATTCAATCTATAACAGTGAAAAAAGTTTTTTGTTTTTAAATGCAAGCTATTGTGACACCAGATATGAGTGGTGGCACTGACTGGGGAAATGGGCACAGTATGCACTGTGAGCCTGACACAGAAGCTGGCAGCAGTGGCAGACAACTGACTGCTATTCAATCTATAACAGTGAAAAAAGTTTTTTGTTTTTAAATCCAAGCTATTGTGACACCAGATATAAGTGGTGGCACTGACTGGGGAAATGGGCACAGTATGCACTGTGAGCCTGACACAGAAGCTGGCAGCAGTGGCAGACAACTGACTGCTATTCAATCTATAACAGTGAAAAAAGTTTTTTGTTTTTAAATCCAAGCTATTGTGACACCAGATGTAATTGGTGGCACTGACTGGGGAAATGGGCACTGTGAGCCTGACACAGAAGCTGGCAGCAGTGGCAGACAACTAAGTGCATTTACATTAGATAGAAAAAAAAAATCCAAAAAAAGCATACCCTTATCCCTAACCTAGCTATGCTTTTCCCTATCTTATGAACAGCAGCTACACTTTCCCTCCTCTTACTAAGCATGCAGCTTGAGAATGAATCTAAAATGGATGCTGTCCAGTAGGTGGGAGGGTCTGCTAGGGAGGCTGTGCTGCTAATTGGCTGGAATGTGTCTGCTGACTGTGAGGTACAGGGTCAAAGTTTACTCAATGATGACGAATAGGGGGCGGGTCGAACCGCGCATATGTTCGCCCGCTGCGGCGAACGCGAACATGCTATGTTTGCCAGGAACCGTTCGCCGGCGAACCGTTCGGTACATCACTAATGATAAGTTGTAGGCATTTTTGATGAGAAAGATTGCAGTTACCACTTACCACTGCAGTTCACTTTTTAGTATGACATTTCTTGCACACTTGCATATTGTGATGGCCAGCCAGGGTACAGTAGTTTGTAAAGTCAGCCAGATGCAGGGGAACAGCACTACCAAATGATCCTGATCCTGAGGCGCACCTGGAGGTGGAGACAGAGCCCTGACGTGGTGGCAAAGATAACCAAAGGGAGTGAGATGGAAATAAGGTCAGATGGTACAATGTTTACGTTGGGCAGTGAGTCAGGAGAGCTAACCGAAGTCAAAGCCGGGGGAATCAATCACTTTAGGGTAGGACAGGAGCAAGGGAATAACACAGGACTCCAAAAGTCTAGAGCAGGGCACTGATAACATCCATGCACTGTTAGGTGTAGGCATTATGGGATTAAATAGATGGAGTGAGTCAATAATCAGCACCCTCACTTGCAGGCGGAGCACCGCAGGGCTATGTAAGGCACTCAGGGACTTAGTGCCATTTTTGCTGCATTACTGTCCCTGTTCTGCCTCTCTATCATGCACAGCACTTACCTCTACTCCCAGACATACTGGCATGTTGTCCGTATGGCTGCCATCTTGCTGAAGCAGCGTGACCTCCTCCAACTCTCATGATGTCAGCATGGATTGGGAAGGCAGCAGGTAGGATTGACGAAGCCAATGTCCCTGTGTATCCGCCTCCAGGACATTGCAGGTGCCCTGGGACAGGCTAGTACTGTGGGACACAGTGACACATAAATGTAACAGAACGTTGAGCTTTTAATAAATTTAGATAATGATTAATCGTTTTATGCTATGTGTGTCTCTTATTATTGGTGCTGGGAGATTTCTAATCTCTGGTAATTTAACAAGAAAGGTTGAGATCTGGTTCTTCAATCACTGCATGCTTCCCTACACTACACCTGAAAATAATATGCCATACTATCATGGACACTGTGAAACACTAGAGAACCACTTGCAGGTTGGGGCAACTGCCACTGTTATGTCAGTGGTGCGGAACATCACACTGTAGTGGTTATGGTGCTTGGAGTATTCCTTTAAGATCTTCTGATTAGTCCGGATGTTTATTGATTTTTTTTGTGGAGTGCAGATCAATGCTCCAGCTTTTGCTGCTCAGAGACACAAGTTAAATATTAGGTTAACTCAAGTTTTCATCCTTCCCAGCTTGATAAAATGAGTATTAGTGAAATAGGTAATGTTGTCTATCCTCTATTGAAATGCTCAGTATATTCAGCTAGATTAAAATGTCAGATTGTATTATTAGTTTATCAATTTGGCAGTGACAGGAAGTGAATAAATCAGGAAAGTATTTGACTGACAAATGGACTAAAAAAAAAAACATAATTAAAACATACATATTAAGCGTTGACAAGATGAGTGCAAACGAATGTAAAATTAAAAGTGAAACTTTTAAAATCTCAAGTGCACAAGAAATCACATGTTAAGTTTGAATCTAAAATCTACCTATCTATTAACCTACTTAAATACAACATTGCCATTCTACAAATTGGACAAACTATCATCACTTTAAACTGTTTCACAAAGTACAAATGTATTGGTTATAAAGCAATTGGGGTAGATGAAATATTTGAGTAACAAGTCAGTTTGTTACAATTCATAAACACCTAAATTCAAATGTCAGCAAAGAGCCATCTCTACTTTAAATGCAAGATTGTTAAATGCTCATCCCTCATCCCGAGAAACTACAAATGTTTAATGGAAGAAGGCTTTAAAAATGCTGTGAATAGGATCATTTTGAAACCAAATTGAACCTTCCAATATTATTATATTCATATTACTTTAATCTCCTTGGCAAGTTCCTTAACACATGCTCTGACTTCTAATGAGTCATCACCTATAAAATATATCTATGTATTGAAATGATCATGTACATTAATATTGATTTAGGAATAAAAACTGTTTTAATTTGCTGTTGTGTTCTAAGCTTCCCTGTACATCTATTTGTACCTTGTTCAGAACACAAACCATTATAAAATAAAATTATATAATTTGTGTACATGAACCGTACATACTGTAAACATTGAATGGCATACCTACTGAACGTAAAGGTCATGAAATACAATTTAGTGTAGGAAATTGTGTCTAGCACGTGTGACTGGCATACGCAAGATGATACTCGATGGCACAATCTGTAATTCACAAAACATGGATAAATAAAACCAACCAGTAGAATTATGGCTCCATTAAATTACTCCCTATTATATTCTGTCATCTGTCAAGCATGTGCATGTAAAACTTTAAAATATAAAGTCATGTCCGTTAAAGGAACACTTGTCATGAAAACCACTATAGCTTAATGTAGTGGTTCTGGTGTCTATAGCCTGTCCCTGCAGTGTTAGCACTGTAAACACTATCTTTTCAGTGTTTTCTAGGAACACCTCTAGTGGCAGTCAGGCAGATGGCCACTAGAGGTGCTTCCTAGTCTGATCCTGCACAGTGTGCTGCATTGACATTCAGTTTCTCCACCCTCTGCATGGAGACGCTGAACGCATAGACAATGCATTTCTATGAGGAGAGGCTGATTGGCTCAGAGCAACATTTTGCTGCATATGTACAATAGCCACCCAATGCTTTCCTATGGGAAATCATTAAATTGAATGAGATCATCAGGACTGATGATCTCAGCCATGAAGGTGAGACCAGGCAGGGATAGCCACTGTGAGACTGGAACAGCGTTTGAGAAAAGGTAACATTTTAAAACTTTAATCTCCATGGAGAGAGGGGTTGGGGATCTAAACAGCGATTCCAGCACTGTAGTGTTCCTTTTAGTAAATTCATAATATTGCTGTGTTTTTCAAGTTGACTTGTGTAAAAATGTTCTGGTGAACTCATCATTTTTTCTCTTTGGGGTACAGGAGTGCTGGTTCTCTTTATTTATTATAAATGTGTATGTAGTATTTAAAATACTGAAGAATAGTAAATGATAGCCATTTATTTTTCACTAAAGCTAAATGGCTATAATTTAGCTGTTTTATACAATTTAAACATGCCAGTTTACAGGCTTCACATCAAAAATGATGAAAGAAGACTCAATGGAAAGAGTTGTAGCTGCAATCATCCATGCCAAGGCATTTACGATCATTAAAATGCAAGCTATGAAGTATTGAACAGTGGTTTTACTTTAATAGCAATGGAGGAACATATCTGGAAAGCTTAAAAAAAAGATATATGTACTGTACAGGTCTTATAAAAAGTCACATATTCATCAGACATTTGAATATACTGAGAAAAAGTACTGATTTGTCAAAAAAAAATTCTAATTAAGTTACATCCACCACCTTTCTCATGAGACATGCCTGGGAAAAGTCAGGATAAACACTGGAGTTAAATATCAACAGGGCAACACTTGTAGCATCTTGCTCGTACAGGACACAAGTAGACAAGAAGAAATACTTGGTTCCCTCAGACCTTACAGTTGGTCAGTTTTATTTCCTTATCCGGAAAAGAATTCACCTCCGTGCAGTAGATGCTCTGTTCTTCTTTGTGAATAATATGATACCACCAACCAGTGCCACAATGGGCCAACTCTATCAGGAACACCACGTAGAGGATTTCTTCCTGTATATTGCCTACAGTGATGAAAGCGTATATGGGAACTAACCCTACATCTCGATTGTAACGGACCGTTTTGCACAAAAGGGTAAAAAACGTTTAGGCGATCGGCCCCCTTTCCAGAGATGCAGGCACCGCTACTGCAGGACACCAAACACAAGAACCGCCAATAAGTGAATGCTTCAAACACCCGAACTGCATACAAGGGAATGCTCCAAACACTCGAACTGGAACCTCACGAATAGCTGCTAGCAGACGAACAGGAAAAGCACCCAAGCGGCTTACACTCCTGGCAATCAGTCTCTATCAGCATACAGTAAATCCCCCTAAAGACGAGACAGAGCTCCATGTTGAGGGTCAAGCAGTGGTCTGTTTAATGAGGGCTACCTGCCCAGTATTTATGCAGGTCTCCCACCTGGTGGACACTCCCCTAGGGGACCAAATGGGAGACTGTGACAAGGGACAGACAAGTAGACAAATAGGACACACAGTCACAGTATATTTCCAATATGCATCCTGGCTTCCTCCCCTCTGCCCTGGGAGATAATTGAGAAGTAATTCAATTATCTCCCAAGACAAAGGCAAAAACTCCATTACACACGTGGGGACACAAAACCAGTATTATACTTTAAAATACATAAAGTAACATTTATTACATAAAACACAGACATGTAACATATCCCCAGATAGCTCAGGTCTGAGTGCACATTATTAGGTGAATGGCACTCAGACCACACGAATACAGTTTAATTGCCATGGAGCCAAAGTCTTTAATTACACAAATAGGCTCCATGGCATAGCTATCTGGGTTAAAACATTCCCCCAACACAAAATACCGAATTTACATACATTCGTTAAATTGGTACGAATTAGAACCAGGGGCTGGAGGCTCAGCGGTGCTTAGCTGACACAGTGTCCAGATTTGGCGTAGGAAAGCCGGGCAGAAAAGCGCTGGCTGCCCGGGGAGCTCCAGAACATCGCCATCGTGTGGCGGCTAGGTGTAACCGCGACCACCCAGTAACAGTCAATTAAGCTGCGGTTAACCGCAGCTACTGGGTGGTCAATTGCCGGCACACGCTCGTTAAGCCGCGGTTAACCGCGGCTTCAGGGAGGTAAATGGAGGGCACACGCCAGCTTCTGGGTGGCCAATTAACGGCGCCGGCCGACTTCCCACGGCTCTGGGGAGGCTGATAGAAGTCTGTTTGTTCGGTAGATAGAATCTACCGAACGGCTGTGCAGAAAGGAAGGAATAAATCTTTCTGCACAGTAAAATTAACCGTTTAACTGCCGGTCCATAATCCAAAGGCAGCAGGCGGGCAATGTGGCGAGATTGGTCTCGTCACATCGATAATCTCCCACATGGCACTTATAACTTTGAGATCAGTTCTTCTTTTCTCCCCAACCTTAATTAATTTCTTAATGAGTTTTGTCAGGATTTTGTCCAATTTCTTCCTGTTTCAGAGCGTCCCTCAGATCTTTCCGCCATTGGCTAATGTATTTGAGATAAAAATTATTTTCTAAATAAAATGATTACATAAGTAAGCTTTATACCAAATACATTTACTGTTGGGCAACACTGTGTCTCAAATCAGATTAATCAATAATTAAATTATCAAGTTACATGTGATCCCATGAAAGAAAGATGGTGAACCCCCAAAAGATGTCAGCAGTGGGCATTTCAAATGAATTTCTTAACATATCTTGAGTCAACAATGTACCATTTGAATGTAATCCTTAACTCTTGGCAAATCCTTCTGTTTCCACAAACCAAAATAGAGAGTGCTAGATGTGTGCACAGTAAAAACATTTGGTTGGACCAAAACGATTCGTCCCCAAAAAATATTTTGGTCCAGTTCAAAAGGGTTTCATCCATGGACAAACTGTAATGACACAAAAATTTGCCTATTAGTGTACTATAATACAAAGTAAAGAGAGTTTCTTCTCCAATTCCTCATGCTTTTTCTTGTACCATGGAAGTACCTCTAAATCAAGAAAGAAATTTAATAGCAATCAATAGTCTATTTTTTTTAATTTTATTTAGTAATACTTCCATATGGTGTTTCAGAGTTGCAGAATTCAGATAAATTACAATCACCCAAAATTTGTATGAATCACAATTCATTTGAAACTGGATGCACAAGTCTAGAGAATACTCAGCAAGAGAGAGCTAAATGTAAGTTCTAAATGGTTTTAAAAGAAATTATGAATGTTTAATTTCTATATAGATCATAATACCTTCAGTGTTCAGTTTAAAAAAAAAAATGTTTTTATGAATCAAGCTACTACATTTGTTTTCTTACATCACACAGGTTTATAAGGTAGATTGATTAAAGAAAACCTGGAAAAAGTAAATAAAAATACTAAAATAGACATTAACAAAAACAATCACGAGCAATGCATTAGCAAAATATGAATAGCTTCTTATGTATTCTCTTGAAATTATCTCAATTAATATTTCAACCATTTACTGAAAACAATATATCCCAAATATGAATGTTTATTAATATTTATTGCTAATTACTATATTGTTAGAAGCAATTAGAATTCTGGCTACATGTTTTTAATAATACAGATTCATGATATAAATGTTACCTTCTCATATAAAATATAATGATATAAAATATATTATCACACCCTAAAATTCCACATTACAATGTTCTTTTCATCTGTTATTTCTAGATATTTGCTGTGTCTCACAGTGGCGTTATCAAATTCACTGTTTTAAAGTGCTAATGTGAAATTTAAAATGAAGGGATCATTATTCCAACAGTTTTGGACACTGTTTTATTAGATTTTCAGTTGAGCCTGATTAATACATACTTTTCAAAATGTTGAACACTCTACAGAAAAATTCCATTAGTTTCCATAGTAATAGCTCAAAAGCTTGCACTTTGAGCAGATTGGCTGCATTTTTTACTTGATTCTTGCTCCATGTATGTTAGAAACGTAATAATTAAATTAAAAATGTATGCCCACATCCATATTCCAGCATTGGCAAAACCTTTAGCTCATCTCTGTGTTATGAGATATGGTATGTGCTTCATCAGAGCAATTTGCATTAACAGAAGAAACACGTTTTAATCAATATGAATAAAACTCATTATTTCACATTTGGAGGGGCTCATTGACCCCCCAGTAAACTGTCTTTTTCAAATTCACTTTTAAACTCACAGCCAATTTAAAAAATTATCTATAGATTTTCTTTCAAGCACACGGGTTACTCCCACATGCTTGCATGGTGGGAATGTCAAGAAGCAAGTTTTGTGATGGTTTGAGATACGGTAACTTGCTGACACAATACAATCTGGTTGATTTCTTAAATGTTAGGATTACATGAAAAGAATCAAATAAAAATGAAAAACTAGTTTGTCATTTGATTGATTTCATCCTTCAGGAACACAGCGAGTATCACAGAACTATCCCCTTTAGCACTTACCATGATTATTAAAAAAAGAGATCACTTCAAATAGGATTGTCATCGAGTGCACTGAGAATTGTTTTATTTCTGTAAATTCCTGAAAACAGCACGCTTGCCTATCATAACATTTATCAAATTACAGCGTGTTTTTTCTCTGCTGAATATGAATGGTTGGATATTTAATGTGGAACCAAACACTGCTTTCTCTCCTATTTTAACCCAGTATTCATCATTTCTTCTCTGTCTCTGTTTTCAAACTGTTAGTTAGATCTGATCGTCAATTACATCCTTGAGGAAAAAGTACACCATTCTTCTTTTGAATTAATTATTCAACCTTCTGTGCTAATAAAGCATGTTTTAAAAATATAATTGGATTCTTCAAACATTTGTAGACCAGCTAGATAACATTCCTTTTAAGCTTCAGCATCTGTTGAGTCCCAATCTCAGCCAATCAGATCCTTGATTTACCCTAAAGTGTTATAATAATAATTGTTCCAACGTGATTGGAAACAGAGATTAAAGAGGAACTCCACTTACCTGCAGCATGACGTGGTTCCGCATTAGCTCTCTAGTAGGTCAAAATGTCACTATGCATTTTGTTTATCTTACCTTTCCTCTTTTATTTTGCATGGTGAAATTGCCAGTTGAGTGACCGTTAACCCCTTAAGGACACATGACATGTGTGACATGTCATGATTCCCTTTTATTCCAAAAGTTTGGTCCTTAAGGGGTTAATGACCTTTTGCCAGAACATCAATTGAATCTTTAAGGATATGGTTTGTTTAGGTTTTTGGAGGGATTAGTGTTAGAATGTTTTAGTTGTGTTTAGTGCATGAGACTTATATGCAAGCTACTCACCCACCTTTGTTTTCTGTAGTCTAGTTAGGCTCCTAAGATTGATTATTTAGCCGCACTAGATGTTATATGCAGAGTGCATGAATCAATCCTGTTCCAGCTCCTATTGCAAGGCATTTCCTGTGTGAGAGGCTGTCAATGGGCAGATGGGAAGTGATCCTGCCCACTTCCTGTCCAGCCTCACACCGCACTGAGTTTTGCACCCTCTATAACTG
Source organism: Pelobates cultripes (assembly GCA_933207985.1). NCBI lineage: Eukaryota > Metazoa > Chordata > Amphibia > Anura > Pelobatidae > Pelobates > Pelobates cultripes. The sequence goes on from OW240912.1 coordinate 70,593,577, forward strand.
TATCTAATTCTACAGCTCTGCTATCAAGCATAGAAGGCAGACTGGATTACTGAAGACACTGGTTAAGATTTCTGGCACTTACCTCTCCCTATGAGACCACTTTTATTCCCCCAAAAGGCACATTATAATAGATGAACACAGGCGACCCCTACAGGACCGGTGCCTACTCTCCCTAAAGGGTAAACACAGCAGTGGAGGACATAATTAAGGGCAAAAACTGATTTTTATTTCATTATTACATAAAGTAGAATCTCCATGAAAACCAAAAAAAATCTCTCAACAGTTAACAGTTTTTCGTACTAAATCTCCTCTTCAGCTATATGTTTGTAGCTGACATTTGTAGCTGACAAATTAAATAATGTATTGTGTTTGATCTAGGCATGTGCTATTTATTTAGCTAGAACCATGTATGGATGAAGCTTTTTTTATAAATGTTTTACAATTTCCTTTGGTTTGTATTCATTAGAATATCATTCCATTATTTGGTTACATTATTTTTGTGTTTCTTTAAAAGAGAGAGACAGTCAGTCAGCAGGTTGAATCAATTAAATATATGGAGGAGTTGCAAAATAAAAATTTAAATTAAATCAATAATCAGGGGGCTTTGAAAGCATTCAAACTATTATCTTAGAGATAAATTACATTTATTAATCCATTAGAATCCTTTCAGGTATACACCGGATATGGCAGTGCAATATTCTTGGTCCATCCTTTACAAGACTAGAGGAAAGGTTTATATCCAAAAAGCTGAATTTCTCTCTTTGATCATCCAATGATACTTAATAGGTGACTGTTTTTTTTAATATGTCTGTTTTCATATTGCAGTGAGAATTAAAAAGACATTCTATGCACCAAAACCATTAGAGCACACTGAGGTGGTTATGGTGTAAGGAGTCACATTAGCGTATAAAAAGAAAAATGGTAAAGCTGCAATACATGAATGGTTAAAGGGACACTCCACACTCCTACATCACATTAGCTTGCTAAAGTGCTTTATGTGTGAAGAGTTTGTCCAGTGTGCAAATCTCAATAAAACTCGGTACATTTATAAAATCAACTTTATCCCTCCCACCCCCCAGCTGTCAATCAGACAACGGGTCCTGTTACTTCCTGGTTTGGTTAGCTCAGTGAAGCTAAACTCAAGAGGCAGCAATTGCTCAGAGCACCTGTCTTGCCAAAGCTTCTAATTGATCTGCATTGGAGAGTCTGTTGTTGGACAGCCACAGAAAGTCTAGGCAGGTTAGAAGGGGAAGGCTTGAAAAGATTGCAGACTACAGATCTGCAGTTTTTGCAAGTTGTTTTTAGGTATACCTCAATAAGAAAAATGCATAATTAAATGCATGTAAGTATTAACCTGTTAAAGTAAAACATTTTCCATCTCCATTTTTAATTAAATTAGAAAGGCTGAGTGCAATAGTGATTCTCCAAGATGCCCAAAACACATGAATACTTCGAAAAGTAGTGGTCATTAAAAAAAATATATTTCTTATTGTTAAAAGCAGACAGATTCCAAAATAGCAAGGAGCCATGGTGACTTCTTACTGAATAAAAGTTAAACTACTGTATATACTCGAGTATAAGCAAAGTTTTTCGGCACATTTTTTGTGCTGAAAAAGCCCCACTCGGCTTATACAGGAGTCAGCAACTTACATTGCCATAATACAGACCAGGACCACCGGGCTCATTACAAGCCCAGCGGTCCTGTTTGGGGCTGGCCGCGAGCGGTTACTTACCTTTACAGCAGCTCCGGTCAGCTCCCTGTCAGCTCCGTGCAGCTCCCCAGTTCAGCTCACAGTGTGACACCCGCGGCCATCAGAGTGATGCCACAGGTTACTGTGGCAACTCTCCACGCTGCACGCAGACCGCGAGTCTTACACTGTGAGCTGAAATAGGGAGTTGCACGGAGCTGACAGGGAGCTGACCGGAGCTGCTGTAAAGGTAAGTAACAGCTCGCTCCACCCCGCCCCCGCATAGTACACACCACTGGACCACGAGGGATTTACATAGTCCCTCTCCCTGGCCAGGCAACAAGCAGGGAGAAGGGACAAAAATAAATAATAATTAAATAAATATTAAAATAATTAAAATAATAAAACAAAAAAATTATTAAAATAATATTAAACAAAAAATTAAAATAATAAAAATGCCCACCCCCACCCAGTTTACACACACACACTCTGCATTATATACACACAGAGTGTGTGTGTATATAATGCAGAGTGTGTGTTTGTATGAGTGTGTGTGTATATAATGCACACACTCTGCATTATATACACAAACACTCATCCAAACACACACTCTGCATTATATACACACACTCTGCATTCACACAAACACACACACTCTGCATTCATTATATACACACACTACACAAACACACACACACACACTGCATTCATTATATACACACACTTCACAAACACACACACACACACTGCATTCATTATATACACACACTACACAAACACACACACACTGCATTCATTATATACACACACTACACACAAACACACACTCTGCATTCATTATATACCCACACTACACACAAACACACACACACACTCTGCATTATATACACACACACTCATACAAACACACACTCTGCATTATGTACACACACACTCATACAAACACACACTCTGCATTATACACACACACTCATACAAACACACACTCTGCATTATACACACACACTCATACAAACACACACTCTGCATTATATACACACACTACACACAAACACACACACACAAACACACTCTGCATTCATTACATTCACACAGTACGCACACACACTCTGCATTCATTATATACCCACACTACACACAAACACACACACACTCTGCATTATATACACACACTCATACAAACACACACTCTGCATTATGTACACACACACTCATACAAACACACACTCTGCATTATATACACACACTACACACAAACACACACACACTACACACAAACACACACACACTGCATTCATTATATACACACACTGTAAATAAATATTCAATTAATGTAATTTTATTGGAATCTACGTTTATTTAGAAATTTACCAGTAGCTGCTGTATTTCCCACCCTATTCTTATTCTCGAGTCAATACGTTTTCCCAGTTTTTTGTGCTAAAATTAGGTGCCTCGGCTTATATTCGGGTCGATTTATACTTGAGTATATACAGTATTTAGCTTGATATGTATATCTATATAGATGGGCTAGAAATAGGACATTGGAAGGACCTAGAAAAGTGACAAGCCATTTGAAAACAGCTTGACTTTTACTGCGGGACAGTGCCAGGGGACTGCTTGCATAATGAGCACTACTGTGTGCTGTGATGGTTATGGTATGTTGTTTTTCTCTTTAACTATATCCAAGGATTCAGTGGAAAGAATTTAAACAACCCTTGCCCTTTTTTTCTAATTTGTAATACACTAAAAACTTTGCTCACAGTTGTATATTAAAAGTCATGTTTGATAGGTTTCACCTTGGTGTGTAAGTGTAACTCTGCCAATTTGATAAATGGAGAATTTTTGCCACTGATGAAACATTTTTATAAAATCCCATAAAGACGACCTGATTTCAAGGACTTTAAACACCAAATTTCTGGTTTCAGTAAATCACAGAGGTGCTAGAGATATAACATTAACCGATCCAATACTGTAAATCTCAGTTACAACACCAAAAAAGTGAAATGGGGTACATAGTATAAAATAGACCTCTAAATTTATCTTTTCTTTTGCTAGACAAACACATTTCTGATAATATGAATTGCACTTTTATAAGTTTATTGAATTTCAACAGTTACCAGAACTACACAGGGGAGTCATCCTTGTTAATTTTACATAGACTGATACGGGGATTATATTAACTCTTGAGTAGACACAGGGGACCAGTTAGTGATGCTGTAGCTACTAATTACTGATCATGGTAAAATATAGCTTGCATATTTTCATTATGCTTAGTTATGCTTATTGCCTGGAGACTTGGGTCTAATGCCAGCATCTCTTAACATAGCAGCCTCTGAGAGAATGCTGATGTTATGTTCTCTAACGTGTCTGCTAGCTAATCATATTTTTTTGTTCGCTCTGGTTTTTTGTGCACAGGAATATGACATTGACAGTACCTTTTTCTGTCCATGTTTGTAGTTTGTTTTCATCATTAATTCTCAACATGCTGCCATACTTAAGCTGTTTAACCCATTAGCTACTGAGCACTTTTTTTTAAAATTGGAAAGTAAAACGTAATACACCCTGTTCCAAATTATTATGCAAATGATATTTTTCTCATTTACCTAAATAATTTATGTAAATAACAGTCAGCATCGTTCTCATGTTATCAACTATTAAGACTACAATTCAAATTTTATTGAACAAACCTCCTAATGAGAACAGTATTTTTTTTTTAAACATAAAAAACTTACAATGCACAGTTCCAAATTATTACGCACAGTAAGTTTCAAAACACTTTATAGGTTGTAAAGAACTGAAAATTGTCATTTGTTGTGTTTGCAGCATATTTACTGAAATCAAAAGCTATTTCAATCAAACTTATAACAACATTTTAACTTTTTAAATATTTTAACAGGTCACGTTACATTTTAACATAGGACCCCCTATTTGATAGCAGCTTCACAAGTCTTGCATCCATTGAACTTGTGAGTTTTTGGACAGTTTCTGTTCAAATTTGTTTGCAAGATGTCAGAATAGCCTCCCAGAGCTGCTGTTTGGATGTAAACTGCCTCCCACCCTCATAGATCTTTTGCTTGAGGATGCTCCAAAGGTTCTCAATAGGATTGAGGTCAGGGGAGGATGGAGGCCACACCATGACTTTCTTTCCTTTTATCCCCATAGCAGCCATTGATGCAGAGGTATTCTTTGCAGCATGAGATGGTGCATTGTCATGCATGAAGATGATTTTATTATGGAAAGCATAGTTCTTCCTTCTGTACCAGGGAAGAAAGTAGTCAGTCAGAAACTCCACATACTTTGCAGAGGTCATCTTTACACCTTCGGGGACCCTAAAGGGGCTGACCAGCTCTCTTCCCATGATTCCGGCCCAAAACATGACTCCACCACCGCCTTGCTGATGTCGCAGCCTTGTTGGAACAGGATGGCCGTCCACCAACCATCCACTACTCCATCCATCGGGACCATCCAGGATTGCACAGCACTCATCAGTGAATAGGACTGTTTGAAAGTTAGTCTTCATGTATTTTTCTGTCCAATGCAGCCATTTCTGCTTGTGAGCATTGGTTAGTGGTGGCCGAATAGAAGGTTTATGTACAATTGCAAGACTCTGGAGGACTCTACACCTTGATGTCCGTGGGACTCTAGAGGCAACAGCAGCTTCAAATATCTGTTTGCTGCTATGTAATGATATTTTAACAGCTACACTCTTGATCCGATGCATGGATCTGGCAGAAATCTTCCTCGATGTGACTTTATCTGCACGAACCCGTCTGTGCTCTGAATCAGCCACAAATCTCTTAATAGTGCAATGATCATGCCTACGTTTTCGTGAAATATCTAATATTTTCATACCTCATCCAAGGCATTAAACTATTTCACTCTTTCCGGCAGCAGAGAGATCCTTTTTCTTCCCCATATTGCATGAAAATGGTGCTCTGCTTAATAATTTGGAACACCCTCCTTTAGTAGTTTTTCCTTAAATTGGACTCACCTGGCAATATAATTATCACAGGTGTCCGAGATTTTCAGTGATCAAAAGAGCCCCGAGACACAATGCCATCCATGAGTTAAACTGAAAAACAAAATATTTAATCTTTGTGACACTTAAATAGAATTTGCATAATAATTTGGAACAGGGTGTAGTTATTTTCAGTGCAGTACCATTGTTAGCATGTGAACTAAAGGGACACTCTAAGCACCGGAATAACTACGGTTTAATTTTGTGGTTTTGGTGCAAACAGAATGTCCCTGCAATCTCTAATCTGCAAACAATGCCTTTTCTGTGTGTGTTATTCCTTAAAGTGAGAATTGCCAGGAATTCATATTGAATTTAAACTGAATTTCAAATGTAAGAAAAAAAAAACAGAACTAAAAACAGAAATGACTTGAATTGTTTTTCCAAATCCTCTGCATTAGCCTAGTTTTTTTAACTTCATTTTGAATTCACATAATTCCCCTCCTAGTTTAAATACATCCTAGCAAAACCTCTGAACTGCTCACTGAGAACATTTGTTCACAAATCCTTGCTCCCGACACCATTCACCAAGCTACAAGTTAAAGTCCCTAATACGCATCCGCCTGTCATTCTGAGTGTCATGCACAGGCAGAACTTCAGAGAATGACAGTGTCAGCAACCTCTGAAACCTCATTGCAAGCCAAGTCATTTGTCCCTAGATGGACAAGTACATCTTATTCCCCTTCCTGCTTTGCTCGCTTAACAATATTACAAATACGTCCCCTGTCTCTGTGAGCAGTAGCTCCGGGAAGACATCTCACAAGACCACCGTTGTCCATCTCCACACCTCTTATAATGGAATCCTCCAACATCAACTGCTTTCTATTAGGCCTCATTATAGTCTCCAAGGCTGTCTCCACAACACCACTACCCTCAGTGCTTAAGCCTGTCTCCACAACAACACTACCCTCAGTGCCTGAGCCTGTCTCCACAACACCACTACCCTCAGTGCCTGAGCCTGTCTCTACAACAACACTACCCTCAGTGCCTGTCTCCATAACACCACTACACTTGGTGCCTGAGAATGTCTCCATGGCACAATTACACTCTGAAAGTGCAGAAAATTAATTATGTAGATCAACAGACTGTGCAATATGCCTTTTAACAAATCAAGATTTGTATCAGATATTACTGTAGGAGAAAGTTTAGGATCCAGTGATCATCAGTTAGTGTGGTTTAATATAAGAACAGTAACCGAGTCACACCACACAAAAACAAAAGTTTTAGACTTTAGAAAAACAGATTTTTCTAAAATTAGAACATGTGTAAAGGAGTCATTATCAGACTGGAGCAATTTAAATGGAGTCCAAGAGAAATTTATTATTTAAAAGTTGCACTGCTGAAGGCAACAGAAAATTGCATTAGGTTTGTCAGTAAAAGCAAAAAATTCAAGAAACCACTGTGGTACTCCGCAGATGTGGCCAAAATATTAAAAAACAAAAAGTTAGCATTTAGTAATTATAAAAAAAACAGAGTGAGGAAGACAGAATGATCTATAAGATTAGGCAAAAAGAGGCTAAGCAAGTTATAAGAGCTTCAAAATCACACACAGAAGAGAAGATAGTATAGTCAGTAAAAAAAAGGTGACAAAACATTTTTTAGATGCATAAAAGGAAAGTAAAACAAAGATTATTTAGATTAAAAACAAAAGAAGGAAGGTATGTAGAAGAGGATAAAGGTCTAGCTGACTGCCTCAATTAATATTTTTGTTCAGTATTTACAGATGAAAATGAAGGAAAGGGGCCTCAGTTAGGAAAAAGGACAAATTAGTCATTTGTTACATGTGAGGTTACAGAGGAAGAGGTTCTATTTCAGCTGTCAAAAGTAAAGACAAATAAGTCAATGAGACCTGATGGAATACACCCAAAGTTATTAAAAGAGCTTAGTGGTGTACTAGCAAAACCATTAACAGATTTATTTAACCAATCATTGTTAACAGGAGTAGTCCCAGATGATTGGAAGTTAGCAAATGTTGTGCACATTCACAAGAAAGGTAGTAGAGAGGAGTTGGGCAACTATAGTCCAGTAAGCCTTACTTTGGGAGTAGGGAAAGTAATGGAAACCATGTTAAAGGATAGCATTGTTGAACATCTAAAAACACATGGATTTCAAGATCAGAGACAACATTGGTTTACTTCAGGGAGATCATGCCAAACTAATTTTATTGATTTTTTTCATTGGGTAACTAAAATAACAGATCAGGGTGGGGCAGTAGACATTGCTTACCTAGATCTCAGTAAGGCCTTTGACACTGTTGCACATAGAAGGCTTATCAATAAACTGCAATCTTTAAGTTTGGATTCCAATATTGTTGAATGGGTAAGGCAGTGGCTGAGTGACAGGCAACAGATGGGTGTAGTTAATGGAATATATTCGAAGCTTGGACTTGTCATCAGTGGGGTACCTCAGGGATCTGGACCAATTCTCTTTAATATTTTTATTAGTGATATTGCAGAAGGTCTTGATGGTAAGGTATGTCTTTTTGCTGATGATACTAAGATATGTAACAGGGTTGATATTCCAGGAGGCATAAGCCAAATGGCAAATGATTTAGGTAAACTAGAAAAATGGCCAAAATTTTGGCAACTGACATTTAATGTGGATAAGTGCAAGATAATGCATTTTGGACGTAAAAACCCAAGGGCAGAGTACAGAATATTTGATAGAGTCCTAACCTCAACATATGAGGAAAGGGATTTAGGGGTGATTATTTCTGATGACTTAAAGGTAGGCAGACAATGTAATAGAGCAGCAGGAAATGCTAGCAGAATGCTTGGTTGTATAGGGAGAGGTATTAGCAGTAGAAAGAGGGAAGTGCTCATGCCATTGTACAGAACACTGGTGAGACCTCACTTGGAGTATTGTACACAGTACTGGAGACCGTATCTTCAGGAAGGATATTGATACCTTAGAGAGGGTTCAGAGAAGGGCTACTAAACTGGTTCATGGATTGCGGGATAAAACTTACCAGGAAAGGTTAAAGGATCTTAACATGTACAGCTTGGAGGAAAGACGAGACAGGGGGGATATGATAGAAACATTTAAATACATAAAGGGAATCAACACAGTAAAGGAGGAGACTATATTTAAAAGAAGAAAAACTACCACAACAAGAGGACATAGTCTTAAATTAGAGGGACAAAGGTTTAAAAATAATATCAGGAAGTATTACTTTACTGAGAGGGTAGTGGATGCATGGAATAGCCTTCCAGCTAAAGTGGTAGAGGTTAACACAGTAAAGGAGTTTAAGCATGCGTGGGATAGGCATAAGGCTATCCTAACTATAAGATAATGCCAGGGACTAATGAAAGTATTTAGAAAATTGGGCAGACTAGATGGGCCGAATGGTTCTTATCTGCCGTCTCATTCAATGTTTCTATATTACAGTATAATTGTTCAGATCCTAATATTAGTTTGGCACACATTAATACAAAATTACATGTTAAAAAAAAAATTAGTACTATTACCCATGATCCTAAAAAGACAGACTTTGTTCAGTGTGTGAATGAAATGAATTAAACTCGTGCTGAGATTACGATACCCACAAACTGTAAGACCAAACAATCATGCTTACTTTCAAGAATAAATTTACGATTATTTAAACAATGTACAATTTCAACAAAAAAAAGAATGTCAGTGCAAATATGAGACATTTTAAACTTAACGGAACGTCAGATGAAATGTTATTTTCAAGGGAAAAAAAAGGACCCATCAAAATTTGTATTACAAAACATTTACATTGTTTTTCAGCTGTTGTATATCAAACCTATAAAGGTGATGCCAGTGTGCACAGACTGACAAAACTAAAGGGTTCTATAAAATCCAAAAAATGGACCATTACATGCATTTACAATTGGCTTCATAGTAGAGTTTGAAGCAGCAGATTTTATATTGTTTTTGAATGATGTTTGACACAAACTTGCAAATCAATTTTGAGCTGGTAAACATATTTGTAGAAAATAAATAAAGAACTCTCTTCGGTAATTCTTAAATAAGTGATCAATGAAACTTACAATATTCAGCTGAGCCAAGCTATTTTTATTTATAGGGTGCTAAATTTCTGTCTAAGTGCTCATGAATGACAACCACATTCAATTACACATAATTATCATTAATGTTTTTGAATATTGAAACTGAATGAATTGCAAAGCATTGTACTGTAGTTATTATCATCCCATAGAAATCTCCCTTGTATGTCTTTCAAAATGAATATTTAATATGTATTTCATTCATCTCATGAGCTCCGACACTAAGCAATCCCCCGTGGACACAGGCATATGCCAAAAACATATCTGCATTTCATTTGATGTCAATGGAGCAATGCTTACACAAAAGAGTACTGCATTTAAAACAAAGTTAATATAGTGCATACTAAAATATATCTCTATTCTTTTGCCAACCTCCACGACCTTGCTGCCTTGTTATTTAGAAAAAAAAAACTAAATTTATCTATCTGCATAAAGCAAATTCATGACATCCTACTATTAATTTGTTAGCTTATCAATCGATCGTCATTGGGATCCTAGCCACACACATCTATTCACTATTTTATTGAAAAACTATGAAATCACTCTTGAATCCTTTTTTTGTATGTGTTTAATTCTTTATTTTATTCATTCCACAGGAAATGAACAAGATTAGTAGTACAGTGTCAAAGCATACACATAAAGTGACATGGTTCCATAGCAAGTACAGTATGGCTTGCAGAATGAGTTTTTACAATAATATAAAATAAAATGTAGCAATCTTTATTAACATGTTAACATAACCTGCAACATTTAACACAGGTCTTTTTTTAATGTTTTTTTTTTTTTATCGCTAACATATTCTACAGAGCGCCTTATAATTTTAATAAGAGGGTATAACAGGAAACAAGTAAAAAAAAAAATCTATTACAAGTCAGAACAAGAAATAAGAGGTTATTGAGGACCCTGCTAGAATTAGCTTATAATTAATCTATTATTTTAAAATATAGCAATGTCAAGCTTGCTGTTTTTATTTGCTTTTTTCAAAATGTGCCTCCTTTTAACTTACTTGTTGTGTAAATGCAGTGATATTGAATAATAAACATAGGGTCCTCTATTCTATAGCCACTGTAAAAATGCCTTTTCACATTCAATAAATATTTATCATTCGCAATGTTTTTTCCCCACGAGAAAGCCTATGGGAGTAGCATTAAAAATTGCTACACTACTGCTGTTGATAAGTCTACTCACACAGTATGTAGGTCTACAGTCTTATTGAAAATAAATAAATAAATAGGCTTAGCCTGAAAAGAAAAGAAAATTCTGATTATGGTCCTAAGAAGACAGCAAAGTTATATATTATGGAGGTAACAGGCAGCACATTAACTGTAGAAAAAATCTCACTTTTACTCCATAATTTTAAGCATTTACAACTATGGTGTCGATTTAATCCATTTGGACCAGCATGAGAAATTATAACAATCTGTTAGAAAAAAACCTCTTAAAATGATTTATCCACCGAAGCCACAATTAAGTCTATGGACATTTTTGTAGATAAATCATTTCAAAGGTTATTTTAGCAGCTTCTCATAATAATATAGAGTTGCTGATCCAAACAGATTAAACAGTCAACACGTAGATGAGCCATTTAAATTAACTATTACATGCCATATAATCAGATTTTACTAATAACATTTTACTGTGGCACTTTCTATAATGTAAAACCTAGAAGTTAGCATTACCAAAATAAAATAAATAAATAAATAAAAATTGTACCCATAACAGTTGGGCAATGTATTTATTCATCAGTAAGTTTTTCAACAACTAAATGTATATAATTCTTCAGCTGGTCATAGCTCACTATTTAAAGGGAACCTATAGTCCCAAAAAGCCTTCCGGTCGCAGGCGCACTTCCAGTAGTTGCGAGCCACCACCTCCGACCACACCAGACAGACTTTCAGGAACAATACTAGCAAGCGAGCAAGATCCCACTTGATCATGTCCCCCTCCAAACCCCATACCGGACAAGTGCCCAAATCATTACCGCCCAGGTGTATTACCACCACATCCGGAACACCCAGGAGCATCCGCCACCGCAGGAGAAAGGTCAAGATGATTTCCGCCAGGGTGAACCCCCATCCGATGATGGGCCCACTACATATAGGAGTGTCTGATTTGCCAGATCCACCGGATGGACCCTGCAGAGAAAACACAGAGGGAAACACAATCAGCCTGGATGGGCGCACGTAGGACCTGAAACGCCTAGATTCCCACCTACCAATCCTATGGCTAGCCTGCTCCGAGAACCCCAAGTGAGATGCCTTCGACACAGCCCCAATGCGGAAAGAATGACCTCCTAATTCCTTCCCCGGAATGCCAACACATGTAAGCCGCCCCATGGGCGACCTGCGTGACCACCCACAGGGGTGCTCGTCCTTGGAGACAGTTCAGTAGCCACCCCGGGAAACAACACCCAGCACTGGGACAGGCCTGGAAAACCGGTTGCCCCAGCTCCCCCCTCTCAATGTGGAGGGTACAACCCTCTTGGGACTAAAAGCGTCCCACCCAGCCTAACATGGCCATTCATACAAGCGGGCAGTGGAGGGGGACCCGCAGTATTACGCTCCCAGGAATCTAAGAACCCCTTCATGCTCCTAACTAAGCTAACCCAGTCCATCCCCCAAGAATGCTTGCGTGCCCCCCAACCTAGTCAGAGAAGAATACTCACCACTGATTGCAGGAACCGCGTGCAGCAGGGGAGCCAAGCCTGAAACGTCAGGTTGCACCGTTTCTGCAGTGACAGAATCAACGTGATTGACAGCAACAGGAACAGTAGTAGCAGTCTGGTTGAGAGGCTGCTCAGGAGGGACTGTGAAGTCAGCAAATGTAAGTGAAATCCCCTCCCTCCCAGCCCAGTATATGAAGGCCCATTTCTGGAGGTGTCATGGGTAAGTATGACAGAGGCAGGCCCAGGGGAAGCAGAGGGGAGATGCAGGGGTGAAGGAGAGTAGATGTCAGACCCACTCTGCCCTGGGGACAGTGTGCCGTTGGAATTGGCTCCACGCTTGTGAGAGATACTTTCTCCGTTATTCAACAGCACACTGCTTATCTTGACAATACCTGTTTTTACTTTTATACCTTTACAGAATCATTTTTACCAGTCTATTCAACAATGTATGTCCACCTAATGTATGTCTGTTTTAGTATTATTTTTGTGTGGTTTTGGGGAGCCCACTCAGGTGTTAGAATTGTTGGTTGCATATCCACATTTTGACTGTATTTTTTATTTATTTAAGTCATTTGTCAATTTCCTAAATAAAGGGGGGGAAAAAAGACTGATCTTCCTGTCAATTTTTCCTGATGCTGGTGATGCTGAAACACTGAGGGTGAGACAGTGAACTAGTATCATTGTGTTGGTTTAATTGATTTTGTTCAGGTTGAGGTTTGAGATTCTAGCTGGTAAAAGATGGCTAGAGAGAGCAAGAGAGAGAGAGAGAGAGAGAGAGAGAGAGAGGGAGAGAATAAATCTTATCTGTAATTTAGTTTTAAAAATGCTGCATTCCTCCATTCAAATACTGCTACCAGCTGTATTTGATTGCAGGACCGAGGTTTACTCTGCTGTGGAGATGGATGCCACTTTTACAAAACAGCAACACTTTACATTAACGAGTTGAACCACTGCATCCAAACCACTTCATTGATATTAAGTGGTACTGAGTGTTTTTAGTGGTCTTTTAATGAAAAGCCTGCATAATTAGAAGATAAAAGCAGAAACGTGTGTACAGGTAATTTTTGAAGTCCAAAATGTTTTCAAAGTTTACCCATGTAATATGTATAGTGATGTGCCGAACGGTTCGCCACACGGTTCGCCATGGACGGCGAACATATGACCCTGTACCTCACAATCAGCAGACACATTCCAGCCAATCAGCAGCAGACCCACCCTCCCAGACCCTCCCACCTCCTGGACAGCTCACTAAGAATGCAGCTTGCAGACCTTCTCTTGTCTTATTGTTTTCCCAGCAAGGCGTTGTCCCATTGGTCCAGGAACACTTCCAGACCAGTTCAAACTGGCTGCCCTATGTGAGGGACCCTGTTATGAACCCAGGGTTTTGGGGAAGGGCTTCCTCTTGCAAGGGTAGGAAGGAGGAGACTTCATAGTTTCAGGTTGATAGAATTATATGGCCAAAATAGATCTGATCCTTTCTTTGTTTTGGTGGGGCTGATAGTTGTTTTCAGGAAGAAAAACAATGAATTGTGGGAAGAAGACTTGATGGGGAAACATAAATTGAGTTATAAATTGATTTGCATGTCAATGAGTAAAATAAGTATTTGTCCCCTTCGACTTGGTACTTGGTGGCAAAACCCTTGTTGGCAATCACAGAGGTCAGACAGATGGTGGTTGCCCACCAGGTTTTCACACATCTGATTTTCTATGGGATTAAGGTCTGGGGACTGGTTAGGCTACTCCTGACCTTAATGTGCTTCTTATTGAGCCACTCCTTTGTTGCCTTGGCTGTGTGTTTTGGGTCATTGCCATGCTGGAATACACATCCATGACCCATCATCCATTTGATGTGGTGAAGTTGTCCTGTCCCCTTAGCTGAAAAATACCCCCAAAGCATAATGCTTCCACCTCCATGTTTGACGGTGGGGATGGTGTTCTTGAAGTCATAGGCAGCATTCCTCCTCCTCCAAACATTGCGAGTTGAGTTGATGCCAAAGAGCTTGATTGTGGTCTCATCTGACCACAGCACTTTCACCCAATTCTTCTCTGAATCATACAGATGTTCATTGGCAAACTTCAGACAGGTCTGTACATGTGCTTTCTTGTTACCAATTGTTTTCTTGGTGACTATGGTCCCAGCTGCCTTGAAATAATTAACAAGATCCTCCCGTGTAGTTCTGGGCTGATTCCTTATATTGTGTTTCTTCCATTTGCGAATAATCACACCAACTGTTGTCACCTTCTCACCAAGCTGCTTGGCGATGGTCTTGTAGCCCATTCCAGCCTTGTGTGGGTCTACAATCTTGTCCCTAACATCCTTGGACAGCTCTTTGGTCTTGGCTATGGTGGAGAGTTTGGAATTTGATTGATTGCTACTGTGGACAGGTGTCTTTTATACAGGTAACGAGCTGAGATTAGGAGCACTCCCTTTAAGAGAGTGCTCCTAATCTCAGCTTGTTTCTTGTATGAAAGACACCTGGGTGCCAGAAATCTTGCTGATTGATAGGGGATCAAATACTTATTTCACTCATTGACATAGAAATCAATTTACAACTTTTTTGACATGCGTTTTTCTGGATTTTTTTTTGTTATTCTGTCTCTCACTGTTAAAATACACCTACCATTAAAGTTATAGACTGATAATTTCTTTGTCAGTGGGCAAACATTCAAAATCAGCAGGGAATCAAATACTTTTTTCCCTCAGTGCACAAGCTCCTGGCAGCCTGCACATTGCCAATGGACCACCAGCTAGTGTAATGTCTGTCCTCCATGGACACAGGTAAGAGGCAGAGAGAGGAAATAAAATGAATACATTCATAATATTTAAAAAAAACATTTAATAAAGAAAAGAAATAAGAATAATTTTGCCCACAGAATGCATCCCGTATCCTACCCCACACATATATACGCACTACATCCACTACACAAACACACACATTGCATCCACTACACACACTATATCCATTGTACAAACACTGCATTCACTACACACATCCACTTCATCCACTACACACACACAGCATCCACTTTACATGCATTGTATCCACTACACAAACACACTGCATTCACTAAACACGTACACACTACATCCTTTGGGCGTACCCAGGGGCACAGACCTTGAGCTGTGTAAGAAGCCCCAAATTTTCCGCTGCCAGCCCTGACTGGATTGCCTATTGGAGGCTAATTATTTTTATAATAATCCATCAAAAAGGGCACATGGATAATATATTCCCAAAAATAAAGCACTCACGAAGAGCAGGATTAAATTATTACACTAGCTAAAAAATACAAAGGGTAAATGTGAGAAAATATGAATATATACACTAAGAATTCAATACAAGCATCTGCAAAGCCTTAGGTAACTAAATTCCTAAACTCCTATTATATCAAGAGACATAGGAATGTGGATAACACATTGCAATAGGAACTTCATATCCTCATAATTCTATTGTGTGTGCAATAAGTGTTTCTAAAAGACAGTTGTAGAATAACTTGATACATTGTTGTAACGGCACCCCGAGTAGGTGAAGAGGTTAATGCCGCTAAAGCTGTTCTTTTTCCAGAATGCGAAGTCAGCTACCGAACACTCCTAAGCCCCCAACAGGAATCATACAAATTATCCCCCCAAGCACGAGATGAGGCTCTGTGTTGAGGGTCAAGCAGGATCTGTTTAATGGTGGCTACATGTCAGCCTTTTATGCAGGTCTTCCAGCAAGGGACATTCCCATAGGGATCTAGGGGAAGACTGAGACAGTTTTTACAATAACCAATCACGTACAAGTACAGTATGGAAACACTCCCACATCACCAGTGCAACTCCTCCTCTCTATCCCGGAGATAATTGGGTTAAGTGCTTGAAGTAACTCAATTACCTCCAGGCATAGAGAATATCCCCATTTTACAATAAGGGTAAAAACACATTAAAATACATATTTCCCAATATACCGAACGGAACCCCCACGTTCATTCGTATCCCCAGATAGCCCAGATAGCCCCAGATCTGAGCGCTCAATATAACCGAACAGCTCTCAGATCCCATACATGTAGTTCAATCACCGTGGAGCTAAAGTCTTGTACATTGTGCATTCAATGAAACGAATGAGCTCCATGGGTGTACTATTTGGTATAGTTCCCATCGTGGATTGTCAGTTTACTGAATGGCACGGCGTTCGTATGAATTTGGAACAAAGTGATGGATGGTAAGTGTTTTCAGCGGTGTTTGTGGGAAGCTGTGTCCGAAATCAGTTTCATGTGTTTGTCGACGAACACCACTTTGCGTTCGACTGTCCAAGATGGCTGCCACCACGTGTTCGTTCATACGACAGACGACCACCCAGCCGACCATTCGGGAGTTGGAAGTGTCTGCGGTTAACCACAATGTTAAGGAGGGCAGAAAGTTTAACGAGCTGCACACTTCCCTGCTGGGTGGCCTGCCATTTGGTAGTTTGTTCATCTTTTGATGAATGCAAGCAGGAAGCATATGAACAACCGGCAACCGCCAAACAAACAGACTAAATAGGGTTTAAATAGTAATCCAGAGGCAGGGAGGTCTGCCACAATTGTTATTTAATATTGCATACTGTTTTCAATAATACTCTGTATTGCTGCCGCAATAATCTGTCTCTTGTGGTTAGAAGCATTTTTCTATCAAACACTTTAGTGACATCAGGAAAAACTGGAAGGACCATGGACAGCCTGGGATGTACACCCCAAGCATCAGAACCACTACCGAGTGATTGAATTCTTACCTGGGGTCAGGTGGGACCACTTCCTGGCTCCTTTGCAGCCTCCTCACTAGCCTGCAGATCTTTTTGAGATGGTGCAGGGCTTAACTCACTGGATGAAGTAGATCTGCCTTCAGGATTTAGCTCAGGAGAGTCAACAGAAGATTCTAAGCAGGAGCTTCCAGCTCTCTGAGGGCTGCACAGAGATGGGTAGGGGCACCTGGTGAACCCAGATTGTACTGTAGTGGTCATGGTGTTGGAGTGTTCCTTCAACAGTGGAATAGAAGGATCCTAGCACCACAACCACTACAGTGCACTGAAGAGCTTATAGTGCTTAGAGTGTCAGTTTCAGCTATTTTGTGTGCTTGGTAAGAATTGTAGCAGTAAAACAACAGTATATCGTTATGAATATTACATGGATGGATATTTATACATTAAATATCTATTATCTGTTTATCTGACTGTCTGTCTGTATCTCTGGATGCCTTTCTTGCAGTTTGTCTGTGTATCATTTTGTCTTTATTTCTGGTTAAGTATTTTAAAAAATATATATATATTTCTGCCACGTGCAGGCAGTCTGATCAACTTTGCAATAGTTAATGTATTAAACCACCTAAACAATCACAGTAAAAACAAGTCTTGGATGTGAATCTGAAAACAATTTAATTCAATTGGCATTGCATCCCCCCCATTTCTGTGCCCAGCATCATACGAATATGGTTAAAATAGCTTCCTTGCCATGTTTCATAGATATTTTCTATGGAAGCGTTTGGAAGGAACCAGGCAAAACAAGTACTGCCTGCTAATTCTACACCATCTTATTTACACACCTGGGTTGTGGTCTTATGTCACTTACGTCTGAAAATAAAACTGTATTTTAATATAGGGGGGGTGAGACATCAAACTATACTTGTTTTGGAGCAGTAAACATAGCCACAGATGCTCTGTTCTGGCAGGAGGGCAAATTCAGAGAACAAAATATTTTTTTTCGGCTGGGGCTGCCAGAGACTCTTGGTTGAAACAGTGACTATACATGTAATTCTCCTGATGGCAGGACACCTGTCCACTATGTAGCAATATCACTGGCAGGCATGACTTCTAATGACAAAACAAGTGTGTACCCACTGCCGTTTGAATAGTATCACAGCCTCAACCGAGTTGGACTCCACAGTTTGCTTAGTACATGTTTGGCAATTGAGTTGGCCCTGTGAGTGCCACGTTAATGGACAGCATTAGAATTGCCTGTTTTCCATATAAAGAATTATTAGTGGAGGATTTGATTTTACTATGAAGAAAATAAATCAATAAATAGCAATTTATATATAAAAATTGGAAAATAAAGAAAAAATATCATGTGGGATGAAGGTGGGAGAGAAAAGGAGAGAAACATTGTGGGAGACATTTTAACTTAAGGGGATGAGTTACAGCATGACGCAATAAATAGATGTTCCTTACTATGTGTGCAGTAGACTGGTTACACTGTCTACAGTTTACTTGCATTGTCATTACAGATTGCACTCTGAGAACCTTGTGTCACAATTACATACCTTTCTGTTGTCCAGGCGTTCGACTTTGCCTCCTCTAATGACGCGATGCATGCTTTACGCTACTGACGCTAAATTGCATCATTTCCAGGGCCCTCTTTTTTGGGGAGTGTTTTAACGCTAAGGTGCTTCCGCTATAAATAGAGCTCTTTGTGCTTTAGTCAATGCCCTGTTGTGGTTTCTTAGTGGTCCCCACAGTGCATACTGTATTGTTGATGTTTATTATGGTTTTTTACTTGACTTGTTTACTGACTACACTGACCTCAGTTATCCTTGACCTAGCTATTGTCTTTCATTCTCCTGTCTGCTGCTTCCCTTGATTTTGAATTATTCCTGACTATTCTATCTCTGCCACATTAACCCCGGCCACTCTAAGGTCCGGTAATACATTCTCTTTGATTCAGATAGGTCTGCACTCTGCGAGTTGGGGTTCATACTGTGACACTTCGCCAGAAATTCTCTGCTTCTTTGGCTTGAAAACCATTCAACTGCAGTGCTGAGACAGTAGCCTATGAATAGAGGGGGTATATACACTCTCTTGCCATCTAATCGGTTGTATATTGTATTATTTTGTTTCAATCATTATTACTATTATTATTATATTGTTATTATGTTCTACTAAAAACAAACTGAGACCTATTTGTAAATAAACATAAGGCAACATTAGTGAATAGCAGAAAGCAATTTTAAAATGAGATTTTAATTTGGAATATATACATACTTGGACCTTAATTTAATATTGTTTGATATTATTTTCTGAAAAAAAATATACAGATTGAAATTGATATTGAAAATATCAAAATATTGCAAAAGTTATTATTATTTTTTTTCATAATATTAATTTATTTTAAACATTTTTCCAAAATATTAAATCATTTGGAAACCTTAACCAACAATACTGCATTGATGTACATACAACATTTGGGATTTATCTATGCATCTAAAATAGGGATAAACGAATAACACATAGTGAAGTATATCACTCACAAGAAAATACGGAGGCTGTATATTAGCTTTTGGTAACTGTTTGCATATTTTTATTTATACATCAGTGTGTCCCAGAGGACGTCCACTAAGGTGGAAGGAATGCGTTTGACCAATTTTTATTTATTTTATTTTTATACTTGTTGTTTTCTATTGATTTGTATGCAATAAATGTATACAATTTATTGCAAGAAGTGGTTTCATCTTATTGCCAGCATTGGACATACTGCTGGTGATGAGGAGGTCAAGATGGCTCTCGCCCCCCAACCTGAAGAAGGGGAGGCACCTAAGGCAAAAACTTTCTTGTGAGTCTAAATCTACAGCGCAAAGTTTTTTTATACTTTGATATACTATGTGTTATTTGTTTATCCCAATTTTAGATGCAGAGCTGAATCCCACATTTTGTATGTACATTTGCTGATAAGAGGGGCGGTAAATTGGGAAAACCAACTGGGAATCTGCATCATTCACATAAACGTTAAGCACCACTGTGTGTGTGTGGTGTGCGTTACATATTAGGCTTAAGTGGCACAAAGGTGTGATACAGTTATGCAGTTCATAAAATTCTCTAGCGCTGAGATTAACAATAGCTGATCTAGAACATGCATTTTACAAGCAGTGAGAATCATGACCAGAGTTTAGGATCAGTGGTACTATTCAAATATCATCATCCCATTTGTTTGTTAGGTATTATTTATTACAATCTGTTATACTGAAATGTATAATTGCTTCCAATGTGCAAAAAAAAAAAAAATATGTATATAAAAATACTATAAATGCCTACTTTACAACTTGTAAATCACGTTATTTACTAAGTAGTCTTGTTTTGCCGCTGCTTAATTTTAACGCTTTCTCGACTTTGTTAAAAAAAAAAAAAAGGGAATTAAAAAAAAAAAAGGCTTTTAAATTACTGTGGCTGTATTTCAGTATCCATTTTTGAAACATCTAAAGTAATAATACTTCTTGGCTATAATTTTGTCACCCTGGAAACTAAGATAGTCTCATTATGTCTCTGCTTCATTTTTAACAAGCGCACCTACAAAGGTAAATGCACGCAATGCACTAAATTGACTTTTCTCAGGATAACATTATCATTGATTTTTTACACTTACGTAAGGATCTTTCATGCAGGAGGTAGAAGAAGTTTGATGAAGGTCAAACAGATGTATAGATAGGAAGGTGTCTTATTTTAACTCTAGCAGTCTGTTTATATAATAGTTCTTTATATAATATGAAAATTAAAATAAACAACTGTCAAAGATTAGGAAGGTGTTAATAATTGCAGCTTGTTTTTTCAATAAATCCACTTAAATAATTTCTATATTAATTCACATAAAAACCGTTTCAGAGAAAATGTATTCATTAGTGATATGAATATTCAGAGGGTGACCTACTTGAATTTACTTTCTCTATGTATTGTGGAGAGAAGAAGACACGATAGGTGAGGCCACTCTTACAGTTTTCAAGGCACTTAATGAGGTAATTTTGCAGAGACACCCCTCTCCCATTAATACATACATTTACAAACATCTAATTAGACACATACACCCACACTGACCATAATACTTTCCTGAAATACTGTTAGTACATCTGTCATTCACTTTAGTGGTGTTCTTACTTAGAGTAAAGTTATCAGAGCTATTATTTAAAGATTTGTATATATTATGTTATTATTATTATTATTATTATTATTGTTATGTTATTTATATAGCGCCATCAAATTCCGCAGCGCTTTACAATGGGTGGACGAACAGACATGTAGTTGTAACCAGACAAGTTGGACACAAAGGAACAGAGGGGTTGAGGGCCCTGCTCAATGAGCTTACATTCTAGAGGGAGTGGGGTAAAATGACACAAAAAGGTAAGGATAGTATTAGACTAGTGACAGTTGCAGAAGAGGAATCATTCGGGAGCTATTAACAGTTAAATTGATACACTTTTATGAAGAAGTTGGTTTTTAACAATTTTTTGAAAGTGTTGAGACTGGGTGAGCATCTAACAGAGTAGGGAAGCGAGTTCCACAGGAACGGTGCAGCCCTTGAGAAATCTGGAAGGCGAGCATCAGAGGTGGGAGTACGGACAGAAGATAGACGTAAGTCTTCAGCAGATCGTAAGGGCCTAGAAGGGACATACTTGTGTATAAGGGAGGATAAATAGGTGGGAGCAGCATTATGTAGCGATTTGAAAGCAAGAACCAGAATTTTAAATTGAGTGCTATATCTTATAGGAAGCCAATGTAGGGACTGACAGAAGGGTGAGGCATGGGAGGTGCGGGCGGACAGGAAGATGAGCCTCGCTCCCGCATTCATTATGGACTGTAACGGCGCAAGTTGGCAGAACGTAAGACCACTGAGCAGCGGATTACAGTAGTTAAGGCGAGAAAGGACAGTGGAATGGACCAACACGTTAGTCGCATCTGGCGTTAAGTAGGGGCGGATGCGCGCAATGTTGTTGAGATGGAAATGACAGGATTTGGCGATAGACTGAACATGAGGCTTGAAGGAGAGGTTGGAGTCAAAGAGAACACCTAGGCAGCAAGCCTGCATGGTGGAGCTGATGGTAGCACCGTTGACTTGGAGGGAGACAGACACAGGAGTAACAACACTTGAGGGAGGAAATATCAGGGATTACCTGAGTTGGGAGTCTGGCAGGCAGAGATATATGCTCACCTTTGCAAGTAAACACAGGCCGAGGTGGTCAGGTAAGAATTCACCTGGTCTGTGAGTCGATGCACGGGGACTGTGCAGGATAACTCTCCAAGTCTCAGTACAGGAACGGATGAAGCAGGAGAATCGTTGTGGGTAAGCCAGAGGGTGCCAGAAATCAGTATTAACGAGAAGAAAGCCCGAGGTCAGAAGATGCCAGAAGTCGGATATACGGAGTAACAAACCACGGTCAGGAATCAACAGGAGCACACTGGAAAACAAACACCAATAGTCAAGAGTCAAGGAACTGTCATAGTGTTACGCTATTTGGGTGATTTGGATTGGAACTCAACTGCAGCTTGTAAAACTCCCTAATTACAATAGTGAAGAAACGGAGAATCTTTAAAGTATTAATACTGTAGCTTTAAGAAAAGAGAGCATCGCTGGTAACTTGATTCAACCGAAGTTTTAATAAGTGTTAAACTTAAATGAATTGCATTTAGGCAATAATCCAATAAGAAGAAGTGCAAGTAATCAACAACACAAAGTTCATTAATAAGTATTTCCTCAGAGATGCATTAAGTAACATTCTTTAAGATCATGAGAATAATCTTCAATAGAAACAATAGGCAAGTAGCCAAGAATATTTGCAGAGCAAGAATAGTTCATAGGGAATAAGCATGATGTGAGTTGTCCTCCATATAATTAGTAGCTTGAAGCATTGAGTGTCTTTGCAAAGCAAGAAACAGTTCATAGTGAATAAACATGATGGGAGTTGTCCTCTATATAATTAATAGCTTGAAGCAGTGAAGATTTGAGTAAGCAAGCATTAGTTCATTATTAAATGATATTGTAGACAAATAGCTGAAAGATATACTTAAGGTTAATATGTGTAGTCCTCCAATAGTTCAGAGATATGGTCCACTTGTAAAGTAGCAAAGTATCCGTTCTCCAGTAATCCTTTATGGCATGCAGCAATCCTTGCATTGGCTCAAAGGCTGGAACGGCTTGTCTGAGCTTGTGGAGAGGTAAGTCTGGTGGAAGTAGCTCCCAGTAGCTGAGCCTGTGGAGCCCGCGGTCTCGCGGAGGCAGCTCACACATTAGCTCCAGGGCTGGCGCTACCTGTTAGGCGGACTAGGCAGCCGCCTAGGCCGCCCCTTGGGAAGGGGTGCTGCCAGGAGCGCCGGCCCCCCTCATGATGCAGCCGCCCGAGCGCTCTGCAGAGAGCCTCAGGCGGCTGCAGCTTTGCCCGGGCGGTGCGTCCATGAGGGCGCACCGCCCGGGCGCAGCATGAGGAGAGGGGCTGACAGGAGGGAAGCGCTCAGCGCTCCCTCCTGTCACTCACTCTCTGTAGCGTGGCCGAGACCTCTATTGGTCCACGGGTACAGGGAGCATCTGTCTCCTGTACCCTGCCGGACTAACAGGAAGTGCACACTGAGTGTGAACTTCCTGTTAATCCGGCCGGGTACAGGAAACAAAAGCTACCTGTACCCGCGGACCAATAGAGGGCTCGGCCACGCTACAACAATGGTAGGGAAGGGGAGGGGGGGGAGAATTGACGGGGGTGGAATTGACAGGGGACTGACAGGAAGGGGAACGACCTGGGAACTTGACAGGAAGGGGATTGACAGGGATGGGGGGGAACAAATTGACAGGGAGGGTGGGGAACAAATTGAAAGGGGAATAATTGAAAAGGGGGGAATTGACAGGAGGGTGGGGAATAACTGGAAAAGGGAGGAGTGGATAAACCGACAGGATGAAATCTGACAGGAGGGATAAACTGACAGGGATAAACTGACAGGAGGGGGTGGGGAATAAATTGAAAGGGGGGTATAAATTGACAGGGGGGAATACATT
Source organism: Pelobates cultripes (assembly GCA_933207985.1). Taxonomy (NCBI): domain Eukaryota; kingdom Metazoa; phylum Chordata; class Amphibia; order Anura; family Pelobatidae; genus Pelobates; species Pelobates cultripes. The sequence goes on from OW240912.1 coordinate 70,617,727, forward strand.
GAAAGGGAGGGTGGGGGGAATAAATTGACAGGGAGTGGGGAATAAATTGAAAGGGAGGGAATAAATTGAAAGGGAGGGGAAAGAAATTCACAGGGTGGGTGGGAAGAAATTGACAGGGAGGGGAATAGACGGGGGAGGGAGAGGGAATGAGAGTGGGGAGGGGAGAAGAGAGTGACAACGGGGGAGAAGAGAGTGACAAGGGAGGGGGAAGAAGAGAGGGACAAGCAGGGGAGAAGAGAGTGACAACGGGGGAGAAGAGAGAGACAAACACAGATTCACACAGTGCATTCCTTACACACATATCAGGACATCCCCCTACTCCACCCCCTATGAACAAACTCATTGGTGGAACATGAAGGTGGACCCTGGGACCCAGACCTTGAGCTGTGTAAAGGGCCTTAAAAAAATGGAGCTGCTTCCCGTTCTCCCAGAACATTGATTTTTGTGACCACAGTTACAAACAGCCTCCAGAGAGCCTGTTCTACACCAGACCAGTGGAGCCAGACTGCAGCTAGAACCCATCATCATCCTCATCTGGTTGTAAGTAGGCAATCTAGTATATTATTCATTGTACTAATCTCTAGTCCCCAGAAACACTTCAGCTTAATGTAGTGGTTCTGGTGTCCATAGCCTGTCCCTGCAACACTGGCGTTAGTTAACATGGCAGATCATATGGGTGGGGCATTGTGATGTCACATGGGGAGGGGGCGGCAAACTTTACTTTTGCCTAGGGCGGCAAAAATCCCGGCACCGGCCCTGCACGCACACACCCTGTCACAGCACCCCTCCACACATACTGTCACCTCCACACTCACACATCGCCACCCCCTACACATACACTATCACAATTCCCAAACACTTTCAGCCCCCACACACTGTCACCCACTTCACCCAGCCACACTCACATTAAACCCTCCTAATCCTGTCACTCTCACCCCTTCCAACCATACCAAACTCACGTGCCCTTGCTTTACCACAATTACCCTGCCACACTCACCCTACCACATTAATCTAATCCTGCCATACTAACCCCCTTAATCTTGTCACACCCAACTCCCCTCATTCTGTTACACTGCCTCCTCCAAACATGGCACATTCACCACAACCCTGGGGTACACCCAGGGCTGGATTAAGAGCACAGTGGGCCTGGTGTTGACAATTATGATGGGCCTAATTACGGAATCTTATCGACCAAAAACACTAAAACAATCATACCTCCCAAGCGTCATGTATCTGATGGAGATGGTGCTGGAGGGAAACTCATAGGATGCAGCTATAAGAAAACACATACTCTATGCTAATTTTTCTCTAATTTATGCTTTCATCTTTCAAGTAAATCCATAACCCCTAACAGCAGTGTCCAGTGAAGCAGGAAGTCAATGGGCGGGGTAAAAGGGTGTGCCACTGGCGCGAATCCCGTGACAAGACCTGCCAAAAGGGGTGAACATGCCCAAAAAGGGGGCATGTTTGTCCAAAGAATTGGAAGGTCAGCCTGGCGTGAACGCATGTCAGGCTGCCTGCCAATCCTGCAGGCTGTCCAACTAAGGGCATACTATGCAGGCAGCACCTTGAGCTTGACATAAATGTGTCTAATGATGCGCTCACTCCATTCTTTCTAAGGACTGTCCCATAGCACTCGCTGGTCCACTTGTCTCCTTACCTTCTTCCTAGCAGGCAGAAGTTCCAGGTATATAGTCTGAGACAGAGAAAAGGTGTCTGTAGTGAGTGTAGAAGAAAGGGGACATGCCACAGTGTTAGAGAGACCAACGTCTGCATTACCTAAACTAACTTTAATGTCAGCCAGTGCACACAAGTTTTGTTCCTATCAGTGGCGTACACATGACCCATGGGGCCCCGGTGCAAAAATTGATCCGTGGCCCCCCCCCCCCGCACGCTTACTCAGCGCGGGTCGGGGTCGCAACACATGGTGGCGGGCACCTGGTCGCAGGGGTTGCAGGGCTGCGACCCCGCGACCGCGGTATGCACACACACTTTAAGGACCACTACAGACACCCAGATCACATCAGCTCAATGAAGTGGTCTGGGTGCCAGGTCCCTCTAGTTTTAACCCTGCACGGCTATGTTTCACTGAGGGTTAATCCAACCTCTAGTGGCTGTCTCATTGACAGCTGCTAGAGGAGCTTCCGCGATTCTCACTGTGAAAATCACAGTGAGAAGACACTAAACGTCCATAGGAAAGCATTGAGTAATGCTTTCCTATGGGCGGTTTAAATGCGCGCGCGCCTCTTGCCGCGCATGTGCATTTCGGAGCTGAGTGGCAGACACTGGGGAGTCCGACGCTGGAGAAAGGTAAATACTGAAGACACACACACACTCTCATGAACAGACACATACACACTAGCTAACACACA
>OW240912.1:70620198-70894827 GCA_933207985.1 Pelobates cultripes
CACAAGCAATGCAACCGTTACACACAATGCATCCCTTACACACACAGAAACACACAATGCATTCATTACACACACTCAATGCACCCCTTACACACATTCAATGCATCCCATACATACACAGAAGCACACCTTGCAGCCCTTACACATACAAACACAATTTCACACAATGCATTCCTTACACACATATCAGGACATCCCCTACACACTCCACCCTCTGTGAACAAACTCATTGGTGGAACATGAAGGTGGACCCTGGGACCCAGACCTTGAGCTGTGTAAAGGACCCCCAAAAAATGGAGCTGCTTCCCGTTCTCCCAGAACATTGATTTTTTGTGACCACAGTTACAAACCGCCTCCAGAGAGCCTGTTCTACACCAGACCAGTGGAGCCAGACTGCAGCTAGAGCCCATCATCATCCTCATCTGGTTGTAAGTAGGCAATCTAGTATATTATTCATGGCACTAATCTCTAGTCCCCAGAACCACTTCAGCTTAATGTAGTGGTTCTGGTGTCCATAGCCTGTCCCTGCAGGCCTTTTAATGTAAAAATGGCGGCACTGCAGCACTGGCGTTAGTTAACATGGCAGATCATATGGGTGAGGCATTGTGATGTCACATGGGGGGGGGCAAACTTTACTTTAGCCTAGGGCGGCAAAAATCCTTGCACTGGCCCTGATTAGCTCACACACAATCACCAAGCACCCTCTCTCTGGCCCAGTCTCCCTAAATACCGTTAGTGCTGTGTCAGAGGGGGGCGGGGTCCGGCTCCTCACAGCTGAGTGCCGAACCTGGAAGTGTTACTCCATGACACATAGAAACATAGAATGTGACGGCAGATAAGAACCATTCGGCCCCTCTAGTCTGCCCAATTTTCTAAATACTTTCATTAGTCCCTGGCCTTATCTTATAGTTAGGATAGCCTTATGCTTATCCCACGCATGCTTAAACTCCTTTACTGTGTTAACCTCTACCACTTCAGCTGGATCCACTACCCTCTCAGTAAAGTAATACTTCCTGATAGAAGCAATGTTTTATACCTGGTTAATGAGACCATCATCTTCAGGTGTACAAAGAGTGTCAGGAGTAATTCCAATGCATGTCCAGCCCCCAGTGCTGGATACAAGACAGAGCTTGTATCCATTACTAAAGCTGAATGATGGCTCAGAGGTAACATAGCAGCCCCAGGACTGCAAAGTACCCAGGTTCAAATCCACTACTGGGCACTCCGTCATTTGGCACTCCGGAAGTTACAGTTGGAACCGTGACAGGAAAGACCAGAATTTCCGTTCTGGTCAAGTTTAGTTTAAGGAAGTGGGCAGCCATCCAGTTAGAAATAGCAGAAAAGAGTAATTCCAATGCATGTCCAGCCCCCAGTGCTGGATACAAGACAGAGCTAGATACTGGCATTACTAAAGCTAAATGATGGCTCAGAGCAGCTCCAGGACTGCAAAGTACCCAGGTTCAAATCCACTACTGGGCACTCTGGAAGTTATGGTGGGAACCATGACAGGAAAGACCAGAATTTCAGCTCTGGTCAAGTTTAGTTAGAAATAGCAGAGGGATGGGGAGAGATCAGGAAAGGACAGGTAGATTTGCGAGTCATTTGCATAGAAATTATATTGGAAGCCAAAGGAGCTAATGAGTTTACCAGTATAGATGGAGAACAGTAGGGGACCAAGGACTGCACGTTGGGGAGAAGAAGCAGAACCAGAGAAAGAAGCGCTGGAAGAGGCAGGAGGAGCACCAAGAGAGAGCACTATCTTGTAGACCGATATTGAGGAGGATGAGAAGAAGCTTTTGATGCACATTAGGCAGTAGATGGATTTTCTAACAATAACTGCCCTTCTATATAGCCCACAATGTTGTCTCTGAAAGTCAGGCAGTCAGTAAAAGCTCTGTTCAGCAGTGAGAAATATGAATGCTAGCTAACACAACAGAGGAAATCAGGAGCAGGGCTCAAATGGGAGTAAAATGAAACTTGTGTGAATGTGTGTGTGGCCAAAGCTACTTTGAATTCTGTGAGCTAACACAGCTTGTAAAATGTAGTACCTACCATGAAAATAAGTCAGCAATTAGCACATATCATCACCCACTATTTTACAGTAGATGTTAAAACAACTTTCAGCTAGGAATTAGCAGTCTCTATTGGCAATATGTAATAGTATAGAAACAGGCGCTTGTCATTAACACCCACTTGAACCATTAGTTGCGTGTTGGTAAAACATGACAACAGCATTGGAAACAAGCCATAGATGGTTTGAGCTGCGGATAATATGACAGCAATCTGTCACTCACTGCATTTGGAAAGACGCGTGAAGAAGGAACTTTGTCCAAATAATAGCGACATAAGGATCTCCATGTGTATGCTGCTGGGAATGTTTCTACAAATTATTACCCATATTACAAAAACAAAGAACACTGAGCACGCAAAACCCATAAAAATAGTTTAAGAAATATTTCCTATGGTTAGTTTAGTTACTTCGTACCACTAAGTGTTTTATTCATCTCCCCACATAACATGCCCAAAGCACAAAAGTACTAACAAGTCCTGAAGAACCCCACATTGCTACATTGTGGACCATACCGTTAAGGACCAGGGCTCTTTTTACATTTCTGCAGTGGTTGTGTTTAGATGTAATTTGCCTCTTACACATTTACTGCACCCATACATATTATATACAGTTTTTCTCGCTATTAAATGTTCATTCTAAAGATACTATTATTTCCATCATATCATATAATTTACTAGAAAAAAAAGTAAAATATGATGAAAAATGGAAAAAAAACACAGCTGGCCATCATGCACCCATGTCCCAGTTGGAACATTTCTGAAGCCGGCTAATGTAATTCATCCCCGTCAAATCGTATGTTTTTGAAAAGTAGACACACTAGGGCATTTCACATGGTGGCATTTCAACACTTTACATGCACTAATTCTACCACCAGTCTCTGTCAAACGTTTGAGTAGTCATTTTTTTTTTGTGGTGTTATTTTTCACTCACACATTCTATTTTGTTCATAGATTCTCAGCTCCTGTTAGGTGTTACTGCCAAAGGACAACTCAATATGTGCTCAGCAATATCTCCCGAGTACAGCGATACCACCCATGCATAGGTATGTCGGGTTCACTTGGGGGTGCAAAGCAAAATGTCTGATATCCCAATGTATTTTCTTGCCATGAGCGTGCATATATTTGAAAAGTTGACACCCCGCAGTATTGTATATGGAGTGTTTTGATGCCTTAGATGCAATCATTTTAGTCAAAAAAAGTTGAAGAAAGTGTATGGAGGTAACTGTTCAATCCTCATTTTTACACACACATTGCTTTTTGACTGTGATTTAGGAGAGCCCGTTGTTGGTTATTGAAAGAAAACACCCCAGGTTGTTTTCTGTAAGGCCTCCTTAGGACACCCATGTCCCCAATGCATAGGTTTGCCAGGATTTTGAGAAGGTACGGTTACAATTGTATGACTTGCATTTTGAGTTGAAATTGAGAGTATTTCTTCTGATAGGCCTATCTTTAGCTTGGGGCTTATCACATACCCCAGTTTTATATATTGCCATGAAAGTGTACATACTTGAAACGTGATTTAGGAGAGCCCGTTGTGATTTAGGAGAGCCCGTTGTTGGTTATTGCAAGAAAACACCCCAGGTTGTTTTCTGCAAGGCCTCCTTAGGACACCCATGCCCCCCATGCATACGGTAATTGCAACAAAACCAAAAAGAAAAAAAGAAAAGAAAAAAGAGACCAAAAAAACGGCAAATATTAAAAAATAAAAAATGGACCAGCATGTGTTATCGTTTGAAGCAGTCTCCAATGCAGAGTCCAGGCTGTCCAGGGCAATCAGGACAGTGATATACACTATCTTTTCTCTGCCCCCTCTTAGAACAGACCCTGCATCTTTTTGGGGGATTCTGCTTTGCTGCAGTAGGGGGAATTTTAAAAATAAAATGTGTAGCCCCAACTCTGCTCTCTCCCATCACGGTACAAAATCCCCAAAATGATCTGGAGCTGAAACTGTAAAAATCTCAGTTGCGTCCCGGGGTTTGCTTTTTTGAACAACAAAAAAGCGTTGTGGGTTGCAATCTGCATTAGGTAGATTGCAACCTTTTTGTACCAGGCCCTTGTCTTTCGTATAATAAGGTAGGGCTGCAGCAGCTGATCTGCCAGATCAACCCCACCCATATGCCGGTTATAGGCCTTGATGCACACTGGCTTACTTGTTCTCTCAGCTCTGCCACGTACAGGGACCTCCACAGTCCCCTCAGTGTGGATGGTGGTAAGATGGTACACGTCCTTCTTGTCTCTGTGCTTAACTGCCAACAGCTCCTCTTGGCGCAGAGCTGAGGTCTCCCCCCTTTGTAGCCGGGTGCGTGCAAGTTGTCCTGGGAAACCTGTGCTGTTCTTTTTGATTGTGCCGCAAGCTGCTGTATCAAAACAGTACAGTAGCTTGAACAAAGGGACACTTGTATAAAAATTGTCAGTATACAAGTGGTACCCTTTGTTCATCAGGGGGAATATCAGACAATCTTGCCACTGGTTCCCATATGTTCTGGGCAACCTGGAGGGTCAAGGTGGCTATCCTTTCCCTCGTACACCCGGAAGGCCTGAGTATACCCAGTCTCGCTATCACAGAGCTTATACATCTTTACACCATACCTAGAGCGCTTGGAAGGAACATACTGCTTGAATTCCAGCCTTCCAATATGCTTCATCTGGGATTCATCCACGCATATATTCCTTCCAGGTGTATAAGCCTCTGCACACCTGGCAGCGAAGTGGGTAATCCGGGGGCGGATTTTATACAGCATGTCAAACTGGGGATGCTCCCTAGGGGGGGACAGGCTGTTGTCGCTGAAGTGCATGAAATGCAGAATCATTTCATCCCTCCTCCTCGACATACATTGGGAGTAAATTTGGGTGGAGCAGATGGGGCTACTGCTCCAGTAGGAGCGGATGGAGGGCTTCTTTATGATGCCCATCAGCATAGTCAATGCCCAGAATCTTTTAAATTCTGGCACATCGATGGGGGCCCATTGCTGCTTTGCCAAAAAAGAGTCAGGATTTGTAGCTCGGAATTGATGGGCATATAAATTAGTTTGGGCGACAATGTTCCCCAATACATCATCGCCCAGAAACACCTCCATAAACTGCTGAGGTCTAAATCCTGTGACATCCAAATTAATGCCAGGATTTGCAGTAAAGGATGGGATGTCTGGCCTCTGGCGAGGAGGCACTACCCACTCCTTAGCAGTTCTGCCAGCTAGAGCAGCACGTCTCCTTGTGGCAGGGAGACTAGCAGGCACAGATGTATCTGAGCACCTGGCAGGGTCAAAATCAAGGTCAGAGTCTGACATAGACGAGTCAGAATCTTACATAGACGCGTCAGACTCTAGCGCAAGGGTGGCATATGACTGCTCAGCGCTGGTTTACTTCCGTGACCCATGTGACATGATCACAATCACTTTACTTAGTGACCTGTCACAAAAAAAAAATCAGACAAAAAATTAACCCCTAAAAAAATGAACAGATAGCAAAATAAGTGCTGCTGTGCAAGAGCCTGTGATCTGCATAGTGATCACTGGAAGGACAGGGGTTAATCTTTCTGAAAAGAGCTTTTGGGTCTCAAGATTTTACAAATCCCTACCTATGACCCCAGCCTGCCCCTTATGATGAGGCATGCTAGGGACACCCCCAGAAGCCCCATGATTCACTGCCTTTAGAAAGGGAGGGGGAGTTAATATTGATCATTGTAACGGACCGTTTTGCCCAAAAGAGGTTAAAACCCGTTTAGACGATATTCCCCTTTTTCAGCTACACAGACAGCTACTGCAAGCACCAATCTCCTGAACTGCAAACCCACGAATTCACCAACTCCCGAACTGGAGACACACGAATAGCTGCTAGCAGATGAACATGAAAAGCCCCCAAGCGGCTTACACTCCTGGCAATCAGTCTCCAACCGCATACAGTAAATCCTCCCCCAATAATGAGACGACACTTCACTTTGAGGGTTAAGCAGGAACTCTCTGTAATGGCCACACACTGGCTTTTATGCAAGTCCCCATGCAAGGGGACATCCCACAGGGTGGGACACAGTACAACCAATCGTTACAGGGGAACCATAAAACACACCCACATTTACATCACAATCCCTCCTCTCTGTCCAGGAGATAAGTGTGAAGTAATCCAATTATCTCCCAGGACAGAGGCAAGACTCCATTAACCACATGGCAGTAACAATACAATAAAAGACATAAAATTACATACAGTTACATTTATTCCATAAAACATAGACATTCTACATTTCCCCAGACAGCTAAGATCTGAGTGCACATTACTACCGAATGGTGCTCAGATCACATAAATCGCCATGGAGCCAAAGTCTTTCATACAGTCTTTCAGTATACGACTGGGCTCCATGGCATAGCTATCTGGGGTAGCATGGCTTTAACAGTCTACAGAAAGGCATGAATACGCTTTGCAGGGAAAATAAAAGGTTTTAACTGCCGGTCCATAGTCTAAAGGGAGCAAGCGAGCAACCAGGCTCCTCCAGTGGACAGTGGCGAGGCTGGTTTCGCCACAATCATTTTATTTATTATATATTTATTTTTTATATATATATTATTATATATGCACTGAGTGCCAGCACCCCTCAAGGCACTCAGCACATGCACCGCATCACTGCAATACTATCAGAGCTTCCAGCGCTCAAAATAGCTGCGGACGTACCAGGTACGTCCAAGGTCATTATGGACCGTTTTTTGCCAGACGTACCTGATATGTCCGCAGTCGGGAAGGGGTTAAAAAGACACATCAGTTATGAACTTTATGTACTTCTTATTTGTAAGTAGAACAGCTCATTTCAAGTAGTAAAATTGGGTGAGGACTTATTTCACTGTTTGTTTTTTGTTCCTCCTCTTGTTTCTATTTCAGAGGGAAATAAAAAATAAAAAAATTTAAAAAAAAAATGACAGCCTTTGCAGTAACTAAGTGATGTCTACACACCAACCCCAGTGGGCTGTCAGGGTCAATGTTTATTGACATACATGCAGAAGCACCAATTTAGAAAAAAACACCAGAAGATAAAGACATTGAGCTTGTCTTTGTTTATCACCCCACCTCTATATTTAAGATATTCTTTTACATGGGATTAGCATCATTTATAAATTATAATGCTAAACCACCACTCGCTTTTTGACCAGACGTTGGCTATCTTAGTAGTGATGTGTTTGCTGTATTGCAGTTTTGGTCTGGCCACTACATCATGTCAAGGAAATGAATGTGTTCTTAAATGAGCAAACAAAATTATTTTATACATTTTGTTACTTTATTTTTGCAAGCAGCTGGACTTAATAAAAAAAAAGCATCTTAAGCATATTTTTTTCATTTAAATAGATCATCTGAAAGCAATGCTGCTTGGCACTTCGAAGATATGAAAACATATTGTTAGCAAAAAAGCAGGTTGTGATTTATCGTTTAAGTACGAAGCCAATTAGATCATCAGAATTACCAGAAATTACACCAAACAAGGCACAGCAAAGTCCATCATTGAGTTAATGCCACACGCTGCTTGTGTGAAGGAATTGTGTTCAATTTAGGTTTATGGCTGCTAGTGTCCAGGTTTTGGGGAACTTATTGAGTCAAATTACAGATATTTAGACATACCTCTTTACTTACTTCTTACTTTAGTGACTTGAAACTATCTGTGTCCCAATACTGACTAGCATCCATATTAAATGCCATTTCTAATTCCAGTTTACCATAATCATAGTTATCCCTTGCTAATGAGGAAGACTGCAAATGCCCAGTACATGCAATGATCAGCATGTGACTGTTGTGAGTCTCCTGTCCTGCAGGATGGGCTGACAATCTGCCACAGCAATCCAATGCCATCGGCAGCCTGTCACGGCTTACCTTAGTTGGGAGTCCGGTAGGCAGAGATTTGTGCTCACCCTTGCAGTTATACACAGCCCAAGGTGATAAGGTTAAAAACCACCAGGACTGTGAATCTGTGCACGGGGGCTATGCATGAAAGGTGTTTCCAATACGCAGTACAGACAAGGGCAAATCCAGAAGAGTAGTCAGACACAGTTCGAAAAAGTCAGGGCAGGCAGCGAACAGGCAATAACGGATAATCCAAGAAGAAGGGGTCATAAGCCAAGTTAGTCTTAGGAAACAGGATACAATGAACTGACACTGCCCTCAGGGAGAGGCAGTATTTTATACGTGGAGTAATAATTGTTACGGACCGTTTAGCATAAAAGGGGAAAAAACCGCTTAGACGATAATCCCCCTTTCAGAGACAGGCACAGCTACTGAATAATCACCAAAACTCACGAACTGGATACAAAGTAGCACTCCAACTCCCGAACTGGAACCTCCCAAATAGCTGCTAGCAGACGAACAGGAAAAGCAGACAATCAGCTTACACTCCTGGCAATCAGTCTCTAACAGCATACAGTGAATCCCCCCAAGAACGAGACAAGGCTCCGTGTTGAGGGTCAAGCAGTGGTCTGTTTAATGAGGGCTACCTGCCCAGCTTTTATGCAGGTCTCCCACCTGGTGGACACTCCCCTAGGGGACCAAATGGGAGACTGTGACAAGGGACAGACAAGTATACAAAAGGACACACAGTCACAGTATATTCCCACAATGCATCCTGGCTTCCTCCCCTCTGCCCTGGGAGATAATTGGGAAGTAATTCAATTATCTCCCAAGACAAAGGCAAAACTCCATTACACACGTGGGAACACAAAACAGCATTATACTTTAAAATGCACAAAGTAACATGTACTACATTAAACACAGGCATGTAACACATCCCCAGATAGCTCAGGTCTGAGTGCACATTATTAGGTGAATGGCACTCAGACTACACGAATACAGTTCAATCGCCATGGAGCCAAAGTCTTTACAGTCAGTTTCATACGAATGGGCTCCATGGGATTCCTATCTGGGGTATAAGACATTCACACAAAAATACCGAACACCGGGTCATTCGTGTGCTTTCACCGAACAAGAAGGGAGGTCGGCGGCTTCAGCGGTGTTCGCGCAAAACTGTGTCCGATTTTAGTTCCATGAAAATAGAGGCGAACACCGCTGTTCATTCGTATGGTTTAAAATGGCCGCGACCTCGTGTTCGGGATACGAACGGCGGCCACCCAGCGTTCATCAATTAAGCTGCGGTTAACCGCAGCTTCAGGGAGGTTAATTGCCGGCACACTCCAGCTCCCAGGTGGTCCAGTCATTCGTACGGTTGTTCGGTAGATTGAAACTACCGAACAACCGGCAGAAAAGCATGAATATGGCTTTTCTGCATGGAAAAATAAAGTCTTTTAAAAGGGGGCCATAGTCCAAAGGCAGCAGGCGAGCAACCAGGCTTCTCCAATGCAATGTGGCGAGATTGGTCTCGTCACAATAATCAATCTGCCTCAGGTGGACTTTGATAGATAGGTAGGAACCACTGGTGAAGTCCAGCCCCCTAGTGCTGCAGACAATGCTAGAATAAACAAGTTCTGAAGTGGCACAGAGGCAAGATAGCAGGAACAGGACACGAGGACCACAGTTCTAATCACTTGTTGGGCACTTCTGGGTTGACCACGTCTGGCCGTCTGGATGTCACGGTGAGAACAGTGACACAGCCCCTGTATCCTGCATTGTGTGTGCTTGAGACTATATTTTGGGCAGCTTCAGAGGGGAGCTACTGAAAGACATTCTCACTAGTGAGGACTTGGTAATTGCTTGGACCTGTGATTTGGTAGGACTCATGATTTCAGGACACATTAGATACTGTACATCAACCATCAACCGATATATAAGTGACAGTAACGTACAGGGATTAACCCCTTAAGGACCGAGGACGGTTCAGGACCGTCATCGGCATTTTTGCGTTGCCGACCGATGACGGTCCTGAACCGTCCTAACGGTCAGAGCTACTTACCTGATCGCCGTCGTTCCCCCGGCGGCGATCAGTGTTGCTCCGGTTGTGGGGAGACTGCCTGCAGCCCAGACAGTCTCCCCACACTGAATTAGGACCCCTGTGGCCATGCGATCGCTTAACACAGCGATCACATGGTCACAATAGGTGTCCATGTGTCTGCCTGCAGGGGGACTGCCTGTGCTGACAGGCAGTCTTCCTGCTAGTGTAAAATCCAAAAAAAATAAATAAAGTTAGTGTTAATAAAAAAAAAAATAATAATTATATATGTGTAATAATAAGTATAATGCCATACTAAGTGTATTTTTATATTAATATGTACTTATATTAATATAAAAATACACTTATAATTAAATTACACACGTATATATATAATATATATAATAACTATATATATTGTATATATATATTATTATAAAATATAAATAATAAGTAATTTAAATTAAATAATTTTTTTAAAATAATAATACAAAATTTAAAAAAAATTATATAGCTATATGAAATTTTATTCTAACTGTATTTTAAAATTAATATATATATATTTATATCAAAATACACTTAGAATGAATTTGTATATATATCTATGTATATAAAAATAAATAAAAATAATAAGAAATATACATACGTCCATATACAAAATTACATAAATAATTATATAAATATACACGTAGACTTCAAATATATAAATATGCATATATATTTAAATTCTACGTGCGTATTTATGTAATATTTTTACATAATTCAGTAATTTTATTGATTGCAATTTGAGGGACCTGCCTGCCAACCCAGGCCGAAATTCCAGAGAATTTAATTTGCTAGCACTGTATTTTACCCTGTAACGTTCTACGACACCCTAAAACCTGTACATGGGGTACTGTTTTACTCGGGAGACTTCACTGAACACAAATATTAGTGATTCAAAACAGTAAAACATATCACAGTGATGATATTGTCAGTGAAAGTTACTTTTTTTGCATTTTTCACACACAAACAGCACTTTTACTGATGATATAATTGTTGTGATACGTTTTCCAGTTTTAAACACTAATATTTGTGTTCAGCGATGTCTCCCGAGTAAAACAGTACCCCCCATGTACAGGTTTTATAGCATTTTTGAAAGTTACAAGGTCAAATATATGGGTCAAATATTTTACATTGAAAATGGCCAGGTTGGTTACGTTGCCTTTGAGAGCGTATGGTAGCCCAGGAATGAGAATTACCCCATGATGGCATACCATTTGCAAAAGAAGACAACCCAAGGTATTGCAAATGGGGTATGTCCAGTCTTTTTTAGTAACCACTTGGTCACAAACACTGGCCAAAATTAGCGTTCAATTTAGTTTTTTTACTTTTTTCACACACAAACAAATATGAATACTTACTTTGGCCAGTGTTTTCGACTAAGTGGCTACTAAAAAAGACTGGACATACCCCATATTGAATACCCTGGGTTGTCTACTTTAAAAAAAATATGTACATGTGGGGTGTTATTAGAGATTTATGACAGATAATAGTGTTACAATGTCACTATTGATACATTTTAAAAATGTATGTTTTGAAACCGCAATATCCTACTTGTACCTATAGCCCTATAACATGCAAAAAAAAGCAAAAAAGCATGTAAACACTAGGTATTTTTAAACTCAGGACAAAACTTTGAATCTATTTAGCAGTTTTTTTCATTCGCTTTTGTAGATGAGTAAAAGATTTTTCAAGTAAAAGTCAAAAAACATGTATTTTTTTAAATTTTTCATCAGATTTTTGTATTTTTTTAAATTAAAATAGATGAGATTATATAAATAATGGTATGTAAAGAAAGCCCCTTTTGTCCTGAAAAAAACAATATATAATTTGTATGGGAACAGTAAATGAGAAAGCGGAAAATTACAGCCAAACACAAACACCACAAAAGTGTAAAAATATGCCTGGTCGCAAATGTACAACATCGCAAAAACAGTCCAGTCCTTAAGGGGTTAAATGTAAAATTGTGACCTGTTTATATGAAACCGTTACAACAAAAGAATTAAATAAACAAAACAAAATACTTTCTCTACTGAGTACTTGGTAAAAATAAGCTTTCAGAAAGGTTACATAGTTACATAACTGAAAAGAGATGTGTCCATCAAGTTCAGCCTTTCTCACAATTGTTTTTGCTGTTGATCCAAAAGGCAAAGGCAAAATATCCAGTCTGAAGCATTTCCAATTTTGCAACAATCTTGGGGAAAAAAATAATTCTTGACCCCAAATGGCACTCAGTTATCTCCTTGGTTCAATAAGCTATTACCTCACCAATAAAAATGATATACCTGCGTATTATGTTTTTGCAAGGATTCATCCAATTGTTGTTTAAACATCTGCAAAGACTCTGATAAAACCACATATTCAGACAGAGAATTCCATATCCTTATTGTCTTACTGTAAAAACCTTGTCCTTTGCTTTATACTAAATCACCTTTCTTCCAGTTTAAATGCGTGACCTCGTGTTCTATGTATAGTCCTGTTTATGAACAGATTTCGAGACAATGGTTTGTGTTGGCCCCGAGAATATGATGCTATCATATCCCCTCTAAGGCACAATTTTTCCAAACTAAAGAGATTTTACTTTTTTTAGTTCCATAATATCCTTCTTTAGAACAGGTGCTCAAAATTGCACAGCATACTGCGGTCTTACCAGTAATTTATAAGGAGGCAAAATTATATTTTGACATTGCATAATATGCTTGTAACAAAGTTCGCTCTTTCTCAAAGAAATTTCAACCACAGAATAGATCAGGTTCTAGGGATATGGTGGTACATTTTCAGAGGAAGGAATCCCCACAGCCACATGTTTAATAAATACCCTGTAAGGAGACAGAATGTGACAAAACATAAACAATCTCGTGACCAATATGTACCAGATAAAAGATCTTACCAAAATAGGAATAGATCATACCAAACGAGACAGGGCTCCCAATACAGGACAGACTATAATTATACGAAGTTTACACATCATAACAGATTTAGAGTACTATCTGAGAACTCTCCAGGAGACGTAAGAAACCCTACATCCTCACTTTTTTTAGGGCATGGCCCTTTGAGGAGGGAGATGACAGGTTTCCCACAAAAAAGGAGAAATCAGGGAACAAGAGAGGAAATAGAGCAGGAAGAATCCTGGAGGGAAAGGAAAAGGGGAAGGCTACTAGACCAATAGGCATTTTTAACTTAACAGATATGACCCTTACAAAATCCCAAATTGAGGTCTTAAGAAAGGGATTTAAATTTGTTCCATTAGAATTTAATAAGCCATTCGACACATTTATTGATATAAATAAATTTACACAGAAAATGTGTATTAAATTATTTTTTATAAGATATCCCCTTCAGAGTCCCCAGAGGGCCCCCAAGAGTTCCATCATACTCAGCTCAAAAAGACATCTACATTTTTCCCTAGGCATTTGATAAATGGGGTAATGAGGGTATTTGAACGTTTAGTTATGGAGGATGTAAGAAATCTAAATAACAATAGTAAGAGGAAATATAAAAGGGATAACATGGATTTTTATCAAAGGAAAGCATTAAAGGAACTTTCAAAGAAAGTCAAACAAAGAAATAATTATAAAACCCGCCGATAAAGGGGGTGGGGTGGTTATACAAAGTAGAGATCAATATATGAAGGGAATTTATAGGCAATTGGATGATCAAAGTACATATATAGAACTAAAGAGTGACCACATAGGGCAGATTAGAAAGGAATATTCATCACTCTTGGGCAGGGTAGAGTATATATTTGGACACTGACCCCGGTATTTTACACCCTGCCAAAGATACATAAAAGTGAGGAAAACCCACCCGGCAGGCCCATCGTGTCGGGGTGGGGTCACTTTTGAGTAATTTATCAGAGTATATAGACAAACAATTGCAACCCTTGGTGGTAGTACAACCATCTTATTTGTGAGACTCTATGTCTCTGTTGAACCTCCTTGAAGGGATAAGATAGGATAATAATATGTTATTGGTGACCTGTGACATCTCAAGCCTGCATACAAGTATACCACATTTGTCTTGCTGTGAGGCAATCAAATTTTCTTAAAAATTATAGTGAATTGAAAGAAGTATAGATACAATTTATTTTAGATGGAATTGGACTTATCCTTTGCAATAATTATTTTTTGTTTGACGATATTTTTTTTTTACAGCTTAAGGGGACCACGATGGGGACCAGGTTCGCGCCCAGCTACGCTAACTTATTTATGGCGCATTGGAAAAAAAAAATTTAATGGAGGAAGGTGGCTATGCGTGGAACCTGATCCTTTATCGTCGGTTTATAGATGACATCTTTTTTATTTGGCGTGGTGATGAAGAATCACTGCGGACATTTTTAGAATTCCTGAACCTTCAACATCCAGACATTAAATTGACAAGCGAGTATAGTTCATCTAGTATCAATTTTCTGGACTTAAATATCTATGTAGACCATGACAAAGATTTTCTTTAAGAAAGTCGATGTTAATGGCTACATAGAAACATCCAGTTGCCACTATGATTCATGGCTACCTGCAAAGATGCTCCCGGTGTGCTGAACGCTCCTGGAGGAAGTCTCGCACCCAGTCAGACTTTCTCCATTATAGTGCAGCCCTTGCCCTTGCCAAACAGTCCTATTTCTCCTCTCTCATTAGTTCATGTTCCCACAACCCCAGGCGTCTCTTTGACACCTTTAATTCTCTTCTTCGCCCTGCTGTGGCCACCCCCCAAACCAACCTTACTGCTGACAACTTTGCATGTTACTTCACTGACAAAATTGAACAGCTAAGGAAAGAATTCTCCCCTCCTTGCCTTTCTGTTTCTCAATCACACATTGATCATGCCTTTCCTACCCTTCAGACATTCTCCCCAGCCACTGACCAAGAGGTGGCTGCTCTTCTTTGCTCCTCTCGCCCCACCACTTGCCCGCTCGATCCTGTCCCGTCTCACCTTATCAGATCTCTCTCCGCTTGTCTCGTGCCTTCTCTAACACACATCTTCAACTGCTCGCTCTCTTCTGGCATCGTCCCTGCTGACCTTAAGCATGCCACTGTAGTACCTATACTAAAAAAACCATCCCTTGACCCGTCCACCCCCTCTAACTACCGTCCCATATCCCTGCTCCCTTTTTCCTCAAAGCTTCTGGAAAGACTCATCTTTACCCGTGTGTCTAATTTCCTCAATTCCAACTCTCTTCTTGACCCCCTTCAATCTGGCTTCCGCCCTCTCCACTCTACAGAGACTGCCCTTATCAAAGTTACTAACGACCTAATCGCAGCTAAATCCAAAGGCCACTACTCCATACTAATTCTTCTTGACCTCTCGGCGGCCTTTGACACCGTTGATCATGCTCTCCTTCTTCAAACTCTGCAATCGCTTGGTCTCTGTGACTCTGTCCTCTCGTGGTTTTCCTCTTATCTCTCCCAACGCTCATTCAGTGTCTCTTTTTCTAATGATACCTCCTCCCCTCGCCCTGTCTCGGTTGGAGTCCCCCAAGGCTCCGTCCTTGGTCCCCTTCTATTTTCTCTTTATACTGCCTCTCTTGGCAAACGTATTACCTCATTTGGTTTCCACTACCACCTGTACGCTGATGACACCCAGCTATATCTCTCCTCCCGGACCTCTCCCCTGCTGTCCTGCAACGTGTCACTGCTTGCCTTTCTTCCATCTCTGACTGGATGTCCTCCCGCTTTCTGAAACTCAATCTCTCAAAAACTGAGCTCCTTGTCTTTCCTCCTCCTAATACTGATCCTCCTCTTTCGCTCTCCCTTCAAGTTTGTGGTACCAACATCAGCACATCCTTGCAAGCGCGCTGTCTTGGCGTCATACTTGACTCTGGTCTCACCTTTGAGCCTCACATCCAGCATGTTGCCAAATCCTGTAGATTCCATCTTAAAAACATAGCCCGCATCCGCCCCTTTCTTGCACCAGATACTACCAAGGAGCTTGTCCATGCTCTAATAATTTCACGCATGGATTATTGTAACCCTCTCCTGCTTGGTCTTCCCAAAAGCCGTACTGCACCCCTACAGTCTGTAATGAATGCTGCTGCTAGACTGATTTTCCTCTCTAGTCGTTTCTCCCACACCTCACCCCTCTGCCAGTCCTTACATTGGCTTCCTGTGTGCTATAGGAGTCAATTCAAGGCACTAACTCTCACCTATAAAGCACTGAACAACTCTAGCCCCTCCTATATCTCCTCACTGATCCACAGGTATGTCCCTTCTCGGTCTCTCCGCTCTGCCCGTGACCGCCTCCTGTCCGTTGTCCGCACCCGTACGGCCAACTCGCGCTTGCAGGACTTCTCGCGGGCAGCTCCCTTCCTATGGAATAGCCTGCCTACCGCCATCCGACTCTCCCCTAGTCTTGCATCTTTTAAGAAGTGCCTTAAAACCCATCTCTTTAGGAAAGCCTATGGCCTCCAAGACTAACCCCTACCTCCCTTACCTGTCTCTTGCCCTCCCCTAAAGGGCAGCCCACTTTTTTTTTTGATTGCACACTCCTGTCCTAATGTGTCTTACACCCCACCTCCTATAGAATGTAAGCTTGATTGAGCAGGGTACTCTTCAACCTATTGTTCCTGTAAGTTTATTTGTAATTGTCCTATTTATTGTTAAATCCCCTTTCATAATATTGTAAAGCACTACGGAATCTGTTGGCGCTATATAAATGGCAATAATAATAATAATAATAATAATCCCTAAAGACCAGTTTCTTAGGTTGTTCAGGAATTGTAGCGATGTTAAAGTGTTTGAGGAACAGGCAGTCTGTTTGAGGGATAGGTTTGTGGAAAAAAATTCTAACATCAAGGAATTGGATAGATGCATTAATTCCATTAAAAAGATGGCTTGGAGTAAGATTTTGAATAAAAAGACGTCTAGTGAGGAGAGGAAGTATGCCGACCAAGTACCAATCATTTTAAATTATAGTGAAGATGCCAAACAAATTAAGCACATTAATAACAGACATTGGAGTATTCTTAAATCAGATCCTAATCTGAAAGAAATTATTGGTGATAAACCACGCATTATCTATAGAGGGACAAAATCTGAAGCAACATCTAACCACTAGTTTTATCAAAGATAAAGTGGAAGTAAAAACATTCTTTGGTCTAGACAAGATGTATTACTTTACAGAGTTTTGTGTCATCTGCAAACACTGAAACATGACATTCAACATCTATTTCATTTCGGTTGATGAATACTGTAAGCATTGCTGCTACTTAACCCCTTAAAACCGGAGGACGTACAATTACGCCCTCTAATAGGCGGCTCTAAACGCCGCCGGGCGTAATTGTACGCCCTCCGGTTTTTGTTAACTTACCCGGTCGCCGGCGGTCCCACGCCGGCGATCGCGGTTGGGGGGACTCCCAGGGAGCCCCCCGCGGCACCTCCGTCCTCCTGGAAGCCCCCCGGCCATGTGAGAGTGGGGTCCTAGCGAGGACCCCACAATCACATGGCCGGGGATAGCTGGCTTCTGCATTGCCAGCAGGGGGGCTGCCTGTAATGACAGGTGGTCCCCCTGCTGGCTGAAAATAAAATAAAAATAAGTTAATGGTGTAAAAAAAAATAATTATATATACTTAGATCATATGTATATATTATATATATATGATCTAAGTATATATATACACATATACATACACACACATACAC
This sequence comes from Pelobates cultripes, assembly GCA_933207985.1. Classification (NCBI taxonomy): domain Eukaryota; kingdom Metazoa; phylum Chordata; class Amphibia; order Anura; family Pelobatidae; genus Pelobates; species Pelobates cultripes. Next base: position 70,637,794 of record OW240912.1, read on the forward strand.
CGACTAGGTGTATTTTACTATTAATATATATATAATTATATATATATATTAATATCAAATTACACGTAGACTGATACTGATTAAATATATATATAATTATTGTTATATATATTTATATATAATATAAAAAAAATAAAAATGTAAATACGTTAAATAAAATTAAAAAAATAATTAAAAATAAATAATTTAAAAAATATATAGATGTGTTATTTCGTTCTAACTGTTTTGTGAAATTAATATATATATATATATATATATATATATCAAAATACACGTAGAACGAAATAATATATATCTATATACATAAATATATACGTATATATCACTATATATATACCTATATATAAATAAAAATATTTTAAAAAAATTATATAGATATATACATATATATATACATACGTATATATATACATATATTAATTCTACATATATATTTATGTAATATTTTTACATAATTAGGTATCTTAATTAATTACAATTAGCAGGACCTGCCTGACAACCCATGCCGAAAGTAAAGGGAATTTAATTTGCTAGCACTATATTTAACCCTATAACTTTCTGAGACACCATAAAACCTGTACATGGGGGGTACTGTTCTACTCAGGAGACTTCGCTGAACACAAATATTAGTGTTTCAAAACAGTAAAATGTATTACAACGATGATATCGCCAGTAAAAGTAAAGTTTTTTGCATTTTCACGCACAAACAGCACTTACACGGATGATATTATTGCTGCAATACTTTTTACTGTTTTGAAACACAAATATTTGTGTTCAGCTAAGTCTCCTGAGTACAACAGTACCCCTCATGTACAGGTTTTATGGTGTTTTCAAAAGTTACAGCGTCAAATATAAGGCTTGCGTTTCATTTTTTTCACATTAAAATTCGCCAGATTGGTTACGTTGCCTTTGAGACCCTATGGTAGCCCAAGAATGAAAATTACCCCTATGATGGCATACCATTTGCAATATTAGACAACCCAAGGTATTGCAAACAGGGTATGTCCAGTCTTTTTTAGTAGCCACTTAGTCACAAACACTGGCCAAAATTGGCATTTTTTGCATTTTCACACACAAACAAATACTAACGCTAACTTTGGCCAGTGTTTGTGACCAAATGGCTACTAAAAAAGACTGGACATACCCCATTTGCAATACCTTGGGTTGTCTACTATTGCAAATGGTATGCCATTATGGGTGTAAATTTAATTCCCAGGCTACTATACAGTCTCAAAGGCAACATAACCAATCTGGCAAATTTCAATTTCAAATGTAGCGTGCTATATTTGACCCTGTAACTTCCCAAAACGCCATAAAACCTGTACATAGGGGGTACTGTCTTACACGTGAGACTTTACTGAATATAAATATGTGTATTTTATTGCAGTAAAAGCAAACAGTATTATGACACTGACCGTTAAAATATCATGTAGAACTAAAAAAATCCAAAAAAAACGTATTTTCTCCCATTTTTTTCATATTAAATTATGTTTCATAGCTAAATATTTGATATTAAATGAAAGCCCTGTTTCCCCTGAATAAAATGATATATATAATAAGGGTGGGTGCATTTACTATGAAAGAGGTGTATTACGGTTGGACAGACATGTAGCGCAAATGCCAGGTTTTGTTTACATTTTGTTTTGTTCACAATGTGTACATTTGGCTCCGTCCTTAAGGGGTTAAGAGTAGTGGGGTATGAGGGTAGAGCTTATTTCTGTGTGTTTTTATTTGTTTCCGTATAACACAGCCATATTAAAGTGATGTTGCAGACACCATGTGTCTTATTTAGGGTTAATAATTGTATATAAGTTAATAAAAATACCCCTTTCTGTCTCACTGGAGATTTTGCCTTTTTGCTAATAGCAGCAAGGTGAATTGCTAAAGTAGAACTCAACTAAGAAATGTGCCTTGATGCTGGCAGGTGATCGTATACGTTAACGGCTACTGCAGTTTGTAGCAGGAATGGAGAAAAGAAAAGTAGATCTTCAATAAGTATTTTGATTAGGATATTGTCACATAGTGATACTAAAAATGTCTGGTATTTAAATGAGCATATGGATTTGGGATAGTGCTCAGTGGAAACCTTTTTCTTTTTCCCCAATGTTTCTACCCTAAATGTCACAACTGGTAAGAGTTTACCCCTTACCTTACCCCTGCTTTTATTATTCAGCATTTTTGGGCCACAATCCATCTACATATTAACAGTTGTCTATGAACAGTTAGTGCGGTCAGCATGATTGCAATTACCCTTATCCAATGTCTTTTGAAAATACGTTTGGCAAGCTCAATCACTTTGAATAAAATATATCAACACATTAGCTGAGTCGTTTTTCTTTTCAACAACTACAAGGACTTGATAAACTGCTAACAACAAAATAAATTAGCAAATGAATCAATGGACTCCTAAAAATGAAGTTCAAAACATGGAAATCAATGCAAAACATAAATGCCTTTAGTGATCCACATGAACCAAATGAAAAGATAAAGAAGGTCAAAGAAAATAGAAAGAAAAAATTTCGAATTCATGGTCAGAGAGTGAACTAATGACAACATTTTACAGAAAATACCAAAAGTTACTGAACAATGCAAAGCAAATAGTACATACACCTTTCCAAATATGATGACAAAAACTTACACAAATATTTAGGTCAAGCATTGAAACAAAGAAAGTGCAAATGGTCACTGTTACAATAATGTAATTTAGTGAAACTGGTAGCACAATAAAATATACATATATTGTATTCTCAAAATATCTGCTTTGTCATGTTGCAGTTAATTCCACACATATTATCTCACCAGCAAAATTACTGTTTTTGTTTAATGATGTCCGAATAATCTTGGCATACCGTTCTCGGGTCACATGGTTAATGATAACAAGAAAAGTTAAGCCAGATTTTAATTTAATAACAATATCCAAGTTTGGTGGAATTTCTAGTAGAAAACGGTCAAGGTATTTTTTATGTTGTGATTGTGTTGAAAACATACATGCAACAACAGTACAAACTCTTATCAAATTAAAACAAACATGGGATTCAATGAGGCCTTGGTTGGCAGTAAAGGGCAGGTGATTAAGTTGTTAACAAGTGGATAGCAAACAATATTAACTTAAGTTTGAGTCCTGATTTCAGGGATAGCCTATATTTATGGTCTGGACCGTTGTCCCGTCAAATTAAATGGTAGGATCTTTATTGAATCCTGTTCCCAGCCTGTAATGAAAATGAATAGTAAAATCCAGAATGCCTGCCATCCTGGAGATCTAGGGATGATTTGGGAAGGTGTGGGGGGAGCACCAAGGCATGTGCTTCCCCTGAGCTATCAGTTGGACAGACTGGACATACTTTCAAAATCATAGTTTTTTTTGTTTTGTTTTCACTGCACAACCATGACAGTGACCACACTACTATGAATTTAATGGAATTGCTCACTGAGTATGTATGTGTCTGCATGCAGTTTACACATGAGTGTGTGAATCTATGTATGTATGTCTCTGATAGGAGAGACTGAGTGTGTGGATCTGTGTATGATTGTATGTCTCTGAGTGCAGTGTTTGAGTGTGTGAATCTGTGAATGCATTCTATGTGAGTGTGTCTCTGTATGTGTGTGGCGAATGGGGAAATATTTACAGGGATACTAATTGTGGGCATTTGTGGGACCAGTGGGATGTGGGGTGTAAATTAGAGAGAATTGAAGGATAATTAGTGATTTTAGTTTTCAGTGAAGGGTTAATTATACTGCAATGTTTAGCAGTGAGGGGTTATTTGCAGGGTCTTGTGGAGATCTACTTTGGGAAAGGAAAGTGTTAATTAATAGGAAATTATTTGTTCAAAATAGATGGAGTTACAAAGAAGATGCAACATGGCACTTAATTGGATTGTTAGTAAAATGGTGTAATATGCAGTGTGTATGAGTGCATTATAGAGGTCCACAATAATATGCCATATCTGACTATAACAGAGCACCACAGTAATGTGCAGGGCATTGAATCTATCATGGAACATAAACAGCACTTTTATTTATTTCAGCCGTATTACATACCTCCCTACATTTCAAATTGACAAAGAGGAACACTTTGATTTTAAGGGTGTGAGTGAGATGGCACTGTTCACTTTAGGTGACTTACTAATAACAATTTAAGCAATTAAAATGTAATTTAGAACAAGAACAGTATATCCTATTTACACAGACTGATTTCTAAACACATTTATTGTAGTTTAAAGACACATTACTGTGAGTATTATTACTGTGGAGCCCTTTTATACACTCAGACACACCAACAATAAGGAGCTCCTAGAAAAGAGAGACATTAGGTCTGAAAAGAGAGGTAGAGAGATTTAAGCCCAAAATAGGGTCCGTCCTTCCTAAACAGGGACACTAGGGAGGTATAGATTTATAATTTGGCAGTGCCCCTCACAAGACGGAGTTATGGATCTCACCGTGGAATCTAGCATCGCAAGATCTTGTTGTCTTGATTGGCAGCATGATAGAAATAATGAACTTGCAAAATGAAAATATTCCTAAACATTCTTGTCTGCATGTGAATTGCTATGTCTGAGGACTAAGCTAAATGCAGGGAGACCTAAAACATGATACTATTGGTGATGGAGCCCAAAGACATAAAAGTACTGCAACCGATATAAATCAAAGTGCTTGAACGAATACTGAGGGTGATACATATATATTGATTGCATCTCATTTTTTCTATGGCATTCTTATTAGGTCATTATAAAGTCATTGTTTTGCACAAATTCTATATCTTTTCTTTTTGCATTTTAATGTTGGAATGAACGCCATAATTATAGTTGTGAGATTTTGAGAGAACAGAAACCGGAGTGATTTATGAAGGTCATTATAAGAAGCTAGATTGCTGAAAGCTCCTTAGTAATTATAAGGATTGTGTATTGTGATAAAAGGCTAGTGCTTTGAATAACATCCCACTAGAAGCAATATAGACAGTAATAATAAAAAAAAACGAAGTAAAAAGAATATATTCCTGAGCATAAATCACGACCAAGAAATTAATTTGATGCAGATAAAATCAGATGAGGACTTTGACCACTTAGTGCTTAGTTCACGTCTGCCTGCCATTAATATATAGTTGGATCTATTCACTAAACCCAGAATTTTAGAAAACATACGGGGGGAAATTGTATCTTTTAAGCCAAACCAGCAGAGATGGTAAATTAATTAATCAGTTTTAGCCTTAAACATGAATTTATCAACAGTTTCTGGGTTATTGAATAATCTTGTCTTGTTTTTTAATGGATTGATATTTTCTATACTAGGCTGAAAAATGTCTGCTCATGCAAAAGATAGCTTTTCTAATGTATTTCAACCTTTCATCTACATATGACAGATCATGCTGAGCTCGTGCCATTAGAAATATCTTTGTGGTGGGTCGAGAAGATAAGGAAGTGTCTACGATGGTTGCATCTAATAAAGATTCATTGAGTAGGTGGAATTGATGCAGACAGTTGTCTTTGCGTGAGCCAGTGCTGATCAATGGTGATCTTAAGGTCAATTGTGACAAACACATTATTGCCTGACAACTGCTCAGGGCACAAGACTTTTGGAAGGAAAATGTATATTAAACCACTAGAGAGAGATGTTCTACCTCACAAGCAGTTTTACAGATTGCCGATCTCCATAGAATGCACTAATGACATAATGAGAATACCCAGTAAATAGAGACAACTAGAGAGGGTTGAATAATATGCCATCATACTTAGAAATACATTTGCAAATTTGAGAGAATTAATTGCCACGTTTACATTGACCCATTAAGAAATTACGATGATCTTTGAAGTCATAACAATACGATCTTTAGGGATCTTGCTAATATCCTGTTCACTTAGCAAGTGCTATGGAGCTACTAATGGTTAAAGGAACATTGCATAAATATTAAACACTTTTTGTGTGCTTTATGTGCGTGGAGGCTGTCATATATTTGACAGTTTATAAAAGTGCTGATATCCATTGTAATCGACACTTTTATAAAAAAAATAATTCTAAAGCGAAAAGTGTAAAGGGGGGTTTTGCGAGTGCCTTCCTTCCCCCCATTACGCACATGTGTGCACGCTTGCTCTCTCGCTCCAGCAGAGTGTTGTATTCCCTGGCAAAAAATTATAATGAAAGTCTGTGTCAATGAAAATGGGGAGGGCTTCCAAATGTTTAACACAGCAGGTCTGCAACTTTTGCAAGCTGTTTTTTTTTTTTTCATATACTCCCAAAGAACACATGTAGAAAAAAATACATAAATTTTTTGGTGTATATGTACTAAATTGTTAAAAATAAAAGAAATAAGTAATACATTCCATTCCAAAAGGAAGTGTATAAGGACCAGTCCTTGACAATATCTAATGTTTTAAGGGTTAAATTCAATATATACCTTATATACTCGAGTATAAGTCGAGTTTTTCAGCACATTTTTTGTGCTGAAAAACCCCCACTTGACTTATACTCGAGGACCGCCGGGCTCATTACAAGCCCGGCGGTCCTGTTGGGGGCTGGCGGGAAGAATTTACTTACCTTTCCTGCAGCTCCTGTCAGCTCCGTGCAGCTCCCCTGTCAGCTCCCAGTGTAAGTCTTGCGAGACTCGCGGCCGTCAGAGCATTGCCACGGGTTACCGTGGCAACGCTCTGCCCGACATGCAGACCGCAAGACTTACACTGGGAGCTGACAGGAGCTGCAGGAAAGGTAAGTAAACGCTTCCTGTCTGCTCCTCCCCTGCACAGCCCATTCCACTGGACCACCAGGGACTAAGATAGCCCCCCTCCCTGACCAGGCAACAAGCAGGGAGGGGGGGACTAAAAAAAATAATTAAATAATAAAATAATAATAAATAAAAAAAATATATAAAATATATAATAATATATAAAATATAAATTAAAAAAATTAAATATTACAATAATTTTTTTTAAAATAATAAAAAACACACACACACACAATACACACACTCTGCATTTACACAAACACACACACTCTGCATTATATACACACAGAGTGTGTGTGTGTGTATATAATGCAGAGTGTGTGTTTGTATGAGTGTGTGTATATAATGCAGAGTGTGTGTTTGTATGAGTGTGTGTGTACATAATGCAGAGTGTGTGTTTGTATGAGTGTGTGTATACATAATGCAGAGTGTGTTTGTATGAGTGTGTGTATATAATGCAGAGTGTGTGTTTGTATGAGTGTGTGTATATAATGCAGAGTGTGTGTTTGTATGAGTGTGTATGTACATAATGCAGAGTGTGTGTTTGTATGAGTGTGTGTATACATAATGCAGAGTGTGTGTTTGTATGAGTGTGTGTATATAATGCAGAGTGTGTGTTTGTATGAGTGTGTGTATACATAATGCAGAGTGTGTGTTTGTATGAGTGTGTGTGTTTGTATGAGTGTGTGTGTATATAATACAGAGTGTGTGTTTGTATGAGTGTGTGTGTATATAATGCAGAGTGTGTTTTTGTGTGCGTGTGTGTGTATATAATGCAGAGTGTGTGTTTGTATGAGTGTGTGTGTATATAATGCAGAGTGTGTGTGTGTATATAATTCAGAGTATATAATTCAGAGTGTGTGTTTGTATGAGTGTGTTTGTTTGTATGAGTGTGTGTTTGTATGAGTGTATGTGTATATAATTATAAAAATCACAGAAGTTCATAGGCCCAAGTTTTACCCTTGACTTATCCACGAGGCATAGCATATTTCACAATTGTTGGTCACAAAACTGCACTCGACTTATACACGAGATCGACTTATACACGAGTATATACGGTAGTGCAATACTAATAGTACTGCATTTTGTGAAGAAAACAAAGTCATTATTACTTATAGAGATATCATTTTTCATTCATTTTTTTAGTTTACATTTTTTAACAGTATTATAAATGGGATACAAACAAAATAATGGGTGTCCGTAATATTTCAGATATGCTGAATTCAGGTATTTTTGCTTCAGTACATTTAGTCAAGGTTTTTGAATGCAGGTTTATTATTTTTCATGTTGAAACGCTTACGAGACAGCTTGACTTTATTTTTAACCTTCGAGTGAAATCTAGATTAATGACAGCTAACATCGGCCTTCCAGATGTTTGCGAATAACATTTCTCATTGAGAATTCTGTTCAAAACATCTGGGGTGTTAATATTGGTTATCAATTATTATAACAGCGTGGTCAAAATGGTTAGAATATTTTTGAAGAGGCAGAGGGAGCTCTAGACTTTATGAGGCCTTAGGCGAAACTCAAACATGAGGCCCTACTAACAACAAAGTGGAAAAATAGAGTTGCAATACATGCATCATATACACGCTGATGCACTGTCTACCTGTGTATGTGCCTGAGAGTGTGTGTGAATGTATGTCTCTGTGAGCATGTTTGCATTTTTGTCTGGGACCGTATGTGTATGGGGTAGCTGCTTGAAGTGTGTTGTGTGTGTGGGGGTCTGCCTGTGGCCTTTGTGCATTGTGTTTATGGCAAAGCTATGTTTCCTGACTGTGTGTGTATAATGAAGGGAGAGGGGGGTGATAGTGAGAGGGAGAGTGGGGTGATGGTGAGAGGGGGTGATGGTGAGGGGGGGTGAGAGAGAGGGGGTTAGAGAGAGGGGGCGGTGGTGTGAGGGAGTCGGGTGATGGTGAGAGGGGGTTGATGGTGGGGGGACTAAATACCTTTTTTTATTCCCTGGTCGTCAAAGTGTAGGCTCCCTGGTGGTCCGGTGGTGATATCCGGTCTGCAGCTCTGCAGTGTGCAGAGCTGCAGACCATGTGTCTTGCAAAAACCGTCAGTGCGTTGCCATGGTAACCCGTGGAAATGCTCTGATAGGCCAGTTCTCTCGAGACACATGTTCTGCAGCTCTGCACACCGCGGAGCTGCAGACCGGTATCCGCGATGGGTGCTCTCTATCCAGGCCGAGGCTAAGGCGATTTAGGCTGCCGCGAGGCCCCAGCCAGTGCAAGGTCTTAGGTGGCCGCCTAAACCACCTAATTAGAGAGCTGCCTCTGTGAAGAGGAGATTTTTACAGTCAAAAGTAGCTTTGTACAAATATGTTCGGTTGGCCCAGAATTCATCCATGTGGTATTTTGGCAAGGACGTCTTTCTTTGGACAAACAATAAGGGCACAAAAAAAAGAAAATAATTGGAGCGTCTGGTCTACCTGTATTTTTTAGACTGGTTAAAGCATGTTAAGGGGTTGTAAATCAGACACTGTCAAACATCTAATTAATCAGATGAATATCAGAATATGACATCATAGGGAGTATTTATAAAAATGTTGCTAACAGAAAAGTAGTGCAAAGTGGAGAAATCGACAAGAACGTTTCAATGGTGATAACTCCACATTTAGAACTCCCACCAGTTTTCTATTAGCAAAACTTTCATAAATCTCTCTCTCTCATTATAGAAGTTTGGACGGCAAGCGGACCTGAAACGATTCTGTATCTGATAACTCAGTTCTGCACTAAGCTGCTTGTATAGTTTGTGCTGAATCAATGGCTCCTACTTTCTCTTAGACTGAAATATGTGTGCATCAAAACCAAGGCCAAAAATTATGCCTGCTGTTGTCAAACACGAGGCTCGGATGAAAAATAGTCTTTAATCATTTATTGATCTCGAGTCCTTAGGAAAGCTGGCTGGATTCTTAACTCATTAAAGATAAGCACCTGCACATTGGCAGACAAAATCTTCTTGTTTATTGCATAATAGGAAGCCTGTAAAGAGAAAAATGTAAACGCCTTAATTCGGCTAAAGAATCAATTAACTGCATTGTGATAGTCTGCTTTAAACCCGTGCCCCATTTCAAATTTACTAAATAAATTGCACCATTGTGACATAATGCTGAATAGTTTGCTTAGTGCAAGTTTCTTCTGTATTCTTTGCAGTGGTACCAAAATATCAAACATAAATTTTGCACTGTTTGATGGCCTGGGATGGAATGAGCATTGAGCTTTCTAGACAGTGCTTTATACACTGACAGCCAGAACTAAACAGAAAAAGCATAGACATAGAATGTTTGGTAACTGCAATTAATAGTTTTAGACATGTCCTTAAAATTGCAATGGTTACATCATAGCTAGTCACATCGCACACATCTTTCTCTGTTTAAAAACTTTCCACCAAAATGAGGTTTTTATAAACTTGCCACTAAAATTAAGTTTTTATAATATTGGTTATAGTTAAAATAATGCTATAATGATCGTGAAATCTCAGTATTTATTACAGATTCAATAACATTGCAAATTAAAAATTTCTCTGGTAGGATTAAGGAGGAGGTATCATTAAGGTTAGGTTGATTTATGTTAAAAGGACCATCACCCATAAAGCCACTCCATACCCATAAAGCACTTCAGCTGAAGTGCATTATGGGTGAGAGGTATCTAATTAACACTTAATTCAATTACTAGCAAATAGTTTTGTATCCTCCTTCCATTAGCTCACTCAAGGTGACAGGTGCACTCTACTTCAGCGTGCCTACCTTCTCCTCCACGTACCTCGGGCCAGCATCGTCAGCTTCCCAGACCTCAGACAAGGCATATGTGTGCATAATAAGGTGCGTGCACGCTTTTTTTCTTGGCGCCTCCATTAAATGGGCGGAGGGTGAAGCTGGGTGTCTGCATTTAATATGGTTTGGACTGTAACTCTAATCATTATACAGTAAGGGCACCTCTCCTGGAACAAAAATAATGAAGCATGTCTTGTGCCATGCTTCAGTTAGTGAATTATATATCACAGTTGTTGGAACCAGTGAATTCTTAGTGTACATTGTGCTATATCTGCACAGGACTAATAAAGAGGAGACTGGCTATGTAGGCATTGTCATTCAGCAAGATTGTGACAAGACTTTGAGGAGACGAAAGGGATCAAGGAAAACAGAGCTACATAACACTCCAAGATAGCTCACATACCCCCTGAGGCTCCACTATACTGTTCTTTTATGAGTCAAAGTTTTCAGGACACACTGTTATGTAACATTAAAATGCTGAGTGTCAATATTTTAGTATAGTGTATTATCATGACTGACATACCAAGCAATCAAAACTGTTTTTTTTTTGTTTTGTTTTTTTCTTGCGGGGGGGGGGGGGCTATTATTTAAAATACAACACTCGTTTTAGCAACATAATAACCCACACATTTGGATACCTAAGACATTATCCGGAAGTATAAATATATGATTTTTCTTGGTGAAGAGCTGGTTAGAGTGGTGGTAATGCTCCCACCCACCTACCCTCCCTTTGATTTTGAACAGTTTATCTATGATGTTTTGTTGGTCTCTAGCTGTTTTTTCTTGTCAGAGGGGGCGGGGTGTGTCCTTACCAATAGGAACTAAATAGGTATGATGGTGTAGTGGGGCTCTCCTCTCCCCGAATCTCAAAATGGTATGGATGTGCCCACTGAGCTAAAGGCAAGCTAGTGGTCAGCACCAAGGGGGCGGTAAGCCCGGAGGTGTGACTTAGGCATGAACATGCCCACTGATCTAAAAGCCGGCTAGGGGTTATCACTAAGGGGGCAATAAGCCCGGAGGTGTGGTTAAGAATTGGTAAGACGATGGGGAGCGGTAGCACCCGGGGAATTGTTAAGTTAATAATTTATGGATTGTTAGTTATTGACAAGAACAAGTTATGTACTGTTATTTATATTTTATACAGTTACAAGTTAAATTATTGGTGAATGGTTAATAAATGCTGTGGCCTATTTTCGCCATATATACGTTAATTATTGGGAAGAATTCTCGGCTAGGGGTTAATTTGGTACACGGTCCCCACTACCTTCACACAAGTTACTCACAGGATTGAATGCCAATCAGACCATCTCACCAGTAACTGTTCATGGGCACGGCACTTAACTTTAAATATTCACCTACCTCAAATCCTCCCAGATTGTAAGTTTGTTTGGTCCTCTTTATCTCTAAATATGGAATATTTGGACACTGACAACATTTTCAGAATTTTGGCTCTGTACGCCACCACAATGAATTTGAAATGAAACAACCAAGATGCAATTGAAGTGCAAACTTTCAGCTTTAATTCAAGGGATTGAACAATAATATTACATGAAACATTTAGGAAATGCAACCATTTTCATACACAGTCCCCTTATTTCAGTGGTTCAAATGCATTTAGACAAATGAACAAAATCATAAATAAAATTGTAAATTTGTAATACTTTGTCAAGAATCCTTTGCAGGTAATGACTGCTTGAAGTCTGGAATGCATGGACATCACCAAACTGGGTTTCCTCCTTTGTGATGCTTTGCCAGGCCTTTACTGCAGCTCTCTTCATTTGTTGTTAGTTCATGGTTTTTCTTATAAGTATTAAAAGCCTTAAGTATTGTCTTCAGCAAGTGAAATGCATGCTCGATCAGGGTTGAGATTAGGTGATTGACTCGGCCATTGCAGAATATTCTACTTGTTGGCCTTAAAAAACTCAAAGGTTGTTTCTGGTTCATTGTTCATCTGCAAAGTGAAGCGACGTCCAGTCAACTTCACTGAATTTGGCTGAATCTGAGCAGACTATATCTCCCTATACACATCAAAATTCATCCGGATGCTACTGTCTTCTGTCACATCCTCAACAAACACTAGTAACCCAGTGCCATTGGAAGACATGCAGATGATGTTGTATGCTTTTGATCATGAACCACTTAAAATAATAGCCAAATTGAATTGTTAGCTATGTAAAGGATTACTCCGAGTACCATGACTACCTCAGTGATTTGAAGTGGTCATGGTGCATGAGTCTGTTTGTGCAGTGTTTTAGTAGAATATGTTGCACATACAGAGATATGTGAAGTGTAACCACCTTTTGTAGCGTCACTAACCTAATGTCATTTCTGTGCACATTCCATGCATGGAGGGTCTAATCTGGCATTCCTATTTTTGAGACTTATGAATGGTTGCACCTTGTGGTGAGCTCTGTGTATTTGCTCTTGTGAAGTCTTCTCTTTATAGTAGACTTGGATATGACATGCCTACCTTCTGGAGCATGTTCTTCACTTGCCTGGATGTTTTCTTTTCACCATGGAAAGCATCCACCACTATTTTCCGTGAACGTCAAGGCCTTTTTGTATTGCAGAGCTCACCAGTGCATTATTTTTTTTTCTTAGAATGCACCAAACTGTTGATTTGGCCACTCCTAATGTTCATGCTATCTCTCTGATGAATTTATTTTTTGCAGCCAAAAGATGGCCTCTTTTACTTACATTGAGAGCTCCTTTGACCACATATTGTGGGTTCACATCAACAGCTTTCAAATCTGAATGTCACACCTGGAATTAAGTCCAGACCTTTTACCTGCCTAACTGATGAAGAAATACCAAGAGCTTTTGAGTCAAATATCCAATTACTTTTGGTTCCTTGAAACATAGGGGACTATATATTAATGAGCGGTAATTCCTAAACCCTTCCTCCAATTTGGATATGAATACCCTCAGAGACTGTACTTTAATCCAATATTCATTATTTAACTGTAACTTGAATTTACTTTGGTAAACAGCTGAAATAACAAAACCTGTATCAGTGTCCAAATGTTTCCGGACCTATTTGTATTTCTAAAATTGTAAAGTACTACAGAATATGTTGGCACTATATAAATAATAAGAGGATAAAACGGCTGATGCAATGTAATCATATTAAGATATATATAGGTCTAAATATTTATTTATTATTTATTTATTTATAAAATATTTTACCAGGATGGATACATTGAGATTTCTCTCGTTTTTAATTATGTCCTGGGTCCACAAAACATTGCATTGTTACAATATGATGTAATATTACAAAAATACAATATACAAACTATAAATATATATATACACTTATATAAATGTAATACATAACAGGTAATAAATATATTCAACCTATGCATTTATAGGAGGACATGAAGTTTTAAAATTTTTATTTTGTCAGTGTCCTCAACTGTACCCGATTGTGAAGTATTTTACTAGAAATATGGCCATACTCCATGTGCCTTCTTTTTCCACCTTAAATAAACAATATTCAGCCCATACCCACTTTCCATTCAAATTAATTTAAAAGCACATACAAATGTATTCGTATTATTATTTATTAAGCGCCAACAAATTCTGAAGCACTGCACAATGGGTGGACTAACAGACATGTAATTATATACCAGACGAGTTGGATGCACAGTAACAGAGGGGTTGAGGGCCCTGCTCAATGAGCTTACATACTAGAGGGGGTGGGGTATAGTGACACAAAAGGTAAGGATAGGGTTGAAAAGTAGGTTGCTAGAATGTATTCACTGAGGGCTTTTTTTTTTGCTTTTTGATGACAATTGCAGGAGAGGAATTAGGGAAAGCTGTTTAATTTTTTTTTTTAACAGTTTCATTAATACGCTTTCCTGAAGACGTGAGTTTTCAATGATTTTTTTTGAAGGAATGGAGATTGGGTGAAAGTCTAACGGAGTAGGGAAGGGAGTTAAACAGGAATGGAGCAGCCCTAGAGAAGTCTTGAACGAGAATCAGATGTGTTAGGAAGGACAGAGGATAGATGTAGGTCTTCGGCAGAGCATAGGGGCCTAGATGGGACATACTAATATTATTAAGGAGGATAGATAGGTTGAAGGAGCATTATATAGAGATTTGTAAGCAAGAACCAGAATCTTAAGTTGAGCCCTAAATCTTACGGGAAGCCAATGTACCGACTGACAGAGTGAGGAGGTGCGGGAAGGTGCTTACAGGAAGATAAGCCTTGCCACCGCATTCATTATAAACTGAAACGGGGCAAGTTGGGAACACAAAAGACTACTGAGAAGCAGATTGCAGTAATCAAGGAGAGAGAGGCTAGGAGAATGGATCAACACCTTAGCTGAGTATGGTGTTAAATAGGAGAAAATGCATGTTATGTTTTTGAGATAGAAGCGGCAGGATTTGGCGATCGACTGAACCTGAGGGTTGAAGGAGAGGTTCAAGTCAAAGAGAAAACCTAAGCAGTGAGCTTGCAAGATAGAGCTGATGGTATAGTCATTGACTTGGAGGGAGACTGACACAGGAATAGCAACACTTGAGGGAGGAAAGACCAGAACTTCTGTTTTGGATAGGTTAAATTTAAGGAACAGCAATCCAGTTGGAATAGTAGAGAGGCAGTCAGAAACACAAATCACGAGGGACAGTTAGAGATCAGGAGAGGACATAGTTTGCAAAGAAATTATATTTGAAGTCAAAGAAGCTGATGAGTTTACCAAGGGAGGCAGCATAAATGCAGAACAGTATGAGACCAAGGACAGAATCTTGCTCAGCACAAACAGAGAGGGGTTGGTTAGAAGAGGCAGAGCCAGAGAAACTCTGAAAAAATACTGGGAAAGGAAGGGGGAGCACTATTGCACTTCATTTTTAAAATGAGCAATGAGGTCATGGCATTCCAAAATATGTTCACATGTAAGTTTACCATGGAGTTACATATTAAACTTTGATGTGCTGCCTAAAATATATTTAAATCAGACCAATCTAATATTTGTGTTTTAAACGTAGATATTAGCCTACTTAACCAAAAAATGTTGAACGCACCTCTTCTACAGCAGAGCAAACTGACTTCACTGAATCTCAGTAACTGTTCCAAAGGATTTTTGTTTTCATTATGATTTTTTACAATGACCTCAGGCTCATTTTGTATAGTCTGTTAGAAGTAAATTTTACATGACTGTTAAGTAAAATTTTATAATTGGTACTAATGCACCATTAGTACAGAAAAATAGCAGACATAGTTATTGAAAATGGCAATACAAAAAGTAACTCTCTGGAGACCTTATAGCAAACGTTAAGATGCACGAGTAGTTTCTCTATGTTCTTAGACTCTCCGGAAGATCATTCTCCCTAATGAATGCAGCCTTTAGAAGTATAGAACAAAGGAACTTTCATAAGTCATGGTTATACTGGGATGACATGAATAAACACCGGCACTTATCTTTGCAGAGCAGCATTGATCTGTTAGTAACTAGTTTTATTCAATCCTGTCCATTATTACAATTAATATTGATTTGTGTGGTCACCGGCATGACGACGTCAATGGATTTCAGTCTCGTAAATTTCTTTTATAGATCAATAGGTAACAAGATCCTCATTGTTTAAATTAATCCCTTTTCTACCAATCTGTCTAAGCCCGTCCCCAAAAAATTATAAGCAAGAAGATGATTAAGTAAACTAAACACAGTTTTTTTATGTAAGACACCAACGAATGATATGCACAGTATTAAAGCTGGTAAACCATTTAATTGTAGACCATTAGCTTTGACAAGAATACCTAATATATGTTTCTAAACTTTGGTTGAAAAACGTATTTGTTTAATTTACTTTTTTATGCATTATTAAAATGCATTTATTGCTGTTATGGAATCGATGTAAATGATAATTTCAAAGTATTTAATCATGTTGTGCATATTTAGCTGATGCTGTAATTCAAATTTCTATTTCTGGTGTCTATTATGCTATTATTACCCAACTTGATTTTATTGAACTGAGACTAATTAAAAGCTGAGTTCACCCAGCAAAGAATTAATGGGGCACTTTAACCATTTCAGAACATTGAATTGGTTATAGTGTCTGGAATAACCGGCACTGTCCCTCCAATCAGTGTTAAATTATGTTTTAAGTTTCAAACCAAATACAGTTTCCTGGTCACTCACATTTCAGGTGCAACTGGGCAGACATTGCACACTTCTTTCTAGTTCTACCAATGCACATGCAATGGACTCTGGGATAGGTTAATACAGGGAAGTAGACACTCTCAGCCAATCATTGCTGCCATTGCTGCTTCCTTATTAGCCCAAGGTGCACAGAGTGGACAGGCTGCTGGGGCTCCAATTTAGCATTAAAATGGCTTGAATGCTGAATGGAACAACAGTGCCAGGGAACTCAACAGACTATAACCACTTCAGGGGGTGAAGCAGTTACAGAGCCTGTAGTGTCCCATTAATGTCATAACTCTAAGATACTGCATTTTGAGCTCTAACTGGTATTTAAAACTTTCAAACTCAAATATGACTAGATTATCCCTTAGTGAGATCATGAGATGCCCTGTTTTCTTTTAAATTCATATGAAATATTTAGTAAATGACATCATAATTCAGTTCAAACAAAGCAAAGCCAGAGCAAACATTGTAAATAAATTGGAAAAATAGAAACATTGTTTAATTTCTCCTCTTCTTTTTATGTTTCCCTATGCTCACTTCCAAATGCAAAGGACATAGTTGATAACAAGAACTGTCAGGGTACTAAGGATAAAGAGATGTGGTTTTCTGCATTTGAAGGGACACTATAGTCACCAGAGCAACTACAGTTTACTGAAATTGTTTTGGTTACTATAAAGTCTGTCCCTGCAGACTTTTTGATGTAAACACTGCATTTTCAGAGAAAAGACATTGTTTACATTACTGACTAGGATCACCTCTAGTGTCCGTCACTCAAACAGCCACTAGTGGTCTGCCTGGGTTAGTGCTGTGTGCAGCACCTATATTGAGCATCTCTACACTCTGCCTGGAGATGCTGAATGCTCCCCATAGCAATGCATGGTTTAACCCCAAAGTTGCCTACAGCCAGGGTGTCCACTCCCCCCTGGCAGCATCTGGCTTCAGAGTTTTCAGGTTCACCGCTCTCAGCCAATCAGTGACTTGTCATTCAAAAAACTGGCTTGGAAAGAAATGTACCTTCCACCGGGGGAGGAATGGACATTACACTGAAGGCAACCTCTTGAGCAGTTTAACTTCCTGAGGTAAGAGTGCATCCAGAGCCCTCCTGGCACCATAGCAACTTCATTTAGATGAAGTTCTTTCGGTGCATGGAGTGACCCTATACGTTAAAGTTGCTTTGGTGCTTAGAGTATACCTTTATTATGTTTTCACACCTTACAAATACATATTTGTTAAATATAGGGATAAGTAAACATAACATTAAAAATGCTGGGTGGTGACAGTTCCCCTTTAAGGTGGATTACTAAAAGAGCAATCCCTCACATTTTATTTATTTATGTATTTTGTGCCATTTTCACTCACCCATTGATTTAATTCACTGTTTGAATGCAAAGAATTGTTTCACAATAAAGATAGTATATTGCATGTTTTCACATATGCATGATTCTATGAGCAGTAAATCAATAATAATTGAATATGCTAGGGATAGCAAAAAAAGAGATGAAAATAGCCAGATAAACAAGGATTGTGGCAGCAGAGGAGATGTAATTGGTCTTTTTGTCTGCAAACTTAACTATAAAATCTATAATTTTTTTGTCCTCATTGGATTTCTTTTTAAGAATATCACATAATCAGTTGTTTTGTTATTTTTTATTATTGTATTTATGAATGGCCAACAGAATATCTAGAGGTCTATTCACTAAACAGCAGATTGCGGAATCCAAAGAAGAGATTATTTTTAAGTCGCCACAGATGGCTAATTGTTGAAAAGACCCCTTACTTTTTAATCCCTAACATGACAAACATGTCAAACATGTCGTATTTAGGAAAATGGAAGATTGCTCACCAGAAATATAAGTTAAATATACAATATTAGCTATAGTTGATCACCATGTAATGCATCAAAAGAAATATACATTATACAGGTCAGGCATTGAACAATTGCAAAAAGAAAAGCTACCTTTAGCATTAATGTGTTTGCTGTAAATTTTCCAGGTTTGTAACTTCTGCAGTGAGCTCTCATCAAGTTCTAGAAATGTCTCGACCAATCCTTAAGTTCCCATTTTGAACTGTAAATGTCCCCGAAACATTTGCCCAGGTGGTTAATGGGTTATGTAGCACAGCACCTGCACCTGTTCTTTGAATCGCATAAGAACAGATAATGTGCTGCCTAACTAATAGAAGCTATGTTGTTGGTTCTGAGATAACATGTTCTAAAGCCTGTGTCAATAAGCATGTGTGTCAGCATCTACAATGCACTGATACTCATATTGTTATAAGAGGGTAATAATGAAAATTGCACATATCTATGCTTTGCTAGATTATTGATTCATATTTATATTCCTTGGTGCTAAGAGTCATAACTGTCAATGCTAGGTTATAGATAATGGCTCTGCAGTCTCACTGCTCAATTCTCTGCCATTTAGGATTTAATTTACTTTGTTTTTGTTTATGCAGCACAAGTCACACTTTCTCTGGCTGTGACTGACACAGCCTGCATGAAAAAAAAAAAGTTTCATTATCAGATGATAATATACTATACATGTTTTTATCAGGAAATAAGACATTCTAAATGTAACGGCACCCTCAGCATAAAAGGGGTTAAACCGCCATTTAGTAGATCTTCCCTTCCAGAGACACAGGCACAGCTACTGTAGAACACCAATCCGCTGAACAGGAAACCATATGAATGCCGTAAACAGCCGAATAGGAAAAACCGTACGAAAGGTTTACACTTCTAGCAGTCGAACTGGAACAGCATACAATAAATCCCCCCAAGAACGAGACAAAGCTCCGTGTTGAGGGTCAAGCAGTGAACAGTCAGAGCTGTGGGTTTATTATGCTTATGTACATATTCTTACACATTAGTACCACAAAGGGTTTTGGAACACAACCAATAAACACATACAATACACTCAGACACTCCCACACAAAATCCTCCCCTCTGCCTGTGATTCAATTACCTTACACAATGGGTAATGTAATTATAACAAGCAGAGAAATACAATTTTTCCACATTATTCATAACTTGAAAAGTATGCATCACATTCACATATAACTTACATTTTCAGAATCAGCATACTCCAAATACAAACATACGTCAAAATTATACAAATTGGTCCAGTGGTTCAAAAGATAGATCGTAGTCCTTTGTGACCAAAGGAAGCATGGCTTTTCTGCCCAAAACCAGTTCCACAGAGTCTTCTATCCTGGAGATAATTGGGAAGTAATCAAATTATCTCCAAAGACAGAAGCAAAACTCCATTGAACACATGGCAGCAAAAGACAATAAAACACATAAAAACATATAAATGTGCAGCCATTGCACAAAACAGGTACATTCAACATATCCCCAGATAGCTCAGATCTGAGCGCACATTATTACTGAATGGCGCTCAGAGCACACACATACAGTTCAATTGCCATGGAGCCAAAGTCTTTCCCATAGTCTTTCATTATACGAATGGGCTCCATGGCATAGCTATCTGGGGTATCACCGCTCAAACAGGGCAAGCACAAAATGACCCGGCTTTCATGTCTTTGCAGGGAAAAATCAAGCCTTTTAACATGGGGCCATAATCCAAAGGCAACAGGCGAGCAACCAGGCTTCTCCAATGCAATGTGGCGAGATTGGTCTTCATTTTTTTATGTGTATGGATGATGCCTGATATTTATTGCAAAAAAGAAACGTACAAAACATTAACACGAAATATAATGCTTTACAGTTGAAAAAGAGAAATCATCTAACAGTAACACAAAAAAAAAAGAAAAAATTGAAAAGTTTCAAAGTACAATTGATTAGATTGGATCAGGCCTCGGAAGAGAGAACACGATACCAACAATATTACCCACACGAGAAAATATTCAACCAAACAAGTTTAGAAAACAAAAGGTAATAGTAAAAATAAAGAAAATATAAATTATAACTAATTTATTAGATCTAATGAATTATCTTTTATTTAAATTTTTTCTTTATTATTACTGTCACCTTTTGTTTTCTGAACTTGTTTTGTTGAATACTTACTGTTTTGTGAGCAGTATTTTTGGTATCGTGTCCTCTCTTTTGAGGACTGATCCAATCTAATATATTGACCTTTATGTTGGGTTATGCCCTAAATTACCCTGCAACCAATACAGGCTTTGTGATGGTTGAAATGTGACTCTGTCACAGAAGTATGTCTTTTGTTTAGAGTCTCAAAGTAATAAATACTTAATTATGAAATCATTCATTTGGTATCCAAAATTAAATTTGCAGGGTTTTCCACTAAAGTGAAAATATTGAGAATGTAAAGTGCATTTTAAGATTTACACCAATATAGCAGAACTGGAACATAGCTGACTTGTAGTTTTGGGCCTTACATTTGAAATTCCCTTTGAATTCACTTTCAATTCCTGACAATTCTCATTTTAGTAAATAATCCTGTAAAGACTCACATATTTTAATTTATACTACAGTTTGTAAAGGAACACATTTCTCTGTCATAGGCTCATTGCACCAATTTAATGTCTGAAATTGGCTTTCCATCATACTGTTCCTACTGAGAGGGGGAAGGGATAAATCAAGTCTTTTTTATACATCTTAGCATTACAGTGATTGAATCATCAGAATTATAACATTTAAACTAACGTTGCTTTAAAAAAAAATCATTTAAATGCACTTACTTTGTATAGTGTTTGCAATCTGTGTGCATAGTGGTTGTAGTGTTTGTGTGGTAGATGCAGTATGTATATACAGTGTATGCAATGTGCATATATAGTGGTTGCAGTGTTTGTGTGGTGGATGCAGTGTTTGTATATAGTGATTTAAGTATTTGGTGGAAGCAATGTTTGTGCGGTGTATGCAGTGTATGTAATAAGTGTATGTTTATGTGTGGGCTGAGTTAGGGGCTGTTATGTGGGGGAAAGGGTGGGAGAACCGGTTTATAAATGTATTTGTTTTCTTTATTTAATAAGTGTCTCCCCTACCCACTCTTACCTCTAACCTGGTATTAGAGGCTGTCTGTCTGCTCCTGCCAGGTGCCCATGCTGTTCTCTCGAGCCCCGACAGAGGGCAAAGTCAGATAGTTGACATGGTAACCTGCAGCAATGCTCTGACACCCAGTGCTCACAAGTGGACCCAGTGGAGGAACGTAAGGACAACCTCCTGGGCTACCTCTCCCTCTGTTAAACCGTTCAATGGTGCAGGGAGACTATATATATATTTATTTATTTTTTGGACATATGTGGCCACTCAAGATGCTGTTTCAAGTGCAGGAGAACCTTGATCAAAAAATAGATAATTAGGTTCGATTACAGTCAATGCTGAGTTTGCAAAGAAGCTCTAAGACCTCCAGACTGGAGTATCAATAAGCAATAATTGAGAACAAAGGAGTACATGCAATGATTGCCCTTATCACCTCATCAGACGTATGCTGTCTCTGACATTGAATTGCCACATATGTCATGGTGTCTGTGTTTGTAGTTAAACCCATGCTGAAGTCAAGATGTTGACGTTCAGTGCCAGTATTGCAGGCAATGTAATGTTGTGTGTACGTGTGCCCATGCACACAGACTCCTAGAAAACCTTGAGAGATAAGTATGAAAGGTACCTGGCAGCAATGACATGAGACCCATTAACTGCCTTTACAAAAGGCTGAGGAGGAGTAATGTTTAATCCTGGTTCCAACAAATTAACATTAGTTTTATTTTTTCTAAATTCCAAGCCCAAAATCAAGACGGATAAGGAAATAACGCAGTGCAAAATCGTTATGTTTATTTGAAACATTCAACTTTGATGTATGTGACAAAAATGGTTAGATTTATTTTAGCATATATTTTCTATTTATATATCTTTGCTAAAAATAGTCGAACATAAAAAATACAAACACTATACGCATATTAAATCAATTGAAATAGAATTCATTTTGTGCTTGAGGTTTGGAGAGGGCTTTTAGCTGAATCATGTTGACTTTATTTTTCATATTAAAGGCCTTCACTCATGAACGTACAAACAATAGAGATAAATTAATAGCTTGCAGACCTCAAACAGCCCATTGTGCTTATGTGGTTTGGTGGAATTTACCACTTTGTCACTTTTGCTGTCAAAATCTGCATGAAAATATTTAATGAAAAGCCATTAACTTGCAAATTAGCAAGATTTTTTGATCTTCTAGTTTTCTTGAGTACTATTTAATAAAAATCAAACACTTCCCGAGTGCTCAGCTACTGAAAGTCCTTAGTTCATACTTCATATCTTAAGATTGAGAATTCTCAGATGTCTATTGCAGTTGTTCAAAATGACTAAGAAATCAGTACTCTGTGGAACAACAGAAGGTATTGTATAGACTGTCAATTCCTAGCTATAGATAAAAGCCATACCTTTATTAAAATAAATTGTATTCTGCAGAGAAAAGGAATATTTAAATATTACATGTATGCTGCTTTTCCATTCTTAATTTTCCTAAAGGAATAAGCCATAATTCTGCCTCTAGAGCTTCCGGAACCCAAGAGAGTGCCCTTCAGCAAGCCATGAAAGAGGGAGAGTACCCTAAAGTCACTTGATATATGATTTCCACTCTCCCTCTCACCTTCATTGATGAGATCAAAATGAAGCAGCACGTGCAACTCTGTCAAGACTGTGCTCCCTCACAGACAGGACTCACCTGATCTGAGGTAGGAGACAGCTTGTGCACAGCTCTTCTGTATGGGGCCTTGCGCTTTGGCTTTGACATGCATTGTGTGCAGCATGGTGTGGGCTTGCTAGTATCTTCTATTGTGTCTGCAAGGAGATAGATGCAAGGAGATAGACATGAATGCCTAATCATAGCGGATCTGTCACTTTTTAGTATTTAGTAAGATATCATCTTTATGAAATACTAATTAAGACTGCGTTGGAGTGTCACTGAAATTCCAACACAATCTAAAGTTATCATAAGACAAATTAGGGTCAATTTTGTCTTAAGGTAAAGCCTGAGGTTAAAAAAGATTAAGAAAGGGAGGAGCTCTTCTGTCGACTTCTGTCCATTCCAAGCAGGGCGGTATTTAATATTGAATGGAACCTGGGAAAGCATTTGCTTGGACCCCCTGGACCTTGATCCCTCCCCTTTCCCCACTCCCTGGCATGAAATCACACGCTCCACCCCAAGGCAGTGGTGGCACAAAAGTAGAAATAAATATTTGGGCCCACCAATCTCAAGGTTGGGAAAAGGTAGATCCCTATCTGTCGTGCAACTCCAATAATGCTTTGACAGCTGAGGCTCTATTATTTTCCCATGCTGGCATGGTTGTATGTAGCACTAAGTCGTGTATGTGTGTTTGAATGTAAGCATGTTTTTGTATGGATTATGTTTGTGTGAATGGGGTGTGTTTGTATGTGCTTTTGGTGTTTAATACAGAGGTGTGTTTGTATGTGTTTGTATGTAGTGTTGACGTTTCATTGCAGAAGTGTGTTTGTATGCACTGTTGAAGTGTGTATGCAGTGCTGGTGTTGAATGCTGAGATATATGCACATATACACATTCACTGCTACACACATACTGTGAAGCACATACACACATACACATATGCACACACTGAGACACATGCAGATACAGACAAATAGACTGACACAGATACAGACGCACAGATACACACACAGACAAACAGATATACAACCTGACACACATTCAGATGCTCAGATGCACAGGTACACACTGACACACATTTAGATACACAGGTACATATACTGTCAGATATACTGACACACAGACACTGACAGACATACTAACACACATATGAATACATACACTGACACACACACAGGCACATATACTGACAGACATCCTGACACACACAGGCACATACACTGACATACATACTGACACACACACAGACAAATACACTGACAGACATACTGACACACACACAGACACATACACTGACAGGCATACTGACATACACAGATAAATATACTGATAGACATACTGACACACACAAGGCAGACATACTGACACACACACAGACACATACACAGATACATACACTGATAGACATAATGACACAAACAAATGCAAAAATACTGACACACACACACAGACAGACATACTGACACACACATATAAATACACTAACAGACATGCTGACACACACACAGACAGACATACTTTCACATACACAGACAAACATGCAGACAGACATACTGACAAACACACTGATAGCCATACTGACACACACACTGACTGACATACTGACACACACAGACATACTGACTGACACACACAGAACATACACTAATAGGCATACTGACACAAACAGATACATACAATGATGGACATACTAACACCCACACTCACAAAAGATGGCTGTGGGTTAAGGCTCTGTCTATGGACATAGACCTCAGTGTTTTACTCTCATGCATGCAAGGGTGTACAGCACTGATGTGGCTCCCGGCAACTAAAGAGCCAGGAGCCAAAGCGGACTTACAGCTTTAATATGGTGGCGGCCACAAGGGACAGCTGATGGTAAGTAAAACTCACCTCCCCAGCATCCCGCTGCCTGAGGACCCTCACTTCATTTATCCATTTCGGGGGTCTTTGCAATATATGCAAAGACATCCAAAATTGACAGACAAGCTTTAATGGGACATTAAAGTGGTCTGGGTGCATTGACCATAATCATTGTACATAATTATTGCAGGTTTTAATAAACTACAATAATTACCTTTAAAGGGTTAACTCCACTTCTAGTGGCTTGAGGGATGTGACGAGACCAATCTCGCCACATTGCATTGGAGAAGCCTGGTTGCTCGCCTGCTGCCTTTGGACTATGGCCCCCTGTTAAAAGACATCTTTTTTACCTGCAAAAAAGCTTCATTTGTGCTTTTCTGCCTGGGGTTCGGTAGATTTGTTTGAATGTGTTATACCCCAGATAGGAATCCCATTGAGCCCATTCGTATGAAACTGACTGTAAAGACTTTGGCTCCATGGCGATTAAACTGTATTCGTGTGGTCTGAGCGCCATTCACTTAATAATGTGCGCTCAGACCTGAGCTATCTGGGGATATGTTAAATGTATAGTTCTAATGTAAGGTGTCTTACCTGATGTATTTTAAAGTGTTTTACTGTCTTTGTGTCCCCATGTTCTCAATGGAGTCTGCCTCTATCCCTGGATAATTGGATTACTTTCCCCGTTATAGAGGGCTCTGTAAAACCTGTTTGAGCCAGATAGCCATGCTGCCAGCTAGGGTACAAAAGATACTTTTTACTAACTTTTGAACCCCTGGTCTGATTCATGCCATTTTTTAATATGTTGTTCCCCTGAATGGATTGATTGTGAATATGTAATTTTATGTGAATGTGATGTATGGTTTTAGAGTTATGAAAGTTGGGTAGAAAGTATGTTTTAACTGTATGTGTAATTGAGTTTCCTCTCAGGATAAGGGGAGGGAATATGTGGGATGTAACTGTGATCTGATTTTTTATACCTCCCTGTGGGCGGTCCTGTATTTGCAAGACTGTAATAAAAACCAGGCTGGGTGTGCCAGCACCTCTGACCACTGCTTGACCCTCAACACAGAGCCTTGTCTCGTTCTTGGGGGGATTCACTGTATGCTGTTAGAGACTGATTGCCAGGAGTGTAAGCTGATTGTCTTCTTTTCCTGTTCGTCTGCTAGCAGCTATTTGGGAGGTTCCAGTTCGGGAGTTGGAGTGCTATTTTGTATCCAGTTCGGGAGTTTGGTGTTCTGCAGTAGCTGTGCCTGTATCTCTGGAAAGGGGGCCGATCGCCTAAACGGTTTTTACCCCTTGTGTGCAAAACGGTCCGGTACAATTGGTGGCAGCGGTGGGATCGTTCCCACAGACAACAGGACAGCTACAGGCGACACCATTCCGTGGATTTTACAATTTGAGGGCAACGCATGTCTGAGTACAGCGACCCTGACAGCAACAGAATGGAACCAGCAGTGGAGTACAGATACTCTATGAGAGAGTATGACCGTATGATGTGGTTGCGGCTGAACTTCTTCTGACCCAATCCAGCTGAGAAATATGTGCAGTCCATGAGGAACCTAGTGTTCAAGAATCTGCAACACCGGGCAGAAAGAGAAGGTCAGCTGGCACGTTGGGAGGAACTCCAGCGGCAGGTACTGCAGGGAATTGGGAGCCCAGTCTCCATTCCCCAGCGGCAGTGTGATATGCAGGGAATTGGGAGCCCAGTCTCCATTCCCCAACGGCAGTGTGATATGCAGGGAATTGGGAGCCCGAGCTCCATTCCCCAGCGGGAGATATTGCAGGGAATTGGGAGCCCAGTCTCCATTCCCCAGCGGGAGATATTGCAGGGAATTGGGAGCCTGAGCTCCATTCCCCAGCGGCAGGCTGAGTTACAGGGGGCAGAGGTAGTTATTCCTGCCCTCCAGCAGCAGAGTGATATGCCGGGAAGGCAGTGTGAAGTGCAGGGAGAGGAGAGCAGTGTCCTCCCTCCCCAGCGACAGGCTGAGTTACAGGGGTCAGAGGTAGTTGTTCCTGCCCCCCAGCAGCCAAGTGATATGCCGGGAAGGCAGTGTGAAGTCCAGGGAGAGAAGAGCAGTGTCCTCCCTCCCCAGCGGCAGCGTGATTTTTTGGGAATTGGGAGCCCAGTCTCCATTCCCCAGCGGGAGATAAAACAGGGAATTGGGAGCCCAGTCTCCATCCCCCAGCGGCAGTGTGTCCTACCGGGAATAGAGAGCCCAGTCTCCTTTCCCCAGCAGCAGGACTCTGTATTGGGAGCAGAGACAGTCGGTCTCCCTCCCCCGCGGCTGGAAGTATATATGGGAGAGGAGCTTGTTACCCCCTCTCCCCAGTGGCAGCTTAATGTACCCAGGGGAGACAGTAAGCCCCACAACTGTGCAGATGGGACCGTGGTCTTTGCACATACAGCACAGGGGGTAGGGACGGTCGGTTCTGCCCCCCAGCGACAGGGCTGTGTAGCCAAAGGGGAGACAGTCGGTCTCCAGCAGCAGAGCTGTGTAACCAAAGGGGAGACAGTCGGTCTCCAGCAGCAGGACTGTGTATCTAAAGGGGAGACAGTCAGTCTCCCCTTCCAACAACCAGGCTTCAACCAGGCTACCCTCCCAGTAGCGCTGGCAACAGGGCAGAGTGCCGCTGGTCTCTGCCCATGCAGCACCCCACCAAGTTAGCGTACCCATACCCAGCACAGCCGTGGTGAGGCACCTGGACATGAACAAGCTTCTCCTCTACCCAGGTGCAGTAACCATTTATTGTGGGTGGACTGTGCTGTTGATTATGTCTTGTGGGTGGGCTGCTGGACTAACAAGGGCACTGACCGGCAGGAGGTCAGATACCCTGTTAGTCTGTTTGGAAAAGGGGAGAGATGTGACGAGACCAATCTCGCCACATTGCATTGGAGAAGCCTGGTTGCTCGCCTGCTGCATTTGGACTATGGCCCCCTGTTAAAAGACATCTTTTTTACCTGCAGAAAAGCTTCATTCGTGCTTTTCTGCCTGGGGTTCGGTAGATTTGTTTGAATGTGTTATACCCCAGATAGGAATCCCATGGAGCCCATTTGTATGAAACTGACTGTAAAGACTTTGGCTCCATGGCGATTAAACTGTATTCGTGTGGTCTGAGCGCCATTCACTTAATAATGTGCGCTCAGACCTGAGCTATCTGGGGATATGTTAAATGTATAGTTTTAATGTAAGGTGTCTTACCTGATGTATTTTAAAGTGTTTTACTGTCTTTGTGTCCCCATGTGCTCAATGGAGTCTGCCTCTATCCCTTGATAATTGGATTACTTTCCCCATTTTCCAGGATAGAGGGCTCTGTAAAACCTGTTTGAGCCAGATAGCCATGCTGCCAGCCAGGGTACAAAAGATACTTTTTACTAACTTTTGAACCCCTGGTCTGATTCATGCCATTTTTTAATATGTTGTTCCCCGGAATGGATTGATTGTGAATATGTAATTTTATGTGAATGTGATGCATGGTTTTAGAGTTATGAAAGTTGGGTAGAAAGTATGTTTTAACTGTATGTGTAATTGAGTTTCCTCTCAGGATAAGGGGAGGGAATATGTGGGATGTAACTGTGATGTGATTGGTTGTTTTATACCTCCCTGTGGGCGGTCCTGTATTTGCAAGACTGTAATAAAAACCAGGCTGGGTGTGCCAGCACCTCTGACCACTGCTTGACCCTCAACACAGAGCCTTGTCTCGTTCTTTGGGGGGATTCACTGTATGCTGTTAGAGCCTTATGCACACTTATATAACATGAGGTTTTCAGTATCAGTCCAATGTCCATTAAAGTCCAACCTGCCCTGTCAAGTGAAACCTCTTGGCTGACTCCAACGCTAATAAGTCACCTTGCTGCATTCAGCAAAAAAGCAAAATCTCTAATGAAACATTAGTGCTGACCAGTCCCCAAATTACATTGCCCCTGACAAAAACACATAAGACCATAATTCTGAGTAAGGGCAACAGACACAGCTTTCTGAACTTTTTTCAACTTTTACCAGACCAGCATTCCATCCAACTGTAAGCTGTTGGGTGACTTCCCCCAACAGACAGATCTCACTTTCTTTTCCAGAGTTCGTATCAGCCTGACTACCACCATCAGTCCACGGCAGGCTGCGACTCACCAAACCAACTCGTCATTTTACTTCAATTTTCATTACACTGGCCAGGAGCTTTGATAAAAAGGAATGACAAGAAAGCAGAACCACAATAAAACACCAGAAACAAGCCAACCATCCAAACAAGAATCACAGGGAGAAGAGGTGGGGGAAGAGTCAATTCATCTCTATGAGGAGATGCTGATTGGCCAGGGCTGTGTTTGAATCATGCTGGCTCTGCCCCGATCTGCCTCTTTGTCAGTCTCAACCAATCCTATGGGGAAGCACTGTGATTGGATCAGGCTACCACTTATGATGATGTCAGTAGACTGCTTTTTTTTTTAGGCAAACAGCATGCAGATCTACATCTTCAGGCTTAATTACAGTAAGATTTTGCTATATTTATGGAGGCATGAGGGGCTTAGGGGGCTAGATGGTGGTTTTAACACTATAGGGTCGGGAATACATGTTTGTGTTCCTGACCCTATAGTGATCCTTTAATGCAAGTCTATAGAATATTCTCGAAGAAATCAAGAAAGAAATATCCTCAAATTCAGTGGAAATCAAGCAAGAAATCAAAAATGACATAACAAAATTGACAAATAAGATCCAAACTGTCATGTTTTTTCTTTAACAAATGGCAAACAAAAAAATAAGAACCAGTCACTTTTTATTTTGAAGCACGGCAAACTGATGTGGCAGCAAAGCAGAGAGATAAACTGACAGTCCTTGAAAATAGAAGTTTAGGTGATGTGTCCAGGGTTAATCCATAAGCAATGTCCTTTATCCAGTCCGAGGTCATTCAATAGGAGATCAAGCAGTATTGAAGGAAATTCCAAAAGCAGAGTCAAGGCCAGTCCGAATTAGTTAACCAGGTAATCAAAGATATAGGGGTATAAAGAGGAGATTCAGAAGGGGTCCGGTGATGGAACACACAGTCCCTCTAGAAGTGATCCAAATGATTAGCAAGGAAGTTGATGCAATCAGTCAGATTAACACATTAATTGTGCACTGAGGTTTTGGAGATTGGAGTTTAAATAACCAAAGGGGTGTGTACTTCCATGCTGTCTTAAAGTGCCAGTAATAAACAAATAAAATTCCTGACACAAACTATGGAAGATCTTGTTGGAAATATGGATTTTCAAATAAAATCGTTAAAGGACGAATCCATAAGAATGTCAACAAAAATGTCTTACCTTGAAAATAAAATAAATGATCTTATAGGAACAATTTAAGGTTCCAAAATTTTAAAGAAACATCCAAACAAGATAATTTAAGGCAAATATTGAATGATTATTTCAAATCTTTGGGCCTCACACTTAACAATTATGAAGAAAAAAATCAACAGGTGCCATAAGTTCCATAAACCTCTCAATGTTGCATCCGAAGTACCCAGAGATATTTTCGTCTGTTTCCATTTATTTGAATTCAAGGAGAAAGTTTTGAAAAGCCAATAGAAAAAAACCCCATAAAGATGGCTTACAACACAAGATTTAAAAGAAGAAGAACCTCAAAAAACATAATATAAGATTTAGATGGGGTTTCCCTATCAAGTTGATTATTATAATCGATGGTAAAATGGAGACATTGGAAAACCCAGAAAAAGTAAAGGAATTGCTTAACAATAAGAAGCTAGATGTAAGTATTCTAATCAATGAACAAGGGGGATGAGGTGATAAGTAAATGGTTAATAGCGGGGCAATTTTTTTTTTTGGTGTGCAGTAAATATAAATATGTAATATAGAATGGTGTAGGTAATGCAAACTGGAAATTTAAGCGCAATACGCCAACACTTTTTGGAAAATATTTGCCCCATTATACCGCTGATAGTCAATTTAACTTTATAAAAAAGGCAAGTGTGTTAAGGTTTTTAAGAGAATCACTTATCAGGAGACATTAAAGTAGAAAGCATCACATTAAATAACACTAGATAAAGAAATGGTTAAATAATGGGCAAGTAATAGAGAAGGTATAGATAAGATAGACTAATAACTCTCACTATGTGTTCAAACTTTTCACTAGGCTTGAGTATTTAAACCCCTATGGTAATTTGGAAATATAAATTATAATTTTTTTTATTTATTTTTTGTGTGCAATAAATATGTAATATTCACCAAAATTTTAAAGAAACCAGCGCTTATAAATTCAATCAGTAATAAACCATATGGAAAATAAATTAAATACAGCTGCTAAAACATTCCAATGACTCCTTACAATGTCACATACAGAAGCAAATTAATATTGGCGAAACGCGTACCGGTCTTTTAAGCTGATATAGGCATTTAATATTGATTGTATAGTGAATAAAATTGTTATTTTAATTTTCACAAGAATTTGGTTCCAGTTTTTACTTTCCATCAAAAAAGGAGTGCAGCCCTTGATCTGCACAAGGCGGGTTAATTGAGTCATATTTTCATGACTCCACCATTGTGAGTATTGACTCTTGAGACTTTATACTTTCACATTCCATATATTTAAGCGATACTGAGCAATTGTTGGTACCCCTCGTTTTGTTTTGTAGAATAAAGATAAATAATCATCGATAATAGGGGTGGATCGCCTAAACGGATCCAAAGACGCATTAACCTGGAGCTGGGCCTACAGCTCCACGTCTGTGAGTTTAAAATTTAGCAGTTCATCTTTATATATTTTATTGTATGATTTGCACTATGTCAAATTGTCTTTTGCAGATATTTATCTTCATTTAGCAATCCTAAAAGGTGATTTACTATTTCTTCTTCTTTAAAATAAGCGCTACATTCATTTATTTTGTATTTTTAAAATATGTAATATTGAATGGTGTAGGTAATGCAAATTGGAAATTAAGGCTGTAATACACCAACACTTTTTGGAAAAAAATATGACTCATAACACTGTCAATACAATTTAACTTAATGAATTACTCAAGAATGTTTCAAAGAGAATTACTTATTAGAGGACATTAAAGTATATAGTGTCATGTTAGACAACAGAAGATAAAAAAAATAGGTAAAGAATGGGCAAGTAATAGAAAATGATAGATCAATATTATTATTACTCAGTTTGGGTAAACAAATCCTATGGAAATTTGGAAATGTAAAGGATAATATAATTGTTTTTTTGGTTTTTTTTAGTTCCCCTTTACATTATCATCCACATTCACCCTTTAGTTTTTAATCTGTGGCCTAAAGATATTGTATAAATAATATATATTATAATGCAAATTCACTCCCTGACACCCACCCATCTTTATGTGGAAATTCCACAGAGATTCCAAAATTGCCCTATGAGTGGTTTTGGAAATCATGGACCTTTGTTCCATGATAATGTACTAATGTTTTATGTGAGTGGAGTTAATATATCTCCACCTTTGTTTTTTATTGTTTTTACGTGTGTATTATGTAATGTTATGATCAGCCCATGATTAATATGTCGTAATTTAAAAATGAAAAAGAAAAATAGGAAAGGAAATGGAAAGAATAACCCCTATATTAATGCTTAAATTAATTTCAATTAATGCACAAGGCTTAAACAATCAGAGAAAAAGACAAATGATGTACGATTCCTTTATCAGAGAAAAAATATAGATAGGTTTCATTCAAGAAATACACTGGAAGCAATCGGAACCCCAGCAATGGGGGGAATATAGTTCAAACGCATTTATCAGGCATCTCTAGAAATTAAAAAAAGAGGGGTGGCGATCATTTTCGATGTTAATTTTAAATTAGAGGTCTTGTTTCAAGATTCTGACCCATCAGGTAGGTTTTTAATCTTGGTTTGCAAGATAGAGGAAAAAATATATACTCTTGTAAATGTCTACTTACCTAATGTAAATCCAACGTCAACATTCTCAAAAATAATGAACATAGTGGAAAAAATATCAAAAGCATATTAATCATTGCAGGTGATTTCAACTGTGTCTTTGATTTAACAATAGATTAAAAAAATCCCACACCCAACTCAAGTCTGACATGGATTATATGATGCCTGGAGGACTATACATCCGGAAGGCAGAGACTACACACACCTGTCTAAAGTACACAATTCTTATTCTACAATCGATCGATATTTGTCTAGTTAAAGCTGGCACAATGGAAAATATTAATAAAATACAACTTAAAGAAAATACTTGGTCTTACCATAGTTTTGTAATATTAGAACTAGGTAAATCCATGTCCCAGGGATTAAACACTTGGAGGTTAGATGATTCCATTTTGAATTTAAAAGAAAACCAAAATAATTTGATGGAATTATCTGGTTTATTTGGAATGAAAATGCCTCTCTGGATATTTTAGATTCCACATTATGGGCTACTTATAAAGTAGTAATGAGAGGATACATTATCAAAATTGAAAAACATTTAAAAAAATTAAAGGGTAATGAACTTGCTGATTTATATATATAATTTTTTAAACTTTCTAATTTAAATATAATTTGACTTTCCAAACAGAATTTGATAAGGTTAACCGAACTTCAGAACAACATCAATTTAAAGATAGAAAAAAAAGATCAAATAACTCTAAACAAGCTACGATCAAACAAATATTATCAAGATACTAGAGCAAACAAGAATTTAATAAAAAAAACTTAAGATACAAACAGCGAAAAATAGGATAAACAAACTTATAGATGACTAAAATATATATTCTTCCCGTGAGAAAATTGGTTAAAAAAATGTATGAATATTACAGCAGTTTATATAATCTTGGATTGAACCCCGAAAGAGAGAAAATAAGATATTTAGCAAATACAAACACTCCTAAATTATCAAGTTCTGAGTTAACTGCTCTAAATACCAAGTTTAATGTAGAAGAAGTAGAAAAAGAAATAGATAGATTAGAAGCATTTAAAACTCCTGGTCCTGACGTGTTTAGTAATATTCATTATAAAACTATGAAAAAAAGAAATAGTATATCCATTAACCGCTTTATTTATGAGATGGCTAGTTGTTCTAAGGTTCCTAAAGAATAAAACTTACAATTGACAAAATAATCCATCCTGACCAAGTAGGTTTTATTCCAGGAAGATATACCGAAAACTGCACCAGAGGAATTTTAGATGTTTTGGAACAATCAGGTTATCACAAACGTCCCCTGCTGACCCTGTCATTAGTTGCTGAGAAAGCGTTTGACAGGGTCAGCTGGAATTTTTTAGATATAGTCTTAAATTCTTTTGGATTTGTAGGTTGGATTCACAACACTACTATGGCATTGTAGAACAATAAGAGTTAATATTTCTGCAGGATGGTATTGTTTTACATAATGGAACCAGGCAGGGATATCCCCTGTCCCCCCTTTAGTAGGAAAGGGTTTCCTACTAAAAATATAGAATCAAAAAGTTCCCTTTATGCTGATGACATTTTGTTGTCATTAACATCCCCAGAATTTTCTCTTCCCTGGTTGATTCATGAAATAGATAAATATAGCAAAGTGTCAAATTATAAATTAAATGTATCTAAATCAATCGATATGATTAAAAATATAAATAATGCTATTATCAAAGATCTGAAGGAGAAATAATTTCACCTGGACAACAAAATAATTTAAATAACTAGGAGTAATAATTTCAGCCCAGATAGAGAATACAATGGAAATAAATGTTCTTAGCCTATTAAGATATACCAGTAAGTCGGTAAAAGAATGGTGATTACTAGAATCTTCCTGGACAGGCAGGATCAACACGATAAATGCTTACATTATCCCAAAATGGTCCTACTTGTTCAGGATGTTACTATTTAGAATGCCAGAGAATTAGTTAAGTTTGATACAATCCCATTTTCAGGCATATATGTGGAAAGGTAAAAAACCCAGAATAAGCTCTATGGTTCTGTCAAGGAGATAAAAACAAGGGGGTTTAAATTATCGAGTTATAAAATAATGTTATTCTGCCAACATTATTGGTCATGTATATAAATTACAAGCTGATACATCAAAAAATTATTTGTGGTATATAATGGAATCTGAAGCAGTAGGAAAGGACAGACTTGAATTCTATCTATGGTTTAACAGCGGTAAAAAAGATTCTGATCAAACATACAATAAATAATTAATGTTAGCCCTGACAATCCAAGCTTGGGACGTAATAAAAAAATGTTAGAAATTGACACTAAAAATCCCTAAGACTTGTTGACTAATAATTTTAGAAGATAATATGCAAGGTATATCCTTGAATAATTGGTCTAAAAAATTATATACGAATAGTCGATATTGTACAACGAGATGAAATTGCCCTTTGCAGAAATTATGTCAAAAATTCTACTTCCTAATAAAGAACTTTTTACTTTTTTAAGAATAAAAAAGTTTGAATAAGGCCCTATTGAGGAATTCAAATACAATTATAAATTCAATAGAAGTTATATTCTCATATAACAAAATTAAAAAGGTGACATCTAAAGCCAACAAATTAATATATTCCATAAGTAATAATCCTCTAAAGATCTTAAATAAATGGATAAAGGAATTGGATATAGAAATACCTGAAAAGGAATGGTACCGATCATTCAAAGCCGATTGCTGATTCCTTTTATACAAGAGAACATTCACTGTTTAAATTTAGTTGAATGTAAGGTAATGAATAAATGGTACCTGACACCTAGTAAAATATCTAAGGTATACCCTAATCAAATATCTAATTGCTGGAGATGTGGTAGTGTAGACGACTCTTTTTTACACATTTGGTGGCATTGTATAATGGTTAAATCATTATGGACTTGGGCTTACAGTTTGTTTAAACATATAGTAGACTCTGATTTAAAATGGAAACCAGAAGTAGCTTTATTACATCTCAATTGGGATTTAACAACAACACCTTTAAGATGTTTAGCTATGCATTGTTTATCAGTAACCAAAATCATAATAACTAGACATTGGAAATCAAATTTCCCTTTCCATAAAAAACCTGTAATAGATCCATTAACATATCAATTACGTATAAAAAGAGATCTGTCCAGTTCCACTTTGTACTCATTTAAGAAACTAGAACTATATGATAAGTGGTTAGAAAAAATATAAATCTCTGTTTTTAAGTTGTATATTCTATTCGGCAAAATTTCCCTATTAGAATGAGTTTTTACACATTAATAAGCTACGTACCATTAGCCTTTTCTGTACCATTAATTGGCTGAAAATTTTTATAAATATGCATAAAATACGAAAAATTATATGTTATGATGACAAATTAGAAAATGATGATACCCTTGGTCTGATCGTGTTTCTTCTTTTTTTGTATTTATGTTGTTTTGTGGTCTATGTGAGGGATGATTTTAAAATCACTGTTTTCGCTGTAGAACGGTTATATGTATCAGGAGACCTGTATTTTAGTGTATTTAATTCTATAGTGTTGTCTATGTATAATTTGTATGTTATTCAGTATTTGTAAAAAAAAAAAATAGAAAAAATTAAATTAACACTTAAATATATATATTATCTAGTACAACAAGCTATACAATTATTAAATTATCATTATCATATTTTATGTAATGTTTATATCTCAAGTTTTTTTTTTGTTATTTTTACTTTCAGTGTAAATTATTCTTAGCTTAAATCAGCTAAAACATTAAAAGAACTAGTTTTGTTTATTTGGAATCTGACCGTATCTGGTATATAATAAAGACATTTGTTTTTAACTCTGTCTGTCACATATAAAGAGCACAAGGGAAAACTCTCTTGTGCAGTAAAGTTTATTGAAATACAAAAAACATATAATAATTCAATAAAACATCTACCCACTATTGTAGTGAAGATGTTACACACAGTGTTGGGGCATTCGTCTGCTGCGCGCCTGTCTGCCAAGAGAACCTGAAATAGAGCCTCACAGGGGTCAGTCTTGTGGAGCTCGGTGATCATTCTGCTTATACACATTTCATGAGTTGCATTCACGTCTGGTGAGACCAAAAAATGTTTTAGCCTTATTTCAAAATACTATGTGCGCGAAACATGAAAACACAATCTGAAGCATGACAGTGATCTCAACATGTTGTGGAAACGTTTTCCATCAACAATGAATGGAACAATCTTCTAAGCAATCTTCAGCAATCCAGATGTTGAGGACTGCATCTCCTCTGATACTTTGCTAATGGCTGTAAGAGAGTTAATGTAAATGTAGGTCACAACACCTGGAGTGTGTCAGGATTACTGTTTGATCCAGCACGTAGAACTGTACAGCACGGATGACAAATAAGTAACGTATTACCGGTCCTTAGAATGGCCGGATTTAACGTACAAAGAATAGTCAAAAATACTAGCCGAGGTCAGGGAACACAGAAAGGGACACAGTGATGAGGAAAGCCAGGAGTCAGGATACCAGAATATAGAGAAGTCAATAAACAAAGCCAAAGTTAAAAACCAGGTAGAAAACTATAAACAGGAACGCGCTCTCGGACAACCACAAGGGAAACCACGACAGGGCACTGAGCAGGCTGAGAACTGGGCCTAAATACCCCTCCTTTCTTTCTGATAGGCTGTAACCGGCCTTTGACCCCAAAGTCAGTTACCAGGTTTCATTTGCATAATTGCTGCTCAGCATTAACCCTTCTGTGGTTTAGGTTGCTGCTCGGCACAACTTTTCCTGTGTGGACAGTAAATGTCATTAACCACTTTTCTATAAGCGGATGAATACATGAGACCAGGTTTCATTTGCACAATTACTGCTCAGCATTAAACCTTCTGTGGATTAGGTTGCTGCTCGGCACAACTTTTCCTGTGTGGACAGTAAATGTCATTAACCACATTTCTATAAGCGGATGAATACGTGACATTACCCCCCACCTGAAGAACGCCCACCGGGCGGACAGGACCAGGCTTGAGAGGAAATTTAGCGTGAAAAGCGCGGATCTTACGGCCCGCATGCAGGTCAGGAGCCGAAACCCAAGAACGATCAGCAGGACCGTAACCTTTCCAAACAACCAAGTACTGTAAAGTGCCCCGAGAAAACCTAGAATCCACGATAGAAGATACCTCATACTCTTCCTGACCACCCACCACCACCGGAGGGGGAGGAACACAAGGAACAGTATATCTATTGCAGACAAGAGGTTTGAGTAAGGACACATGAAAAGTGTTGGGAATCCCTAAAGATGCAGGAAGAGCCAGAGAGTAAGACACTGGATTGATCCTACGAAGCACTCTATAGGGACCAAGGAATCTGGGGGCAAACTTCATGCTAGGGACCTTAAGCTTGATGTTGCGAGATGACAACCAAACCCGGTCCCCCACTTGGTACACCGGGTTGGCACTCCTACGCTTATCAGCAAAATGTTTGAAGCGTTCAGCAGCAGCCCCTAGAGCAGTTTGAACCTTAACCCAGGTATCCCGAATGGAGGCCAGACGCTCATCCAGAGCAGGAATGGCAGTATCAGAAAATACCGCAGGGAGAACCGTAGGATGCCTACCATTATTGACAAAAAATGGACTGTGCCCAGAGGAGTCATGAACAGCATTGTTTCTAGCGAACTCGGCCCACGGGAGTAGTTCGGACCAATTGTCTTGTGTGCTATTAATAAAACAACGCAAATAAACTTCTAATGACTGGTTAGCCCTCTCAGCTGTACCATTGGTCTGTGGATGGTAGGAGGAGGAGAAGGAGAGATCAATCCCCAATTGTTTACTGAACGCCCTCCAGAAAATGGACACAAACTGAGAGCCCCTATCGGACACAATATTGTGGGGTATGCCATGCAAACGGACAATTTCACGTATGAAAATTAGGACCAAATCTTGTGAAGATGGCAACTTCTTGAGAGGAAGTCGGTCTACAACCATGAGAATAGTAGTGAACCCAGCAGAGCTAGGAAGCTCAACAATAAAGTCCATGGATAAGTGGGACCATGGAATCTCAGGAACAGGAAGAGGCTGCAACAGGCCACAAGGAAGTGCATGAGTCACCTTAGAAACTGCACACACAGAACATGCCTGCACATACTCCTTTACATCTTTCCTGAGTGAATCCCACCAAAATGATCTAGTGATCGCGGCAGTGGACTTATTGATGCCCGGGTGTCCAGCAGTTATATTGTCATGGAACACTTTCATGATATTAACCCTTTCACATAGGGGAACGAACAGTTTATCACACGGTTTACCACTGGGCGCCTGAGGCTGGGCCTCCAGTATGGTGCCAAGCAGTGGAGAAGACAGTGAGAGGACAGTAGTGGCAATAATACACTCTGGTGGAATAATAGGAGATGTCACCTGTTCCGGAGCTGACTCATTATCAAATTGCCTGGACAAGGCATCAGCCTTGGTATTTTTAGAACCAGGTCTATAAGTAATGAGAAAGTTAAAACGTGAAAGGAACAGTGACCATCTAGCCTGTCTGGAAGACAAACGTTTGGCATCCCCTATATATGCCAGATTTTTGTGGTCGGTTATGATCAACAGGGGGTCCTTGGAACCCTCCAAAAGATGTCGCCACTCCTTGAGGGCAAGAATAATGGCCAACAGTTCTCTATTGCCAATATCATAGTTGCGCTCAGCAGGAGACATCTTTCTGGAGAAGTAGCCACAAGGATGCAATGGTGTTCCCTGGCTTTCTCTCTGAGAGAGAACAGCCCCTACCCCTGTCTCGGATGCATCAACCTCCAATATAAAAGGTTTACTAGTGTCGGGATGTTTTAGTATGTCCGCAGAGGCAAATCTTTGTTTAAGAGTCTCAAAAGCATTCACAGCCTCTTTGGACCATACCGTGCTACTAACCCCTTTGCGAGTCATATTTGTGATTGGGGCTATTACAGAAGAAAATCCCTTGATGAATCTTCTGTAATAGTTGGCAAAACCAATAAACCTTTGAATGGCTTTTAAACCAGAGGGTAATGGCCAGTGTAGTACAGCCTCTAGTTTTTTAGGATCCATTTGAAATCCCGATGCAGAGATGTTGTAACCCAAAAAGTGGACTTCAGGCTGGTCAAATATGCACTTTTCTAATTTACAATAAAGTTTATTTTTCAACAACGTCTGCAGAACCTGTTTCACATGGGAGTGGTGAGTCTGAAGATCAGGGGAATACACCAAAATATCGTCCAAATAAACCAAGACAAATGAGTAAATGAATTCCCTGAGTACATCATTTATAAAGTCTTGGAATACGGCCGGGGCGTTGCATAACCCAAATGGCATTACCAGATATTCATAGTGTCCACTACGGGTATTAAATGCCGTCTTCCACTCATGATTCTCTTTAATTCTAACCAAATTGTAAGCGCTCCTAAGGTCAAGCTTAGTAAATACTTTAGCTCCCTGAAGTCTATCGAACAATTCGGAAATGAGTGGGATAGGGTATGCATTTTTTACAGTGATTTTATTAAGTGCCCTGTAGTCTATGCAAGGGCGTAACTCACCACCCTTTTTCTCAACAAAAAAGAATCCTGCACCAGCTGGTGAGGATGACTTTATGTGCCCTTTGCTCAAGGATTCTTTGATGTATTCCTCCATTATTTTACTCTCCTGGGGAGATAAGGCATAAACTGCCCCCTTAGGTGGCATAGCGCCTGGAAACAGGTTAATGGCACAGTCATATGCTCTGTGGGGAGGCAATACATCAGATTGAGCCTTGTTAAACACCTCCTGAAGTTCTCGGTATTGTATGGGAACTCCAGGAGTTTGGGGAGTGGTAGTGGGAAGGTCAATAGTATCCAATCTCTTTAGTACTGGTTTTATACATCTCCCCATACACTCTTTACCCCATTCTAATATCTCCCCATTAGCCCAGTCAATATAGGGATTGTGCTTACTCAGCCACGGAAACCCTAATATGATAGGACATGATGGAGAAGTAATAACCTGAAACGTCATCTCCTCCCTATGGGAGGCCCCAATGGAGATCGTAATAGGGACAGTTTCGTGGGTTATAAGCGGTTGTGTGAGTGGTCTACCATCAATAGCCTCTACAGCTAGCGGCGTAGGTCTCTCCCTGACCGGTATCTCATTACCCCTAATAAACTGGACATCAATAAAATTTCCAGCAGCACCTGAGTCCATTAGGGCACTGCAAGAAAACTGCTTGTTATCAAGGGAAATAGATACCTCAAGGAGGAATCTACTTTTGTTTTTGTTAGAGAACAACTCCATCACACCTAAGATCTGTCCCCTTAAGGTTCTTAGGTGCAGAAGTATTCCGGATGCACTGGACAATTAGTTATCATATGTCCCTTTCTACCGCAATATAGGCATAACCCTTCCCTTCTCCTATACTGTTTTTCGGCCTCTGACAGTCTAGTGACCCCCAACTGCATAGGTTCGGGTTCGGACTGTACAGGGAGGTTAGACAAAACAGGTTTAGAGAATTGAGGTGCTAGGGACATAGCCGTGCGTCTGGTCTTGCTTCTGGTGACTTCTCTGAGTCTTAACCTATTATCAATATGCATGACAAACGTAATAAATTTGTTAAGACACTTAGGTAATTCTTTAGCGGCTATCTCATCTAGTATAGTCTCTGAGAGACCCTTTTTGAATGCTGAGATTAACCTATTGTTAGTCCAGTCTACCTCGGAAGCTAAGGTACGGAATTCAATAGCATAATCCGAGATAGACCGGTTACCTTGTCTGATGTGCATTAGGGCAGTGGAGGCGTCATCCTCTCTACCCAATGGCTCAAACGTGAGCTTGAATTCGGCAAGGAATTCCTGGTAATTATGAGCTATGCTCCGATTACTCTCCCACAACGGATTAGCCCAGGCAAGGGCCTTGCCCTTTAATTGATTCATTAGATAACCAATTCTTGCTCTGTCCGTGGGGAATGACCCTGGTGAGGCCTCAAAATGGTACTCCACCTGATTAAGAAAACCCCTGCATTCCTGGATATTGCCATCAAACTGTAGGGATGGTGATAAGGAGATGCTAGGAGTCATATTAACAGTGGGTGGAGATACACAGGGTAGAGGTGCAATAGGAGGAGACGCTGCAGGATGCAGATGCTCCGTTCTAGCGAGAAGCGTACTTAAAGCCTGAGTGAATTGATCCATGCGGTGATCATTCTCCTCTAATTTCCTCTCGCAAGCAGCTATGTGCTGACACAGTTCTACAGTATCTATGGCCATGTCGTAATGTCAGGATTACTGTTTGATCCAGCACGTAGAACTGTACAGCACGGATGACAAATAAGTATCGTATTACCGGTCCTTAGAATGGCCGGATTTAACGTACAAAGAATAGTCAAAAATACTAGCCGAGGTCAGGGAACACAGAAAGGGACACAGCGATGAGGAAAGCCAGGAGTCAGGATACCAGAATATAGAGAAGTCAATAAACAAAGCCAAAGTCAAAAACCAGGTAGAAAACTATAAACAGGAACGCGCTCTCAGACAACCACAAGGGAAACCACGACAGGGCACTGAGCAGGCTGAGAACTGGGCCTAAATACCCCTCCTTTCTTTCTGATAGGCTGTAACCGGCCTTTGACCCCAAAGTCAGTTACCAGGTTTCATTTGCATAATTGCTGCTCAGCATTAACCCTTCTGTGGTTTAGGTTGCTGCTCGGCACAACTTTTCCTGTATGGACAGTAAATGTCATTAACCACTTTTCTATAAGCGGATGAATACATGAGACCAGGTTTCATTTGCACAATTACTGCTCAGCATTAAACCTTCTGTGGATTAGGTTGCTGCTCGGCACAACTTTTCCTGTGTGGACAGTAAATGTCATTAACCAAATTTCTATAAGCGGATGAATACGTGACAGAGTGTTGCGTGTTAGAGGAAAACCTGACAGAGAAGACTGAAATAGATGTTAATTTTCCAAAGACAAAGCATTTTGTGACCAGCAGTTCCCATTTCAAATGACAGACCTTAAGTGTTATTCCCCACCACTTTTCTCTTGACATTCCTAAGGTAATTCTACCATTGATAGTCGTAATGGGACACTTGGTGAACTATCTTACAATGATACACTTTTGATTTTCATAACTTGTGTTGACTTAAATAGATTGGCAGATGTGTACTGTGATCGTTGCTGCTGCCCAGGAATGATGGGAGTGAGCGCAGGACTTATCTTTTTGTATTTGTATTCACTTTTTGTATCACACAGAGTTGTTACAATGCTGCTGCCCATCCCATGTGTTCCCTATTAAGGGTTAATAAGTATATAGCGGTGTATATAAAAAATACCCCTCTCTGTCTCATTAGAGATATCTTTGCCAGAAGCTCAAGGAAGCAAGGTGAAAGGTCAGTGTAGGACCCACCTAGGGAGGTCTGCCTTGACGTTGGCAGGTGGGCATTCCTTCCAATGGCCATTGGAGTAACTAAATGACCTCCATTTGTTTAAATATACATAGGGATTTAGGAGAGAGCGCAGATAACTTTTTCTTTGGTTTATAATAGGCAAGCCCTATATTTAACCCCATAACTTTCCAAAACACCAGAAAACCTTTACATGCGGGGTATTGTTATACTCGGGAGACTTCGCTGAACACAAATATGAGTATTTTAAAAAGTACAACTTATCATGACGATGATACCACCAGTAAAAGTGCAGTTTTTGTTTTTAAAAAAGTGCAAAAAACAAATATAAACGCTAAATTTAGCCAGTTTTCGTATCTAAGCG
Organism: Pelobates cultripes; assembly: GCA_933207985.1. Lineage (NCBI taxonomy): Eukaryota > Metazoa > Chordata > Amphibia > Anura > Pelobatidae > Pelobates > Pelobates cultripes. The sequence goes on from OW240912.1 coordinate 70,681,494, forward strand.
GCTACTACAAAAAGCTGGACATACCCCATTTTGAATACCCTGGGTTGTCTACATTTGCAAACCGTATCCCATGATGGGGTTAATTCACATTCCTGGGCTACCATGTGGTCTCAAAATGCAAAATAGACCCAGTAAACCTATCTGGCAAATTGAAATGGGCAAGCCCTATATTGACCCTGTAACTTTTCAAAACACCATAAAACCTGTACATGGGGGTATTGTTATACTCTGGAGACTTCACTGAACACAAATATGAGTTTTTCAAAACAGTAAAGCTTATCATGACGATGATATCACCAATAAAATGTTTGTTTAAAAAAAAAAAATTCAAAAAACCCAAATAAAAACGTTAATTTTGGCCAGCGTTTGTGAGTAAGTAGCTACTACAAAAGACTGGACATACCCCATTTTGAATACCTTGGGTTGTTTACATTTGCAAACGGTATGCCATGAGGGGGTTAATTCACATTCCTGGGCTACCATATAGTTTCAAAAGGCAACATTTCTGGCACCATTTCTGGCAAACTGAAATGGGCAAGCCCTATATTGACCCTGTAACTTTACAATACACCATAAAACCTTTACATGGGGAGGGGCGGGGGTTTGTTATATTCGGGAGACTTTGCTGTACGCAAATATGAGTTTTTTTAAAACAGTATAACATACTACAGCGATGATATTGTCAGTGAAAGTGAAGTTTTTTTGCATTTTTCACACACAAACTGCACTTTCACTGATGATATCATTGTTGTGATACATTTTACGGTTTTAAAACACTGATATTTGTGTTCAGCGGCGTCTCCCGAGTATAACAGTACCCCCCATGTACAGTTTTTATAGTATTCTTGAAAGTTACAGGTTCAAATATAGGGCTTAATTTTCAATTTTTTCACTTTGCCAGATTGGTTATATTGCCTTTAAGAGCGTATGGTAGCCCAGCCATGAGAATTACCCCCATGATGGCATACCATTTGCAAAAGAAGGCAACCCAAAGTAATGCAAATGGGGTATGTCCAGTCTTTTTTAGTAGCCACTTAGTCACAAACACTGGCCCTTAACGGTAAGAAATTTGAAAAACAGTATGGTCACTAAGGGGTTAAAATAAGCTGAATTGACGGATCTTCTCCATACGGAAGAAAGAAAATCCAAAGATCAGGATAAATCACCCTTTTTCCAACAACAAAGACATATGGCTAGGACATACAAAAAGGAGCAAAAAGACCACCACTGACGAGTTTTGTGTTTAAATGGGTTTTTAAATGGAGTTTTGTGTTTACTTAGGGTATTATATTATTCCACTTACCCAGGCTGCCAGACAAGTATCCTGTTTTGATATCCAATCACCACTTGTGCTTCTAGTTAGGGCAATCATCAGGTAAGGTGTCCTATAAAATTGACACTACGCCTGATACAAAGATAACTTTTTTCAATTGATTGCTACTGATAGTACGCTATAATTTGTTAACAATTACATTACTTTTACTGAGCATGAGCTGTGTGTATACTTTTTGTATTTGGGTTTTCTTGTTGTTGTTGTTGTTGAAGTTCTTCATCTTTGTGTTTAAAACGTAAATGGCAGAGTTAGACTTTCCACATCTCTATGCCATACCCCCAGATCGATGTGAAAGAACATGAATTATAGCACACTACTGTTAAGGTGCCACTCTCATTTCACATGATATATCTACAAACTTCTTCCACTATTTGCTTTAAATTGGATCTCAATAAAAGCTATCATTAGGTGAAAATTGATCCAGAGTCATGCTGAACTACATTTCTGTGTTCTGAAGATGCAACTAGCTTGTGATCTTTTTAGCAGCAGAACTGTTTTAAAATTCTACTGTACGCTTTATTTAACCTGACAGATGCATTTTATTTTTCTTGGGGAAAAAATAGCATGAGAACATAATGAAGCTATAAAATTTTCTTTTTTTTCTTAATGTCAATATATTTAGCTGTGTAAAATCTAACTCTGGCCCAATTATGTTTTTCAGTGTATTTTTATAGAAATATTTTTCACAGCATGTTATCAAAACAAATCCCAGAGGGATATTTAGAGGATTTTATTTGGTGCAATACAATGCTAAACAATGTATTTAATGACACCAGTGTACCTATTCCCTTGAATATTTAATAAATGCTGGTACAAATTAGAATGTATACTTTGCACACACACATTTATAATTTATGGTAGATGATTCATCATACTTGCTGACACAGTCAGTAAAAAACAAATCCATTTGTGAACTGTAGATAAAGCATTCATTAACCTCTAAGTGCCAGGGGGATGGAAAAATATAACATTATTTTATATATCTATTTGTGCAACCTACATGCACTTAAAGAACTGGAGGCTACTAAAGCTTTAACAATGAAAATAAAATGCCTGTAATCTTCTATTTTTTATTTATTTATTTTTTTGGGGGTGGGGGGGACGTTATTGGATTTTGGTGTAAAAGTTTGTATGTTTTTCTTTCCTCTTTACTTTTGTAGAATGTAGAACAAAACGGGAAAGAAAAAAGAATTTATATTTTAATTAATGTGCCGACTGATTATTTACGAGAACAAATAACTATAAAATAAATTGGATATTATCAGGACAGCTTGTGTTACCATAGATTCTGGATCTCATCTGCTCATCCTCAGGTAAAAAGTGCATGTCTCGGATTTTGGACATCTATCATTACTTTTAGTAATTAAGACAGAAAAGGGTTCTTCCCAGACAGAACTGGTCCCAGAATTCATGGGCTGTCACCCCCTTGATGGTGAGGTGACCCTGGATGCAGAATGCAGGTAGTGGCCCAGCTGAGAACAAACACCCAATCACATCCATTTTGAAAGCTTAAAAGTGTTTATACTCAGTCCAGCTCATGCTGCATGAGATATACAGGCAGAAAAAAAGGATATGTGCAGGTAACAAGATAAAAGTAGGATACAGAGTCAGGTCAGAGATATTTGATAAAGGCAGAGAAGAGTCATATTTAATTTTCATGCTTATACTATCTTGCATTTTGTATTTCTAAAAGTTTTTACAAAGTTTCAAATTATCACTGTGCTAATAACTTTACATGCAATACCATCTCTCCATTCTTTGCAATTCAGAATGTCACATGGTAAGGATGTTGTCATAATCACCTTATGCCCAACAACTCGCAGAGCTAAGCCACACCTAGCTTAGGTAGAAATCGAAATGGATAGAGACATATTTCTGATCCTTAGAATTTGGCAGTCTTAACGCAACATAATAGCAGTAAGAGAGAATGGGCATTAAATACCAAACTTCAAGGGCAATAGATGACCAAGGTCAATGTCAAGGATAACCAAGGTCAAGGATAACAGAAAAGAGGATAGTTGGAAGCAACTTGAAGTGAAATACCAAGAATGTAAACACTACAGAAACACAGTCTCAGATCACCACAAAGGAAGCCATGACAGGACAATGTACAACAGGCTGGGAGGGCTTTTATAGGCTAGGAATCTTGTAATTAGATTGCAGCATTCCTGTCACACCAAATGGTGCGAAAAATCAATGTAGCAGGAAAGATGAAGACAGGCATGTGTCAGAAATTACATGAGACACACTAGCACACTAGCATAATAAATTGTGTTTTGAGTGGGCAGAGTCCAAAATGATGCCCGAAAGACACACGAGTGAAAGGAGGTGACTATTAGAGACAAGACTGATGCAAAAAAAATTCACTGTGTCAACAAGAACACAGGAATGACACACGGATCCAGTAGGTACCGTGACAGATATCCATTTGTCCTTCAGTTTTTTGTAATATCCCTAAAACCACCACTAAATCTAATGAGGATTGGCAAACTGGCTTTACAGTTTGAGGTAAAAAACAACAAATTAATTTTAAAAAAAATTTATATTGTGGAGAGGTGTGGAACCAGAGGGTGAATTTTAGAATTAGTGTCATGGACCTCTGAGAATGCTGTAGCTAAAGCGAGGTGCAGTAGGTAAATAAAGGTTTGACAGCTCCAAAAGCAAATAAATATATCAATTATCTTTTTTATAAAACACATATTTGTTGCTTTGGAAACTGTTACATGTTAAGTTGAACCTGGCAAAACAAGTTCATCTTATAGATAGCTAACATCTACTAAATATGTAATTTATACTACATCACTCTCTTGCTGAAGGTGATATCTGATTAGCTGAGTTGGTCAATGTTTATAATTTCATATATGGGAAAAAGGCTTTAATAAATTGTAAATGCGTTCTGAGTTTTCAGAAAAATCTGTTTGATTGAAAGACTGAAGGGAATGGTGTGTCTATACATAAATAAAAGCTCATCATTTCAAAAGATAATGAGCTGTGAAATCTATATACACTGTAAACTTTGAATAGATGAGCTTGCTAAATTGTTTTAACACAAAACTACATGCAGCCTACAGGCACAACACACAGAGCCACACACAATACACACAGATCCACACATCATACACTGTGCCTCATTCCCATCATCTTCTACAAACACAACAACGATCATAATAAAGATTTCCTAAACACAATCACAAAACCAAAACATGCAGCCTCCTTAACAGACACAAGATACAAAGGTACCTACCTCAAAAGACACACTGCCTTCTCACATGCAATACACCACACACAGTCTCCCCTCATTTCAAGCAGCTCACACACAGACAGACATGAAGCAGCCACAAAGCCTCCAAACACATACCACCTTCAATAATTGCAAACTGGTGAATAGACAGATTGAAATACTTGAATAAAATGACAGAGAGAAAATAGCAAGAAAGAGTCACTAAGTTGGAAAACAGAGACATGTGCAGAACGAGACATCCTTAATGACACTAAAATAAAAGATTAGCAGAGGGAGCAACTATAGAGGAAAAGTGGAAGAAAAAAGAGAGATTGAATGGAGATATGAGACATATATGGTGGTGGAATATCGGACTTATGTCTCGGCTGTTAGAAGTCTTTGCACTCGCCCTGTTTGTATTTTACTAAGAGTGGAATAAGAATAGTAGAGAAAGTCGGCCAACCCAAGTTCCATATAATAATGAGTTCAATATTAATCTTGCTTAAGCATACATCAGTTTATATGTACATTTTGCCCAGCAACTGTTGATTATTTCAGCATTGCTACAATTTAACAAAAAGAGAAAAATATATATTGTTGGCTTTGGAAGCTCAGCAACCAGAAAATTACATTTCACAACATTCTTAAAGAAAATGCTTCTTAACTAATTGCACAGGGAATTTCAGACTCCTATACAATCCTTGGTATGCAGTCCTAGAATTCTAAAAGGTATTGTTATAGAACAAGAGCCAACCAAGAATAACACCAATATAAACATTACAATTAACTCTATAATTGCTCAATATGACCAAATCACTATTTTTTAACTCACATACCTCCATTTGATTTATGCAGATGAACACATTTAAAGTGTATGTGTCTTGGAACACACAATCTAGGATTACATTAAAGAGCATTAATTGTCATGTATACATTGTGGTAGCCAGAATGCTAGGGAATGTAGAGATTTCAATTTAATATTCTTTAAAACTTTTGAGCAATGGTAGAGCTACACAAGGTTATCTATCCTTAGATAAGTGTATGGGTAAGGAAAAAGTGTCCACATGCGGCGACTTTTAGAATGTGGTTTGGACAACCTATGTATTATTAAGGGTATGCCCCTTCTCGTTCTCTCCATTTTGTCCGTGACCTTCTCCTGTCTCCTGCTCGCCCCCGTACGGCCAACTCACGCTTGCTTGACTTCTCGCGGGTGGCTCCATTCCTATGGAATAGCCTGCCTTCCGCCATCAGACTCTCCCCTAGTCTTCAATTGTTTAAGAAGTGCCTTAAAACCCATGTCTTTAGGAAAGCTTATGGCTTCCCAGAGTAACCTGTACCTCACATACCTGTCTCTCGCTCTCTCCTATAGAGCAGCACTTTACTCCCTCCTCTAACCCTGCTTCACTTCCACCTTATTTGATTGTTATTTCCTGTCCTAATGTGTTTTATACCCCACCTCCTATAGACTCTAAGCTCGTTTGATCAGGGTCCTCTTCAACCTATCGTTCCTGTAAGTTTTCTTGTAATTGTCCTATTTATAGTTAAATCCCCATCTCATAATATTGTAAAGTGCTATGGAATCTGTTGGCGCTAGATAAATGGCAATAATAATAATAATAATAGCAGTTTTGAAACACAACTCAGGAAGAGGAGCAAAGCCAGTGAACCACTCATGGACAACTATTTCATTGTTAATGCAACTCATCAGCATGAGGATGGTTACTGGCTTGCTATAGAGGCTTGGTGTTACTAGTAAAGTACATACCAATATGGTTGGGGTGGGGGAAAAAGTGTGGATGAAAACCCCTTCCACCTGAAGTAAGTGGATAGTTAATACATTGCTAAACACAATTACACACACCAGTCAAGCCATAAGACTTGCTTTTCCCACAGAAATCTCACTTTAACAGTGTTCACATTACTGCATGGGATTCTGGGTAGGCGTATGCAAATGAGCTCAACAAAGAACCGCATTTGTGTGTGGATAGAAAGTAGCAAGGCAACTGGATATCTGTCTACCTGTAGATTTCAGTGGTCCTTCATTTTTTCCTGATCTGCACCCTTTTTGCTAAGTGGATGCTAGCTGTCAGTTTACACTTAAAGGACCACTCTAGGCACCCAGACCACTTCAGCTTAATGAAGTGGTCTGGGTGCCAGGTCCTTCTAGGGTTAACCCATTTTTTCATAATTATAGCAGTTTCAGAGAAACTGCTATAATTATGAATGGGTTAAGCCTTCCCCTAATCCTCTAGTGGCTGTCTCATTGACAGCCACTAGAGGCGCTTGCGTGCTTCTCACTGTGAAAATCACAGTGAGAGCACGCCAGCGTCCATAGGAAAGCATTGTAAATGCTTTCCTATGAGACCGGCTGAATGCGCGCGCAGCTCTTGCCGCGCGTGCGCATTCAGCCGGCGGGGCGTAACGGAGGCGGAGGAGGAGAGCTCTCCGCCCAGCGCTGGAAAAAGGTAAGTTTTTACCCCTTTCCCCCTTCCAGAGCCGGGCGGGAGGGGGTCCCTGAGGGTGGGGGCACCCTCAGGGCACTATAGTGCCAGGAAAACGAGTATGTTTTCCTGGCACTATAGTGGTCCTTTAACGGCAAATTAGTTTCATGAGGGCTACCAGGCTTAGATCAATACAGTTTAAGTTTGCTTGTTTTCAAACCTGTAAAATTTCCCTAAAACTTGGTGAATAGCACAAGTGATGGTTTTAAACAGAAATTTTGAACCTAAGTCTTAAAATCAATTTTATTTTTACTTTACTGATTTTAAAAATGATGGTAATTATATTTTCATATTCTCCAAGGGATTAGCAGAGTACGATCCTGCTCCAATGTACATCATGCAATCTTTCACTCTTTTCTTAAAATACTAAGAAATGATCTGAATAGTTAATAGAACTTTGAGGCGTTAGAGAAAGGAAGAAGCAGTTAAAATGTGCAGTGTCAGAGGTCAGGCTGAGTTCCAGCAAGTCTGGAGTAGTTCATACATTATTTGCTACTGTGGTAACTGAACACGCTCAGAACATCTGTTAATGATAAATTAGAATAAAGTGTTGCACTGGCTTCCTGCTGATGCTGGATATTTTATTGTCTTTCATTCTCAATGGGGCTAATAATCACGTCAGCCTGTCTAAAATAATCAGATATAATGTTGCAGAGTTTGACATGGTTCTTCTCTCTTATTTGCAATCTCAGACTCTCATTTTATTTTACTCTGCATTTTGTACCTTTTCTTTTATCTCTTCTTTCCACCTGCTGCCATCATCTTTCTTTTCAAATAATTTTCATTAAAGGTTTAGAAATGTTTTTACAAGTTATACAAACATTATATTACGAGTAGGAGAGAAAAGGGGAACTTGGAAGTGGGAAAGGGTATCCATCCATTTTAATACCAAACCAAATATTAAAATAATGAATGTGAGCAATAATTGTACAATAATAAAGCTTAACAATAAATTAATTGTATAAACAATAGACTTTTTTAATTTCTTCTTCCCATTTATCCCAATCACTTTTCTTTGTGTGGTTGAAATATCCAACCTGCAATCATCTAGTGTGCAACTTTAATGCCAATGATAGTGATACAGAAGAACCAACACAAAGACACATTGAAGTTGACATGTACTGTTGCCTACAGGAACTTGCAGATACAGTCAGGTCCATAAATATTGGGACATCGACACAATTCTAATCTTTTTGGCTCTATACACCAACACAATGTGTTTGAAATGAAACAAACAAGATGTGCTTTAACTGCCGACTTTTAGTTTTAATTTGAGGGTATTTACATCCAAATCAGGTGAATGGTGTAAGAATTACAACAGTTTGTATATGTGCCTCCCACTTTTCAAGGGACTAAAAATAATGGGACAATTGGCTGCGCAGCTGTTCCATGGCCAGGTGTGTGTTATTCCCTCATCATCCCATTTACAAGGAGCAGATAAAAGGTCCAGAGTTAATTTTAAGTGTGCTATTTGCATTTGGAATCTGTTGCTGTCAACTCTCAATATGAGATCCAAAGAGCTGTCGCTATCAGTGAAGCAAGCCATCATTAGGCTGAAAAAACAAAACAAACCCATCAGAGAGATAGCAAAAACATTAGGTGTGGCCAAATCAACTGTTTGGAACTTCCTAAAAAAGAAAGAACGCACCGGTGAGCTCAGCAACACCAAAAGACCCGGAAGACCACGGAAAACAACTGTGGTGGATGACCGAAGAATTCTTTCCCTGGTGAAGAAAACACCCTTCGCAACAGTTGGCCAGATCAAGAACACTCTCCAGGAGGTAGGTGTATGTGTGTCAAAGTCAACAATCAAGAGAAGACTTCACCAGAGTGAATACAGAGGGTTCACCACAAGATGTAAACCATTGGTGAGCCAAAATGAAGAAGAAGGGACAAAAGGAAGAAGAAGCTTTTTTTTGGGGGGTGGGACATTGGGGACTGTGGGCAAGTAAACAGCTTAGATTGCCATGGTAGATATGAGGCTTATATTAAAAGCAAACCATATCACACAACAGCCATTATGTACAGAAATATTTATTAGTACACAACATATCAAAGCGCAAAACAAATAAAGTGCATAATATGTATGTGGAATCACCACTGCATATAATGACAAAGTTATACAAAAGACATTAAAATACAAGAAAAACCAAATATGTAAATATCGTAAACCTTAAGTACATTGACCAAGAGTGTGGAGACCACCGCCCCACCATTTTAGCTTGATGCCTTTCTCAATGAATCTTGATCTGGCTCTACAAAATTTGTTAAATTTCTACCTGCCTAACATGTGCAAATAATGCCTTTAATTAAAAAGAAGGGACCTCTGGATGCTTATTGCGATAGTGTGCACACTTCCTGAAACAGTGACTATGCAAATCTAAAGAGCGCGTGACATCATCGCGCATGCAAGGTCCGGACTCACAGAATTTTCCCCTAGTCAAAAAAATCTACATCTACAAAGCTTACTAATAAGGACCCTTTGCAAAATCTATAAGTTTTTGCACATTTTGGTTCGTCTAACCTTTTTCTGAATATTTTACATGGACGATTTTCAGACGAGTCGAATGGCCACATTGGCGAAAGTCAAACTACACGTGTGGTATAATGTCCAAGTCTAATGCAAACACTAAAAGCAAGTTGTTCAGACACTCACTGGTGAAGTGGGCATGGACATACACTGAATAAAATCTTTAAGTGTACTGGTGGAGCATGGCAATTAATCAGAAATTAGCTTTTTTTTTTCTTATTGTGAACTTCACTAATTGTGAATAGTCATCAATTCAAAGTGAGTTCAAAGTGAATTTCAAAATTTAACCTAATGTAGCCAAACTGAAAATACTGTCTGGTAGAATTTTTGGCTGCAGTTTGAAATTCGCTTTAAATTTACACCAGTTTACTCTTTAGTTAATAGCCCTGTTAGTGAGTGTTCACTTTCCTACCTACATGGTAAAAAGTAAGTGTTGTTCGGTATTAGTGGAGACGCTTGTGGGTAGCATGCAAATGTTAAGTATTGACAATGCAAACATGTCAGTATTTTTTTTTTTTGCTACATATTTACTGGCTGTTGGTGCTGTAATTTATTGCTTTCAATCATAAAACATGAGAATAAGTCCATAATGTTATCTGGACACTTTTTAATTGGACGCTTACTGCAACTCTTTAGAAAACCATGCAACGTGTTGTTATTGATACAGTTGAGTAGGTAAACCCATCCAAAACACAGCATAATGACTTTAGTATCAGAAATATTGATGCCATATTTAAAAGAATGTTAACACAACATGGCTGTAGCATTTTTCTCTTACTTGTTATTGATTTTGTTTTTCATTAGATGCCAGGTTACTTCATTTTCAATTTGTATATAATTTCTTAATCTAGCACATATTTGTGATTTTCTCATCAGTTTGTCCATATTTCTCCAGCTTTGTTTCACAAAGAAATTTTATTCTTGCTGTGAATTTATCTAAAGCAGTTGTTTTTTTAAAACTTATCATTATATGCATCAGAATATAGTTGTCATCTCTTTGTCATTTTGTTCATATTATTCATCTGTCTTGCTTGGAAGATCAATTCTATCAATAAACCTATTATACAGAAACACAAATTAGCATTTTCTTCTATATTGTGATTTTACATTTTAAAGCTGTTTTCATTAGCATCTTTTCTATTATAAAGTCATCCTGCTATAAAGTTCTTTATTTAAGCATAGGTTTGACATATAGTATATGCTCTCAATTTACTTGGATTTCAATTTATTTTTCCATTATAGGCTTGGTATTTTCTGTATAATATTATATAGTCGAGACACAATATCCACACCACCATACATCAGAAATCGGTTAAGATACTACTATGCTAGAGGGAGTAACCAAAGTACAGCATATCATGGGACCACCAAAGATTTGCATATCACACAGGAGCTTGGTTCGCATTTTTTAGGGCAATTATAAAAAATTCTTAGTACAAAATGCCAGGCAGTGAACAGCCATTCTATACCACTATAGAACTATACCACACAGAGAAACTATACTTATACTATAAATACTAATATAAACACAGTACACAGTGAATTTATTAAATTATCCAATAAACAATATAATTACTTCTCACACAATAAGATAACAGCTGTACTGCTGTACTGAACTTTCTAATGCAGTTTAACATTTAAACTTTCATTCTTCAGAGAGAGAGAGGAGAGATTGTGTGAAGACCCAACTCTGTAATGCATTGTAAATCCACAGGACTAGATGCATGGTGATTGCATATTCTTCTAAACTTTCTATACATCGGCCTAGTCATTTTTTTGTTTCTCCTAGTTTACAGGAATTATGGAGTTATTGGGATTTTGTACAATCAATCACCCAATTGGCCCAAACCCAGACACATTTCAGTTCACAACAAAAATAATCTACAGATCAGCCACAACATTAAAACCACTGACAGGTGCAGCGATAACATTGATTATATCCTTACAGCTAGACCATCTGGTCCAATCACACAGAACACCTACATTGTTTAAAAAAATATTGCTGGCCATGATACCGTAGAAAGGTGTCAGAACACACAGTGCATCACAGTTTGCTGTGTATAGGGGTGTGTATGGAAAGACCAGCCACAGTGCCCACGATGACCCCTGTCCACTGCCCAAATCACCTTCAATAGGGATGTGCACCTCAGAATTGGACCATGGAGCAATGGAAGAAGGTTGCTTGGTCTGATTACATTTTATTTTAGAACAGGTAGATGGCTGGGTGCATGTGCATCAATAACCTGGGCCAGAGATGGCAACAGGATGAATTATGGGAAGAATGAAGGCCAGGGGATGAGGTGTTATGCTCTGGGCAATATTCTATTGGGAAACCTTGGGTCCTGGCATTTATGTTGATGTTACTTTGACACGTACCACCTGCTTAAAGACTGTTGCAGACCATGTACACCCCTTCATGGCAATGGTGTTTCTTGATGGCAGTTCCTCTTTCAGCAGGATAATGCATCCTGCCAAGCTGCAAATTTTTTTTAGGACAGGTTTGAGGAACATGACTCAAAGAGTTCAAGTTGTTACTTTGGCCTCGGAATTCCCCAGATCACGATCTGATTGGTCATCTGTGGGATGTGCTGGAACAACAAATCCGATCCATGCAGGCCCCACCTCTTAACTCCTTAAGATCGTAGGGCGTTCTATGCCGTCCTTATTTAGATGCCTCTAAACGCCCCAGGGAGGCATATCACGTCGGCGATCGCGGTATGGAGACTCACCTGGGAGCCCAGGGAGTCCCCCTCCGTCCTCTTCATCCCCCCTGGGCCATGTGATTGCGAGGTCCTTGCGAGCACCTCACGATCACATGGACGGCATTGCCAGCAAGGGGGGTGCCTGTAATGACTGTAATGAGTTGCTGTCTGAAAATGAAATAAAATAAGTTAAAACAGTGTAAAAATAAATAATATATACTTAGATCATATATATATATATATATTTATTATATATATGATATAAGTATATATACACACATATACACACACTCATACACTGTCTAAGTGTATTTTAATATTAATATATACATAATTATATATATATATATTAATATCAAAATACACGTACAATGATATTGATTAAATATATATATAATTTTCATTATATATATATATATATATATATATATATATATATATACATATATATATATATATATATATATATAGTGATGTCGCGAACATAAAATTTTCGGTCCGCGAACGGCGAACGCGAACTTTCGCAAATGTTCGCGAACGGGCGAACCGGGCGAACCGCCATAGACTTCAATAGGCAGGCGAATTTTAAAACCCACAGGGACTCTTTCTGGCCACAATAGTGATGGAAAAGTTGTTTCAAGGGGACTAACACCTGGACTGTGGCATGCCGGAGGGGGATCCATGGCAAAACTCCCATGGAAAATTACATAGTTGATGCAGAGTCTGGTTTTAATCCATAAAGGGCATAAATCACCTAACATTCCTAAATTGTTTGGAATTACGTGCTTTAAAACATCAGGTATGATGTTGTATCGATCAGGTAGTGTAAGGGTTACACCCGCTTCACAGTGACAGACCAAACTCCCCGTTTAACGCACCGCAAACAACCACAAACAGTCCATTTTCACAACCGCAAACTTCCCATTTGCACAAGGTTGGATACCAAGCTAGCCAAGTCCAGTTCCTTGTCCTCACTGATGTAATTGAAGGTCTCTTCCTCCACCCAGCCACGTACAACACCAAGGGTCCCCAAAAGGTGACAACAAACCCCCTGGGACGCCTGCTGTGTTTGGTCTTCCACCTCCTCAAAGCCACCTTCCTCCTCTGACTCCTCCTCTTCAGACTCCTCTCTCTGCATTGCCTCTCTCTGCATTATTATAAGGTGTGTTAAGTAGTACTATTCCTATCAGTTTAATCCCTGTTACGTCCCCTATCAGGGGACGTGTATATGGCATCGATTTTAGGAACCGGTAGATGGAAAAAGATGCTTGGTTGGTCCTCCTACTTCAAATTTGGGGCACTGCGCGTGCAATCTAATGTGCCACCAGATAGGAGTGGTGTGTTAAGTAGTACTATTCTTATCAGTTTAATCCCAATGTCACGACTACTAATGTGGTCCAGCACGCAGAAACAGTAAACATATACATAGGCAAGAAAAGGAAAATAAAAGGACAGAGCGTAAACCGGACCTTAGAATGGCCGGACTAATACGCTAGAGACAGAGAATGGTCAAAGGGAAAGCCGAGGTCAAGGAAGCCAGAAAATACACAATACCGTTTACACAAGCCAAGTCAGGGAAACCAGAATTTAGAATAACCAGGGAAAAGCCAAGGTGCATCAAGGATCGGAGCGGAAGCTGTAGAAGATTGGGTGTCCTGTGTTAGCCAGTCAACTATGTCCTCAGAACTTTTCGAGTTCAGGGTACGTGGCCTCTGAACACTGGGCATTATTCTAGTGCCAAAGGGAATCACAGCACCACGATCACGACGGCCCCTGCGGGGTGGCCTGCCTCTGCCTGTCATTTTTTTTTCGATTAGTGGTACTATGCGTGCAAGCTACTGTGACAACAGATATGAGTGGCACTGTGCAGTGGCAGAAGTTGGCAGAGTAGACGCTGTAGGCCTGACACACATGCCTGCAGACAACTAACTGCTATTCAATCTATTACAGTCAAAAAATTTTTTTTTTTTTAAATGTACACTACTGTTACACCAGATATGAGTTGCACTGGTGTGACACTGTGCCCTGGCAGGCCCTGAAACGCACACGTGTGAAACTGACTGCTATTATATTACAGTCCAAAAAGTAGTTTTTATGCTAAATGCAAGCTATTGTGACACCGGATATGAGTGGTGGCACTGGGCAAGTGGGCACAGTATACGCTGTGAGCCTGACACACACGCTGGCAGACAACTAACTGCTATTCAATCTATTACAGTCAAAATTGCATTTTTTTTTAAAATGTACACTACTGTTACACCAGATATGAGTTGCACTGGTGTGACACTGTGCCCTGGCAGGCCCTGAAATGCACACGCGTGAAGGAAACTGACTGCTATTATATTACAGTCCAAAAAGTTTTGGTTTTTTTAAATGTAAGCTATTGGGACACCAGTGAGTGAGTGGTGGCACTGGACAAGTGGGCACAGTATATGCTGTGAGCCTGACACACAGGCTGGCAGGCAGGCAACTGCAATTACATTACACAGAAAAAAAAAAGCAGACTGATGTTCTAGCCCTAAAAATGGCTTTTTGGGGTGCTGTCCTTACAGCAGAGATCAGATGAGTCCTTCAGGACTGTAGTGGACACTGAATACACTAGCCTAGCTATCAATTTCCCTATCAAATCAGCAGCAGCTACACTGTCCCTCCTCTCACTAAGAATGCAGCTTCACAATGAATGTAAAATGGATGCTGTCCAGGAGGTGGGAGGGTCTAGGAGGGAGGGTCTGCTGCTGATTGGCTGGAATGTCTGCTGACTGTGAGGTACAGGGTCAAAGTTTACTCAATGATGACGAATATGTGGCGGACTGAACAGCGCATATGTGCGCCATCCATGGGGAACGCGAACAAGCGATGTTCGCCAGGAACTATTCGCCAGTGAACCATTCGAGACATCACTGTTTATATATAATAAAAAAAAAAAAAAATGTAAATACGTTAAAAAATAAAATTAGAAAAATAAAAAATAAATAAATAAAAAATATATATGCACGTGTAATTTCGTTCTAACTGTATTTTAAAATTAATATATATATATATTGATATCAAAATACATGTAGAACGAAATAATAAGAAACTTTTACTTCAATGGGAAGTCTATTGGATTAAAACTTTGAATACTGTCCACCCTAAGGGTCTCAATGAAAAATGTGCCTTATCAGTATTTTTAGGATAATCCTCTATGTCTATACTTAGCATCTGCTACTTATCTCTGGTGTGCTAAACTGTAATGTGACAACACTTCCAGTATATTAATTGTTGCTACATGTGTTAGCTACTGTATTGACAATACCCTGTCATTATGTGTCCAGCTCAATATACCTAATATGTACAATTAAATCATGTTACTATTTCCAAATAGTTACTTCATTGCACTGTCACTATGTGTCAAGTCTTGCACCAACTCATTCCTATTGGTATTACCCTGTGATAGCTATTCTGTTGAGGGTATGTTGTCTTAGCACTAAAACCTTATTGCCACTTAAAAACAGTGCCAGTACAAGCGATTATTATAAGGTTGACGGTACTCTGTCGCTACTCCCACCAAGCCCTTCCCTTAAACTTGTAGATAAGATGCATTCTAACTATCAGTCTATTATACTAATAATTTGTTAGCTTTGTGACTCACCATCTTGTCCTGCGAGTATTTGTTTTTAGTAATTCACTGCTTAGTAACTTTCTTTTTATACAAGCTTTTTTACACTACTGAATCAAGTACCCGGGCAACACCGCTGGCTAAGTGTTTGTGACCAAGTGGCTACTAAAAAGACTGGACATACCCCATTTGCAATACCTTGGGTTGTCTACTTTTGCAAATGGTATGCCATCATGGGGGTAATTCTTATTCCTGGGCTACCATATGGTCTCAAAGGCAACGTAACCAATCTGTCAAATTTTAATGTGAAAAAAATGTAACACGCTATATTTGACCCTGTAACTTCACAAAACACCATAAAATCTGTACACAGGGGGTACTGTTTTACACGTGAGATATCGCTGAATACAAATATGTGTATTTCATTGCAGTAAAAGCAAACAGTATTTTGACATTCACAGTTAAAATGTCACGTAGAACACACCCTCACCCACCTGAGAACCGGAGGATCTAGGTCCCCTGGCCTTCACAGGGTGAAGATTGAGCAGACGACACTCACATATCTAGCACCAACACTACGCACCACCCCAACACCGACGCTCCCACCCGCGACCAACTCACACACAACTCACTGACACCCCAGAGAACAGCTCAGACACCCAGGGAGACCAAGGACGGGACCCACTCGGAGGACGGGTGGGCCCACAACCCTGATTAGCAAACATAGATACCAGAGGACACTCACCAACCAGCGAGCAAAACTGACAACAAACCATTATCTACTCCACTCATTAGTCACTCATTAGTCAGCCTCATAGATGAGCCAATACCCCCAAACCGACCATACCCGACTACCTAACCTACTTAATACCAAAAAAGTGCACTGTTTATTATGCCTCACCACTGTATTAATATGATATTGCAATGCTAACAACTGCCATTGGGGCAATGTAAGCAATGTTAAAGTGATTTACCTTTGCACCAAAAATAAAGAATTTATAAAATGTCACGTAGAACTAAGATCATTTTAAAAAAAATCTTAATTTCGCCCTTTTTCTTATATTTTATTCATATTAAATTATGTTCTATACCTAAATATTTGATGTTAAATGAAAGCCATGTTTCCCCTGAATACAATGATATATAATAAGTGTGAGGTGAATTACGGTTGGACAGACATATAACGCAAATTCCAGGTTTTGTTTACATTTTGTTTTGATCACAACGTGTACATTTCGCTGTGGTCTTAACCCCTTAATGCCGTTACGGCGTTCTGTGCCATCCCGCATTAAAAGGGCTTTAAAGCCGTTGCGGCAGCATAGAACGCCATAACGGCTTTGAGCCCCTGGAGGTCCGGTGGACTTACCTCAGCCGCGATCCTCTTCTGGAGGGTGCCTGACAGCCCAAGCAGCCCTCCCCCAGCAAATGAGGCCCCCGGGGGCCATGTGATCACTCTCAAAGAGCGATCACATGGCCCCCTATAGCTGGCTGTGGATCTGCCAGCAGGGGGACTGTCTGAAATGTCTTTCCCTGCTGGTGGGAAAGTAAAAAATAAATAAATTATTAAACATGTTTTAAAATAAAATAGAAATGTATTTATATAGATATTATATATATGTAACGTCATACAAAGTGTATTTTAATATTAATATAAGTACATATATTAGTATTAAAATACACTTAGAATGACGTTAGATATATATAAGATATATATTATATATATATATAATAGATATATACACATATTATATAAATACGTATAATTACAATAAGAAATAAATAAAATAAAATAAATAAATAAAATATTGAAACAAAATTTAATATAAATTATATATTCATATGTAATTTCATTCTAACTGTATTTTGTTATTAATATATATATATATATATATATATATATATATATATATATATATATATATATATATATATATATATATATATATATATATATATATATATTGGTAACATAATACACTTAGAATGACATTCTATATATAGCTATCTATATATAAAATACAAATAACCGCAAATAAATATATATATATATATAAATACATATAATTACATAAAAGATTACATTAGTATACACGTAGAATTTAAATACCTATGCATATATATTAAAATTCTACATTTATATTTAAGTAATCTTTTAACATAATTATGTGATTTGATTAATTAAAATTTGATTGACATGCCTGACAGCACAGGGAGAAAGTGCCGAGAATTTATTTCGCAAGCACTATATTTGACCCTGTAACTCTCCAAGATACCATAAAACCTGTACATAGGGGGTACTGTTTTACTCAGGAGACTTCGCTGAACTCAAATATTAGTGTTTCAAACTGGTAAATTGTATAAAAACGATGATATTGTAAGTAAAAGTGATTTTTTTTTGCATCTGTTTACAAATGAATGGCACTTTTATGGACTATATTATTGTTGTAATATGTTTTACTGTTTTAAAACACTAATATTTGTGTTTAGTGAAGTCTCCCGAGAATAACAGTACCCCCATGTGCAGGTTTTATGGTGTTTTGGAAAGTTACAGAGTCACATATAAGGCTTGCATTTAATTTTTTTGACATTGAAATTTGCCAGATTGGTTATGATGCCTTTGAGAGCATATGGTAGCCCAGGAATGAGAATTACCCCCATGATGGCATACCATTTGCAAAAGTAGACAACCCAAGGTATTGCAAGTGGGGTATCTCCAGTCTTTCTTAGTAGCCACTTAGTCACAAACACTGGCCAAATATTAGTTTATTGCTTTTTTCACACAAAAACAAATATGAACGCTAACTTTGGCCAGTGTTTGTGACTAAGTGGCTACTAAAAAGACTAAACATACCCCACTTTCAATACCTTGGGTTGTCTACTTTTTCAAATGGTATGCCATTATGGGGGTAATTCTCATTCCTGGGCTACCACACCGTCTCAAAGGTAACATTACTAATCTGGCAAATTTCAATTTGAAAATGGAACATTCTATATTTGACCCTGTAACTTTCCAAAACACCATAAAACCTGTTAATGGGGGGTACTGTTGTACTCATGAGACATCGCTGATTACAAATATGTACATTTGAGTATTATGACATTCACAGCTAAAATGTCAGATGGAAACACAAATTTAAAAAGAAAAATCTTATTTTCTCACCTTTTTTTAAATTTTATTCATAATAAATTGTGTTCCATATATGAATAGTTAATGATAAATTAAAGCCCTGTTTCCCCTGAACAAAATGATATATAATAAGTGTGGGTGCATTTAATGTGACAGCAGTGAATTACGGTTGAAGAGACATATAGCGCAAATTCCAGTTTTTTTTTACGTTTTGTTTTGATCAGAACGTGCACTATTGACTCCGTCCTGAAGGTGTTAAACCAACTTAAAAGGCTTAAAGGAGCTTCTGCTAATGTCTTGCTGCCAGATATAAAAGTTTAGTTTTACTTTGCCTTACTTTGAAATTCTTGGAGTGCTATCTTCGATATGCAGTTTATATATATAGTGTGCACACTACCGCAATAAGCATCCAGAGGTCCCTTCTTTTTAATGTGTATAAATGTGTGTATGTATATATCTATACACACTGATCAGCCAAAATATATATATATATATATAGAATAGTCCCTGGAGTGCTATCTTCTATATGCAGTTTGGATAATCTTGCAGACCACCACCGGGCTAAAATTTATTTTCAACACTCTTTTCAGTGATTGTACAAATTACCCAACCCAAAATGTGGCTGAATCACAAACAAAAATAATATGTCCAATGGACAAGCATGTTCAATTTGATTCATGATTTTGAATTCTGCACATGTCAAATCAAAGAGGTTATTGATGGGAAAAAGATGGCCAATGGCTAGAGGACAGCCGCTAAAGTGTTTAATAAATATATATTTTATAAGTACAGATTTTTTTTTTAAATTTCGTCTCTTCCTCTTTTATTCTCTGTTCGCTACTTTTTCTCACTAGATCTGTGAACCAAATATTGGGAAAATACATATTATGTATATATTTTCAGTCCATTTTCATCCTTTTGGTTCGTCTGATTCATTTTCCCAAATCTTTTTTGTTTATAAAATTCGGCCAAGCCAAAATGTAATTTGTGAATTATTTTTTGGACTAAGTGGTTTAGTCGAAACTTATTTTTGCCATTAACAAGCCTAATTTATATAAAGTGTGAGATAGAGAAAGAGCATTCACTGGACTTTTAAACATTTTTTTTTTGCTGTATTTTATTATATTTAGGCAAGAGTGCAGTGATGTCAAAAGCAGGGTTAACATTTTAATTTGATCAAGGACTTTTATTAGGACCTGGTTAGGGAAATAAAACTAATAAGAATATTTAAAAGATTCATGAGTGCTGTCGTTCATGCAAATGTGTATTCAGCCATAAACTACATCAAGGTTATTTTGTTACAAGTGCCTGATCTAAGCACCTTAGAAGACAGATCTAACATTACGTGATTAAATCCAGGATCATCACTTAACAATTAACATTGCATTTAGGTATGGAAAATCAGATATGCCAAGGGTAAAACATTTTTTACATGCACAACATAGACTACCAACTCTCAGATTTATATAAATTTACTATGTACCCCCATTAACTCGAGAGGGAGATCACTCCAAGCTTTTACTTCAAAAGGACTTGATGAACAAAAAATATATATTTTTTAATTAATATATTTTTATTTGAGTTTTTACTTTAAGTACAAGTAACATGAATAAGCAGTTCACATATATCCATGTAAAGTAAGAACATAAAAAAGAACCTTTAAACATACTGTGCAATCTAATACTTAAAAGGGGCATGTTTACATTCCGGATAATCGAGGCAGAATAGTGTATGTAATAAATATGCTTTCTTTGAGACCCATGAATAAGCTCTAGATTGTGTTAAACCTTTACCGTTCCATTTTATCAAGACTATGTGGTTCATAAGCCTTTATATATGTACCACAGGAATCTCAACCACAAATGTATGTCCTGATGAATAGAACAGAAACACATTTACAAGGAGTATTGACTATAGCGTCGGTCTTACACAAGAGATTGGGGCATTTACATAGGTCCCATATACACTGAAAGTGTGTTATGAAAACAAGAGAAATCTATACATTGGCTGACCATCACACAATAACAGGTGTAGTGTATGTTTTGCTCCGCCATATTAAGTGACTGCCAGCACAGTCTATTCAATGTGCTCGCCTGTGTGTAACTATGGATATACTTTCATGTGGTGCATGAAGAGCCCACTGAACCCCCAATTTCTTCGGGTACGTGGATTGAGGCAAAGTGGGCAATGTATAACCCCTCTAATCATTCCCCTGTGTATATAGTTCCCAGGGGTGCCAAGTCGAGTGGAACAGATGGTATTTGCCTAAGTTGGACATTCTCAGTTCCTCCATCTTGTGTATATTATCTATCTTGAGGAACCAGTCTCTCCTTGAGGGTCTGGTCTGGGATTTCCAATGTCCCGCTATTACTGTCTTTGCTGTCGACAGGACATAGTACAAAAGTGAACGTTTAAATTTGTTTTGAGAAATTGGAATGTGAAAGAAAAGTAGCGTCTCGGGTGTAAACGCCAGGGGTATTTTGCTAAGCTGTTCAGTTACTCGCGCAACTTCCTGCTAGAAGCCCACCACCCCACTGCAGTGCCACCATATATGTTGATATGTTCCCTGATCTTTCCCGTATCTCCAACATAAGGGAGAGTGTTGCGAATTATATTTGCTGGCATCTACTGGCGTGATATACCATTTCTTGAGAAATTTGTAGTTAGTCTCTTACAGTGGTATGTTTGGATGGGTTTTCAGCATTTTCTGTAGAATATGGGACCAGTTGGAGTCATCTAATGGGGTAGAGAACCAACTAAGCGAGGCTCTAGTGTACCATGGAAGTTTTGCATTCCCTGATAATTGTAGCATTTGGTAGCATTTAGATATTATTTTCTTTGATATGGGTTTTGTGCATATTGTTTCAAAGGTTGTTTCTTCTCTGGGTGTCCAATTTAGTAACTTCTCTTTACTCAGAAAGTGTTTGAGTTGATTTGGAGTGTTTGCAACATGGTCTGGTTTTTGGAGTTTAAGAGGTCCTTTAGATGGGATCACCCCTGAGGAACCCAAAATATATCTTAAGTCTGTCTGGAATAATGGGTTGTGTGATAGAGGGTATTTAGGTGACGTGGTCGGGGTAAATTCCGAGCCTTGATTGATTGATTTCCAAATTTTGAGTGTCGTAGTGATCGTGGGCAAATTGTGTGGAATCGTACTATTTGTGGAGTGGATTGTCCAGGGTAGTGCTTGTAGTGGAATTTCTATTTGAGCTTGTTCTGGTTCAACCCATATCTTTCTTCCCTCTGCCCGAGACCAGTCTATTATTCGTCCTAAATGAGTTGCCTTGTAGTATTGGAGGATATTAGGGCAACGAAGGCCCCCCTCTCTCTATTTTTGGTTAGGATATTGTAGGCTACTCTTGGTCTTTTCTTGGCCCAAATCAATGAGGTGAGTATGGTCTGGATCTTTAGAATCAAGATCTCTAGAATCAAGATAAATAGGAGGGGTGATAGGGGGCAACCTTGGCGAGTACCATTGCTTATCTTGAAAGGCCTAGATAGTTGCCCATTCACCTTCAGACGCGCAGTTGGAGCTGAATATATTGCCTTGATCCACATGAGCCATCTATTCCCAAAGCCCAGGGCTTCTAAAGTAAGTATAAGGAATGACCAGTCCACCCTGTCGAAGGCCTTCTCCACGTCTATTGCTAACATGATAGAAGGTGTCCTGGATTTAGAGGCTAGATGTATCAGGTTGATAATTTTGGTCGTGTTGTCTTTTGCCTCTCTTGCTGGGACAAAGCCGGCCTGGTCAGGGTAGACTAGTTCTGTCAGGAAGGGCCTCAGCCTAGATGCCATCATTTTGGTGAGAATCTTGATGTCCACATTTATGAGTGATATAGGTCTATAGCTTGCGCACCTCTCCAAGTCTTTCCCTGGTTTAGGCAAAAGGGTTATGGACGCCTCTAGTGTTTGTTGGGGTATTGGATCGCCCGATGGGATGGAATTTATTGCCTCTAGATAATGACCCATTAGTACCTTTTGTAATGTTTTATAATATATGGCTGAGAATCCACCTGGGCTTTTGTTAAGAGGAGCTTGTTTAATGGCCATCTGTAATTCCGCTAAGGAGTATGGCTCTTCTAGAGATCTGGTGGCCGCCGCAGGTAGAGTAGTGTCAAATTTGTCTGCTAGGTATGACGTGATTTCCTCGATTTTGGGGGCCCTGTTTTGTAAGTTGTATAAGGAGGTGTAGTATTCTCTGAAGGACTCTGCTATGTCCTCTGTGGTGGATGCTAACTTGTTATTGGTGCATTTTATCTTAGGGATGTAAGTCTGAGATTGCTTTTGTTTCAGAGCTTGAGCAAGTAATTTGCCACTCCTGTTTCCCTGAGAGTAATATCAGTGTTTGGTCCATAGTAAGGCCTTTTTAGCATTGTCTAGGAGGAGTGAGTGGAGTTCCTTTCTTAATGCTATAAGTGCTCGGAATATGGGATCTGTAAGGTTATGTTTGTGTGTTTCCTCTGTTGTTCGGATCTCCCCCAGTAACTCTGCGATCCGTTTGTGTTTGTTTTTTTGGTCTGTGCACCCCATTTTATTAGTTCCCCCCGAATCACTGCTTTGTGGGCTTCCCATTGTGTAAAAGCCGTTGTGTCGGGAGTCTTATTTTCTTTGAAGTAATGTGTGATGGATGCTGCTACCGCTTGTTTTATTTGTTCTGAGTTAAGTAAGTTTGGGTTTAGTTTCCATTGCCCTTTAGGGCGGGGGAAAGAGGGAATATTCAGGGAGATAGAAACCGGTGCATGGTCTGACCAAGTAGCGATTCCTATGGACTAATCTGTTATTAATCCCAGGTGTCTATGTGTCGTTAAGAAAAAATCTATACGCGAATACGTATTGTTTGGGATTGAGTAGTGAGTGTAATCTTTTGTTGTCGGGTGCAAGACCCTCCAACAGTCTACTAGTTGGTTGGTATGGAGAATATGCTGCAGTTGGTGCCATGCCGAAGCCATATGTTGAGTTTTGTGTGAGGTGCTGTCTTTGGAGGCATCAAGTGAGATGTTAAAGTCTCCCCCAATCAATAGCGTTCCTTGTGTGTTTTGTTTAATTTTTGCCAGGATTTTCCGAAAGGTACCACATTGGTGTTTATTCAGGAGTTAGATCCCTACCAGGGTGAGTGGTGAGGTTCCTATCAAGCCTTGTAGTATTAGGTATCGGCCCAAGCCATCTGCTATATGGTTAGAATATGTAAAGGGGACCCCTGTTTTTATCAAGATCGCAACTCCCCGTGACTTACTTTTACTATAATTGTTGTAATATACGTGCGGGAATCTGGGATGTCTGAGTAGTGGGGCGTTCTTGCCCCGTAAATGAGTTTCTTGCAGAAAAATGACATCTGCCCCTGTTCTTACTAGTTCTGTGAGCACCATCTTTCTCTTTTCCGGGGAATTGAGGCCCCTAACATTTTGTGACAGAATTTGGATTTTACCCATTTCTAGTTCCAGGTATCTATAATCCTGTTGAATTGTTTTCCTAGAGTGCTCTCCATCAACAGACACCTGGAAGTATTGTCCGGCTCTGGGACGGTTGTAGTGTCTTTGGTGTAATGCGCCCTGTATAACTAGTATTCCACTGAATTCAGTGGCTCGGTTGCACAGAAACAGAGAACCTTGAATTAACAACTATATACAACTAGATACAATACAAAAACAATGAATAGTAAACCAGTAGTCTCTTGTTTTGGTCGCCTAAGAGACCTTGAAGACTAGAAAATGTATAGGAAAATAAACAAAATTGTTAGTGTGGTAGAGGCCAAGTGCACAAAATAGGGTAGTGTCTGAATTCTATTTTTTTTTTCTCTTGTCTCTTTTCTTTCCTTTCACCCTTTTTTTTGGTTTGGATATGTATAGTTCTCCTTCTGTGCCCTATGGCCTCTATCAGGGAGTCGGTACTTAACCCTGAGAACTCCCAGTTAAAATAACTGGATCAGGGGGGTCCTCGTAGTATACAAGGATAAACAGGGAACTATATATTTCTTTGAGTTGTACCCAAAAAATGTGGGGTCGTGTGTTAGAACGTAACGTACTCTTAGCTCTGCTCTATGACCAACAAATAATCCCTCGTACCTCAGTGGGTATAGGTTGTGCTACAACTAAAGATCACAATGTGTTGACAGCGCTCCCCCTTAGCGGCAAGTGGACTTCTGTACATGTTTAGCCTGGGATGATGTGAGCAAGACGGGTCAGCAGTATGTGTCCAGTGGCCCTTTTGAGTGCAAGTGTTGTATGAGCCTAAAATCATATTCTAATGACAAGTGTTTGTACCAGGTCCTCGACCCTGCCACCTCTACTTATGACTTTCTATAATTACCGCTACACAAGTGGTGTCACCTGCACATACTCTTATTCTAATGATGTGTCTCTGCATGTCATGAATTAGTGCCCCCGTTATCTCACATTTTGCAATCTCGTTCTTTGGAACTAGTAACTGTCACAAAATATTAACATACGAGCATAATTATACCCGTCCCGGGTTTCATGGGTGTATGGGAACAATTTAACAGTTCAGTAATTACTCAGTCAATGCTACCAAGTGGTATATTGATTTCTTTTGAAGGTTGTTATCGGATCCATCTTGGGGTCGCCGGTTGGCGCTTGGGTCTCAGGAGGGGTGATGTAGGTGGCAATTTCCATGGTTGTTTCCTCCGTGGGTCCTGAATGCGGCTTCTTTGGCATTGGGAGGGAGCTTGTTGGGCCTCTGAGTCCGTGATGTCGTACTAGTCATTTACCTCCACTTCTGGGATGCCTAGGCGTTTTGTGAATTCCGGTACCTCGACCACAGTCGTGAGTGAGGCCTGAGTCCCCTGGTGGGATGCGTTGAGGGAGAATGGGAAGCACCACCTGTATTTGATTCCCGCTTGGCCTGTGTAACTGGTCTCAAAGCCCGCCGTCCTCTCAGTGTCATCCAGGATAGATCTGGGAGCAACTGGATTTTCACATTATTGAATATTATAACTGCAGTTTCTCTTGTGCTTCTCATGATCTCCTCTTTCTCGGAATGATAGTGCACCCTGCAGATAATGTCCCTGGGAGTTTCTTGAGCCAGGCCCCTAGGTTTGAGAGCCCTGTGGGCCCTATCTAGGAGTATGTGGGTGTCTTCCGACCTTTGTAGCACTCTGTTGAAAAGAGCTTGTAGTATAGAGGGAAGGTCCTCAACTGCACCCTGCGCCTCCGGTAAGCCACGTATTCTAATATTGTTTCTCCGACTTCTATTGTCAAGATCTTCTGTGTGTTTCATATTATATAAGATTTTGGCATCTCTGCTGTCTTGGCCTAGATCGCCTACCCTGTTGCTGATCTGTTTAACCTCAGAGGTCAGCGTGGATAGTTTGTCCTTCACTGAAGATTCCAGTTTGGTCAGCATTACTGCTATTTCGTCTTTTGAAGGTAGGTTCTGTAAGAGCTCTTTAATTTCAGCCATTCCGGCATCTGTAGTGAACTCAGATCGTGTTGGGCTGCTGGTCTGCGAGCCGCGTGTCAAAGATGGCGTCCGGCAGTCTTCCAACTCTGTGCCTAATATGGTGATGGTATGTCTGAAGTATTTATCTAATTCTCCGTTTTTTTTGCCCGAGCACGGGTCCGGAGTGTTCGTCAGCATGGTAGGTTTCTTTTTGTTTCCCATTGGAGGGCTTAGGAATGCGTTTGCCCGGCTATTTAGATTCCGCTTTGGGGAGCTCCGTTGCAGTGCGTCTGTTCACATTGGAAGTTAAGTCACGCCCCCACAAAAAATATATTTTATGTTTTTGTAATTACCTAGTTTAAATCTATACTTATTTATAAGAATTTATCTGTAGATTATTAATCACATAAATTAATATTATACCTCCAGAGCACAGGAGTTCCAGAGTAAATCCTGAGCTATGAACGATAGGCCCAACACAAGAACCCTGGAAATGGTCTACCAGAGGGAGATGGTCTTGCACAAGCAACAGACTTGGATTACCTTCTGGATTCCAAAGAAGAAATGGCAATTGAGGAAGGAAGAATGTATCATTGCAAGACCGTTCCAGAAGCAATGTGAACCAGGGGTGAGTCCTCCGGAGTGATGTTAGCATAGCATTCGGACTATCATGGATTGTGGTTTCAGAAGATGAAGAGTTCACAGAATTATTGAGAGGAGAGGAAAATCATATGGTCCCAACGTATCCATTGCCAAAGTGAGAGGATCAGGTAACCAGCTGAAACAAATGTCTGGGGATTAGCACTGGACATGGACAGATCCAAATGGATGGGGCCCTGAAGACCTGGGAGGTGTAAGATGTTTGGATGTCACCTCCAATCACTGGCTTCTCTCCAATGACAAAAGAACCAATCCGCTACCAGATAGTCTTGACCCAGGAGATATTCTGACCTGATGGAAAGAGGTCCAGGCAATACTGAAAATGGTTCAGCGTGAGATCCAATATAATTTTCGTAAAAGAATCTCCCAGGCGAGTTACGTAGTGCATTGCTGACATGTTGTCCATCTGATGGACCAGAGGGCAATGGTTCTTGTCTTTTGTGCAACTGCAAATGGCAAAGGATCCCACAATCATTTCCAGGCAATTAATGTGTAGATTATTTTTGCCCAGAGTCCAGAGGTCCCCCGTAACCATGCCGCCGCATGTTGCACCTCAGCACAGAGAGCTGTCATCTGATTCAGACACAAAGTCCAGATGAGATCCAAGTATTGCTCTGCCGTTCGATGCTTCCATGTGTTTCAGCCACCACTGCAGTGTGAGATGAGCTTCGCTGGGGAGAGAGATGGTTTGGTCGTACAAAGATGAGTTGCGTAGATGGTGTGCCTTCAGGTGTTGCAGGGTGCGATAGTGCAGGGTACCTGAGTAAGTAGTCTGAATTAATGAGGACCAAGGCCTATCTTCTGAGCCAGATCTCGAAGTGCAAAGATCTCAAAGATCACATATGCTTTCAGAGCTCAGAGATTGATTCCGGATGGAAGTCACCCATCTTTTTTCCTTACTAGGGATATATATCCATCAGAAAGCAGAGAGGGACCTTCTCCCTCTTTATCTCCCCTTTCATCTGGAGGCTGTCCAGTTCCATGTGAACCAAGGCCACTGATGCCTGATCCATTCTAAGGAGTTGTGGTGTGGACAGTTGCACATGCAAGGTCAGAAAGTCGATCTGGAATCCCGATACTGTAAGTAGAATCCAGGATCCTGTGAAAGTTCTGCCCACTGTGGAAAAATAGTGAGATAATATGCGAACAATTGGAATATATGGGAAAGAGTGAAGGACTCTTACCCATTAGAGGAACCGTGGGGAAACACGGTGTATCTGTAGGATGATGTGGAGAACGATTCAGAAAGTTTGGGCCTCATGCCCGAGAAGGCTCCTCTGCTGGGGGTGCAGAACAGGTGCCGACCAGCCTTGGTGGAAAAATGGTCCTCAGATTGAAAGATCTTCAGTAGGGAGACGTGAGCCTTTTTCAAAGATGTGTTAATCACATCCTTCATGAACTTTTCTCAGAACAGGAAACCCCTAGCTTTTGGTTCCAACCCAATGTCCACCAATTTTGCATTCAGCTTAAATAGCACCGCTTTGCAACGTTCAGCAGCTGAAGCCAAGTTGACAATGCCCAATAAGCAGAGTGCACATTTTTGGAGAAGATAAGCATACATGGTTGTCCTGCCATTCAGAGTTTCTGCCACTATCTGGTCAGCGATCCGCTGATCTCCAGCAACTTATCCTGTTTGGAGCAGAGTCTCTGCTCCAAATCTTTGAAGGGATCCTTGCCAGTCTTGGTCATAAACATGACAATGACAGGAATGAATTCCAGAGTGAGGGCCACCTTTTCAGCACCATAGTCCTGGGACATGCCACACATCACAGAGCTCATAGTGCAGGAACTTCGTGATATTGCCAGGAGTGGTCAATTCCGAGGAAAGGGTGCGTCTTAGGATGCGTGAATCCAGTAGAGTGCTGCAGTGCTGTGGTAAAAGCCACAGCCTAATATGTGGCAGCCAAGGACCAAATGCACCCAGAAACAAGAGTGTAAGAGCAGAGGGGCAACATGGATGCCAAGAAAGGCAGCAGGAACTGCACCCCAGTCATGGTAAATAGCAGCAAAGACACAGCCAAAACAAGGCAAACCCAACACCAGCACCCGCAGAGCTAATCACAGCAAACCAACAGGGTAAATACTGAACCAAATAAAATCATATACCAGAGTAGAGCTGAAATACTCTGAGATGGAAAATGCTCACCTGGATGCAACAGTAAAAAAAGAGGAAGTGGAAGGGTCTTGTTGGGGTTTTGCATGTCCATCTTAATGCTAATTTCTTGATTTTTACAAATAATGTTAACTGTTTCTTTGCTGTTTGAGGTATCAGTAAAGAAAAAGATTAAAGCAACTATGAAGCCTGCTGTCTTTCTGTAAAAATACATTAAAATTATATAGACTATTGTATATATACTGTATATAGTGCCTTTTCATTTATTAATTTACCTTGTATTTCACTTGAAGCCCTCCTGTATGACTCACTATAAGCTCACAAGGACATACAGAGAAACAAATGCTTGCACATACTGAGACTAAATTACAGCGCCTGACTTAGCAGAATCTAATCTGTTATGTATGATCATTTATATCGGGGTGATAATTAAGTTTTAAAGAGACATCCCCTTGTCGATAATATATTTATATAAATATATATTGCATAACATAATAAAAAGCATGACTTCACTTTATAATTAGTCATTACTATTCCTTTAATATAATTCAGCTCACGAATCTCTGGGAAACACTAATATTTTATGCCCTGTATCCAGTTTACAATTTGCAATCTATGTTAAGCTCAGGAAGGACGGAGTTGGATATTACGTGCTGCTCACACACCGTGCCCTATCAGTTGTTCTTGTTAAGTGTTATTTACCTTCTGCGTGGAGCAGATTTATTTTCATTAGAGAAATGAAGACAGTTCAAAAGACGGCAACAGCCTCGCAAGAACAAAGCAATTAAAGGGGGACCCTGCGTGTGGTCATTTTAATATTGTCACATCTTCCGCCCACATATAAATATTAATCTAATGTAACTATCCTGAGATATCTTATTGTTATATAACTAGTCCAATAAGGAAAAACAGGCCATTTGCATGCAGTTTTGGTTGCGCAGAGAGCTATTAACAGCACACACAGCTCAGCATAGACGAGAGGTCATAAACAGGAGTAAAATGCATTGCTCATCCTGTCATTGTTTAAGATGCAGAATTTATTCCCAATAAGAACAGTATTATAATTTACAGGTAATGACCTGCGTTTGTGCTGAGAATGTCGGAGTTGTTTTAAATGTCACCTGCTAATGACAAATTATTTATTTATGTATATCTGCTTGGTAAAGGTATTTTGGTTTTCTGGTTTTCATGCGGCATTGGTACACTTATTGATTTATTTGATTAATCTAATACTATGTATTAAAAAAGCTATTTCAGGTGTGCATATGAGATCCTCTCAAACCATTCTCTTTCTTTTCAATCAGGTATTTTAAATGTCTCTCAGTTTGTGATAATTGTCAATGGATTTTGTTGTTTAGGTTCTGGGGTAAGGGATTTTGGGCCTCATTGATCCCCTGTCACACTACTCTCACCCAACCACCCAAATTAAACCGTATTGTTTTACAAATGTGGTGTTTCTAATAATACATTAAACTTCTAAAATTTCCATCAATTTATATGCACCAAAAAGTTATATGAAAGGAACACTATACAACATGTATATCTGACCCAATAGTGTTAAACACACCATCTAGCCCGCCTGGCCACCCTCTTACACCCTAAATATAGTAAATTCTTCCCTTTATTTCCAGTCTGCTGCTGCTGGCTCTGCACCCGATGTGCTTCCTTGGCTGATATCATCAGAAGTGATAATCTCAGCCAATCACAATGCTTTCCCATAGGAGAGCATTGGAATGGCTAAGATCGTCAAGGAGACAGATCAGGGACAGAGCCAGCACAAGCCAAACACAGCCCTGGCCAATTAGCATTTCCTCATAGAGATGCACTGAATCAATGCATCACTACAAGGAAAGTTCAGTGTTTCCATGCAGAGGGTGGAGACACCGAATGCCAATGCTGCACACTGTGCAGCACTGCCGCAGGAAGCACCTCTAGTAGCTATCTGAAGAGTGGCCAGTGGAGGAATCACTAGGCTGTAATGTAGGCACTGCCTTTTCTCTGAAAAGACTGTGTTTACTGCAAAAAGCCTGCAGGGACTGACTATTCTCACTAGCACAACTACATTAAGCTTATTTTAGAGTTTTTGTTTTTTAAAATTATTATTATCTGTGGCAGCTGTGTTATAAAACTTTAAAGAAGGATCCAGTGTTGCGAGGTCCTGATATGGGCTTTAAATGAGAAGTTGTCCATCCAGGACATCAGGTTGGAAGTGGTGCTCACTGAACGATCTGTGAGTCCTAGTAAGATTCAGGTACTTGCAGGTACAAGTGGTAGTAAAGAGCCCCTGCAGAGCATGTTGATTATGTGGGATCGAGTGATCTTCAATACACGTCAGAACACGGTAAATTGCCATATGTGCAGGCAACTTACAATCCTCCCTTTTGGCCATTTCCTTAGTTCAATGTAATGTATTTGTTCCTTTCTTAAAATTGCATTATTCTATGAGGCACAACATCTTACTCGGTTGGAAAAAACATGTGTTTTTACATCTAATAAACTAGGGCTTGAAACAACAGTCTTGGCTTTGTTCCTGGTTTGGGAGATTCCTAGCCTCTTGACTAAGTGTTCGGCAATCTAAAAGTAGAATCCTTGTGTATAACAGCAGGTAAAATCCATCACAATGTTCCTCTATATTTTTCTTCTTTTGTTCTAGCTCTCATTTTTCTTATGCGGTAACATTTCCTTTTGTGTATCAGATAAGTAGATACTTATATAAGGAAGCAGAAAATGTGTTTGCAATAATATTATGTATTACAATATTACTTAAACAAATAACATTAAATTCATTAAAAAAAATTGTTAATTTGCTACTTGTCTAAATGTAATCATGTTTTTTTGTCTAGTACTTGAAGAATGTGGTATATTTTTGTACATTTTTCTTATCCTTTAGAAAAAGGGAGAGTTGTGGACTGTAATGCAGGTAGTGAAACAGACTGCTCTATTATAACGTAAGATGAGTTACTACTAAACTTTGGGGCTGCCGAAATATCTGCCTCGTCTAAATACATTCATCTGGAAAAAAAATTAGTTTTGTCCTAACCAAATTTTGTCCATTTGTTCAGTCATTTTTTGGACAAGATTGGGCCTTACTTTTGTTTAGGAATTCGATTGAAATTAAATTCTGATCGGTGCTGCAGGCTGCTGTTGCATCTTGCAACTATTTAGTAGACAATTTCCTAACTTGTTATCTTTGTGGGATTGCCATATTTAAGGATACCAAATTAGGGAGCTGTTTAGTACATAGCTCCTTTTATGTATATTTATGGCAATCCCACATTAGGGAGCTATCTACTAAGAAGTTGAAAGACCACAATCACGACAACTTTACTACAACTAAGCAAAAATATATAGTGTTAGTAAATAAGGTAGGTTAAAATCCTCCCTCCTGCTCCTGTCTGCCGTTTTGTGAGTAGGGCATGTCTGGTAAACAGTGAACAGCCAGTGGCTACTCAGTGTTATAAAAAAGACTAAACTAATCCAATAAAGGGAAGCCTGGGAAGCACAGGCCCACCATCCCCTGTGGTGTATTACCAAATTAATATATATATTACACAAGGTTCATCTACATTAAAAGGTATTTATTAGAAGGCAACAACACAATACTATAAATTTATCACAAACACACAGTCCAGCCCCACACAGCAACAACCCCTTTAATCTATCTCTCTCTCTCTCTCTCTCTCTCTCTCTATTAGATGTGAAGGCCTAACCGTGGTATAGATCAAACGTGTGGGGAAGGGGATTACTATATGAAATAAATAAATATGTGACAAAACCAGCCTCGTCACTGTCCACTGGAGGAGCCTGGTTGCTCGCCTGCTCCCTTTAGACTATGGCCCGAAATTTTGAAATCTTTTATTTTCCCCGCAGAAAAGCGCATTCGTGCCTTTCTGCCGGGGTGTTCGCTAGATTCAATCTACCGAACAAAGTACCGAACAATCGACCACCTGGGAACTGGAGTGTGCCGTCAATTGACCTTTGTTCGTCTGCCGAACACGTGGCAGCGGCCATTTTTACTCCCGGTGTTCAGCGCCCAAACTATGGAACTGAAAACAGACACTTATTTGCACGAACACCGCTGAGCCACCAGCCTCCTTAACTCTGCATTTGGTAGTGGAATCGAATCACTGTTCATTCGGTAGTTTGACCGTATGAACAGCATCACCCCAAATAGCCATGCCATGGAGCCTATTCGTGTAACGAAAGACTATGGGAAAGACTTTGGCTCCATGGCGATTGAACTGTATGTATGTGATCTGAGCGCCATTCGGTAGTAATGTGCGCTCAGATCTAAGCTATCTGGGGATATGTAGAATGTATATATTTTATGTGACAAATGTAACATTATGTATTTTATTGTATTTTAGTGTTTTATTGTAACCATGTGGTTAATGGAGTTTTGCCTCTGTCCTTGGAGATAATTGGATTACTTCCCAATTATCTCCAGGACAGAGAGGAGGGATTGTGATGCATTGTGGGATTGTAAACTTGTGATTGGTTAATGTCCAATATGTTTCCCAGTTTCCCATCTGGTCCCCTAGGGGAGTGTCCACCAGGTGGGAGACCTGCATAAAAGCCGGGCAGTTAGCCCCAGTAAACCTGTTCCTGCTTGACCCTTAAAACGAAGTGTTGTCTCGTTCTTGGGGGGAATTGGATTGTATGCTGATTGCCAGGTGTGTAAGCTGATTGTATGCTTTTCCTGTTCGGCTGTTTCTAGTATTTGTGTGTTTCCTGTTCGGGAGTTGGAGGATTCGTGTAGTTTGCAGTTCGGGAGATTGGTGCTTACAGTAGCTGTCGGTGCATCTGGAAAGGGGAATATCGCCTAAAGGTTTTTAACCTCTTATGTGTAAAACGGTCCGTTACAATATGTATAAATAAATATTCTTTTACAATAGCAGCCATACTGAAAATGGTAAACTATTTTTCTGTAATAAAAGAAAATGCTAAAACATCACACCAGTGTCCCTCATCCAGACTAATAAACTACAACAACCACTCATGAAATGGACATGTCTGGACTCTCAGCAGTAAAAACATCAGCATGCATGGATATCTACATTAATGCACAATAGAGATATTCAGCAGATATTGACAATTAGTGTTAGACCAGCATAAGTATGATGTAAAGCAAGGGCAATATATATATATATATATATATATATATATTTATATCATATAGTAATCCCCTTCCCCACACGTTTGATCTATCCCACGGTTAGGCCTTCACATCTAACAATGGCTCACTGCTGCCAGTTTAACATCAAATCTACCAAGAAAGAAAAGGACGCAACAGACTGATTTCCTGCCCCTCACATATTGGGTATATTCTGCTAGTGATGCATCGGCCCACTAAGCTGTCTCACCGTAAATAATAAAGTGAGTGGTGGACCTATTGTCTCTCCCAGGCCCCACCCCTTGGCAGCAGTTGGGGCTAATAGTAAAAATGATTCACCCCCCAAACGCCTAGTCACCCACCCATAGTGACTAGGGATCCCCATGCCCCTAGTAACCCCCCCATAAAAAATACCCTACCTAATCCCCTTACCCTAATAATAGTAATGAGGGACAAAAACTAAATACCCATAAATAAAACTTTATTACCTTCCAGTAGAGCTCTTCTTTTTTCTTCCATATGAATAGTCGCATCAAACTATTGAAATTCAAAATAAATAAATTACAAAAAGATTTTTTTTTAAAAGGAACCAAATGCAAAATAGAAATGAATCCTGACAAAAAATAATCCATCCTTACCAGACTGAGCTCGCAGGGAAGGGAAAGCCTTAAAAGCAAATTTGAGTCAGAGCTCTCTGATTGGTTAGCATAAGCCAACCAATAAAAGTGCTCCGACAGGTAAATCTTGAGAATGACAGGTAAGAGGGGATAGGTAGGGATTTTTTTATGGGGGGACAACTAGGGGCTTGTGGATCTCTAGTCAACAGGAGTTGTGACTAGGGGTTTGGAGACCTCTAGTCAATTGGAGCAATAATTTTAATGGAAGAATTGTTGAAACTCAGATGAAAACATGTTAGTCCGAAAACGAATGCCCAAATCTACTTACTATACTATGTTGCTCATTAATGTTTTGAGTGACATGTAAATTCCATTATCTAAATGGAGGACTATTTTAAGTTTAGATCTATTCCAAATTATTATTTTATGGCAAATCATTCTGTTCTTTATTGAAGGCATTAAAGACAATTTATCAACAACATTTTACATGCCCACGATGTATATAATTAAACAGAGCCTTATGCAGTATAGTGTAACATTCCATTATATATAGGTGTCAATTAGCATACATTTCTATGGGCTCATTTCCATTAGTCATGGTAAATTAAACAATATTTCTCATAATACATGTAATAGTTCAGGGAAATCTAGTGTGGATTCTTTGTCAGACAAATCTGCAGTTTTGAAAAATCAAGAATTTCACATTTGTAAATAAAGAGGTCTATTCAAATGACATCTAACTTGTCATGCAGTTGCATTTTCTATCTATCTATCTATCTGTCCATCCATCTATCCATTCATCCATCTCTTTCTTTTCTCTGTTCAAGGGCCCCCCCGCAGTCATCCCCATATTTCATTATGAGTTCTATGAAATCTCAAACAACATGGTTTCCAATCACATGTAAAGGCAGAGTTTTGTATTCGGTCAAAACGGCTTTCGACTCACTCTTCTGCTAAGTCTATAAGAGTGTGATGAAGGTCATTATGACCGAAACATAACTCTGTCTTTTCACTGATGGGACATTAATAAGACTATTAATCCTGTGATTGAAAATTCTGCTGCTGGAGTGTTTGTGGAACGTGACCCTTTTTATTAAAAATCCTATAAGTTACATTTATTAGTAAGGAAGTACACAGAATTTTGGGGGCTGCAGGTTTCTAAACATTCCATTAGGATGTTAAAGTAATGTACTTGATTCATTAGCTGAACTTTCACCCACAAAGATCATACTTAGCTCCAATGGACAGGGTTATCATCTGGTACAATATAGGTGTTGCAAGAAGGAGGGAATTACAGTGATATATTGAGAACAGAAGACCCTCAGCATGCCATGCACATTTCTGAAATGTCAAATGTTAGGGCTGTTCTAACCAATTATATTGCTTAATTAATTTTATTTTTAAATACAGTTAAAGGAAAGACATAACTTGTGAAGTCATGATATTATAATTATGTGCCAGAGTAACGGCACAACTGAAATGGCTGGGTTTTAACATTAAAACATAGAAACATAGAATGTGATGGCAGATAAAAACCATTCGACCCATATAGTCTGTCTAATTTTCTAAATATTTTCATTAGTCCCTGGCCTTATCTTATAGTTAGGATAGCCTTATGCCTATCTCACACATGCTTAATCTCCCTCACTGAGTTACCCTCTACCACTTCAACTGGAAGGTTATTCCATGCATCCACTACCCTCTCAGTAAAGTAATACGTCCTGATTTTGTTTTTAAACCTTTGCCCCTCTAATGTAAGACTATGTCCTTTTGTTGTGGTAAATTTCCTACTTTTGAATATAGTCTTTTTTGCTGTGTTTATTCTCTTTATGTATTTAGATGTTTCTATCATATACCCCCATCTTGTCTTTCCTCCAAGCTATACATGTTAAGATCATTTAACCTTTACTGGTACATTTTATCCTGTAATCCATGAACCAGTTTGGTAGCCCTTCTCTGAACTCTCTCCAAGTTATTAATATCCTTCTGGAGATACGGTCTCCAGTACTGAGTACAATACTCCAAGTGAGGTCTCACCAGTGTTCTGTACAATGGCATGAGCACTTCCCTCTTTCTACTGCTAATACCTCTCCCTATACAACCAAGCATTCTGCTAGCATTTCCTGCTGCTCTATTATATTGTCTGCTTACCTTATAGTCATCCTCCATTTTTTCCATGTTATTCTCCACAATTTAGAAGGTGTATTCACTAAGCAATGAACTATGAGGAATTGAAAATCATTTGTCAAAATAGGCTAAAATGAGGATTTGTAAGAATTATCCAATAAAACATTTTTTTTCAGCTTGCCTGTATTTGTCTAAATTCTGAAATTTGATTTTCAATTTACATTTTAGTAAATTAACTACTGTGGAATTGGATTCATTTTTGCAAGTTTGGGATAACTGTTGCCCTTGCTTTACATCATATTTATGCTGTTCTGACACCAATTGTCAATATCTGCTGAATGTATTGTGCATTAATGTAGATATCCATGCATGCTGATGTTTTTACTGCTGAGAGTCCATACATGTCCATTTCATGAGTGGTTGTTGTAGTTTATTATTCTGGATAAGGGCCACCAAAAAATAAACATAATAAACATACTGGTGTGATGTTTCAGCATTTTCTTTTATTACAAAAAATTATTAACTGAGCAAGTGCCCAGTACCATGTCTGAAATCCCCTTCAATTTCCTATTGGTTCTACATGCTGCTAGAAGATTTAAAACAAGGAATCAATGGTCACATCTTGGCCAGTTCAACCACATTAGCAGTGTCAAATTATCCTTATCCAGAATTTGAGATTCTAATCTATATCATGAATGTTGCTCATGTGCTGGATCTTTCCACTTGTACGCATGAAATAGATTAGTAGTGTCATAATATCCGACTATATTAGGAATACCAAAGCACCCTTTTTTAGGACTTCTAGTTAGGTTGGATTTAATAATTCTAGGCTTCTTTCTCCCTAAATATAATATATGAAACATTTTTGTACTCTAATTAACCTAGGTCTGAGAAGAGCCAGCAGGAGCATTCTAAATAAAGAAGAGCACATTAGAAGGATATATGATTTAATAACGTTGACCTTCCCGGCCAATATATTTCACTGTTTTTCTATTGCCCCAATAATTTATCTTTGTTCTCTTTGTATAGAGTTTCAAAATTTACTCTCATTATATTTTTGACTGACCGAGTCAGTTAGTAACTGAACAATTAGCTAAAGGTTGCAAACCCCTGCATCAAAGATCTAGTGGACTTTAAAAGGATATAGTCAGCATAGAGACTTATCTTGGATTCAAAATCTTTCCTGCCTACTTCCTAATTTCATAATGGTCTCTGATCCTTGCTGCCAGTGGTTCCACAGTTGAGATATACAACATGGGTGCCAATGGACACCCCTGACGAGTGTCTATACTTATTTGAAACTAGTCAGCCTCTATTCCAGGGCAGACGATTTTCACCACAGGGCAATAATAAAAAGCCATAGCAGCATTTTTATAGATTCTTGAAATTCAAATTTGTACAGCGTTCAGCTCAGGAATTCCCAGATGACCCTGTCAAAACCTTTTTGGCATTAAGGGACAGAGCCAGCAGGGTATCACCTCTCTTTAATGCTTATTCCAAGATGTTAATCAACCTGCTGGTATTATTGCAAAGGAAGCAATTCTCTACAAACCCTTATGGACCAGTTTAGGTATGACAAGTTTCATTTAGTTAGCAATCATTTAGCAATCATTTAGTGTGTAAAATAGCTGGATTTGTAGTATCTTCATCTGTTTTTGATACTTGATGTTATAGTTGCTTTCAACATTTCTCTAGGTATTACTCCAATGTCCCTTAAGTTTTTAAATCCCTCAGTCATCTGTCTCAGTAGTACCGCCTTCCATTTTTTATAAAACATAGTGGAATAACCATCTGGGCGATTTGGGTAAATTTATTTTGCTGAGGTATTCAATCATTTCTGCCCCCAGGTAAGTGTTTTTTGGCAGGTTATACAACTGTGAATAAAAACTATTAAACTATTAAATTAACTTTGGGCTTCTATTACCTTGACCTTCATAAATCCGTTTCTCAATCTTTGAACCAGCAGCATATTTCCTCAGTTTATTCGTGAGCAATTTACCTGCCCTATTTCCTTTATCGTACTATTTTTGTCTTTGTCACTGTAAGGAGGCATTATCTTTTTCCAAAATAAGTCACTTATATCAGAGGTTAATTTACTTACTTGCAAGGTTTTAGTTTATGGCTTTTTTTTTTACAATTTTTAAGCTTTCTGTACATCACTCTTCCATCAATTACGTTTAATTTTTTATTTCAAGACTTTACCAATTTCAGCTGGTCGTTACCAAGTGCAGCAATCCAGGAGGAAAAACAAATGACTCTTTCGGAGATTTATTCACATGCTTACATGCATTTCCATTAGACCCTCATAGTTACATAGTTACATAGTTACATAGCTGAAAAGAGACTTGCGTCCATCAAGTTCAGCCTTCCTCACATTTGTTTTTTGCTGTTGATCCAAAAGAAGGCAAAAAAAACCAGTTTGAAGCACAATTTTGCAACAAGCTAGGAAAAAAATTCCTTCTTGACCCCAGAATGGCAGTCAGATTTATCCTTGGATCAAGCAGTTATTACCCTACATTGAAAGATTATATCCTTGAATATTCTGTTCTTGCAAGTATGCATCTAGTAGCCGTTTGAACATCTGTATGGACTCTGATAAAACCACTTCCTCAGGCAGAGAATTCCACATCCTGATTGTTCTTACAGTAAAAAAACCTTTCCTTTGCCTTAGGCGAAATCTTCTTTCTTCCAGTCTAAACGCATGGCCTCGTGTCCTATGTAAAGTCCGGTTTGTGAATAGATTTCCACACAATGGTTTGTATTGTATCATGTTGTTATACTCCTCCATAGACATCTGCAAAAATGTATTTTGGCCTATTTGTCCAAATCAAAAACACACCGCACCGATCCATGACAAATCCATCAATGAGTAAGACTCCACAGGTAAATCTCAGGTGAATGAATTCATTCAGATGTGGATTGAAAGGATTTTAATACAGCAGAACTTTTTGCACAAGTTTACTCCTACAGTCCATTGCATACATATGAAATTCAAAAGTGAGCAGTAAGGTCTATGCCTAGTGTGGCAAAGATCTCAGCTACCATATTCCACCTTGTGGCAATGTGGCCTGTTAGTCCCAGAATGTTGTCCGTCCACCCAGACATGTGGCTAGGTAGCCATAAATATGATACTGTGATGCATGATAAGTTTCATAAAAAATAATTATTAAAATGAGTACCAAATATTTAATGTGGAATATTTAATATTTATTATTACTGATAGAGCAAAACACATATGTATCATGCTTTTTAAAAAATAGACAAAAATGCAACAAAAAAATGAGAAAAAAAAAATTTAAGTTTTGGCAATAATGATGTGGGCATAATTAAAGCAGTATAAGAAAAGCAATTAAAAAAAAAATAATGTATTTGTCCTGATTTATGGGAGCATATAATATATCTATGATTCAGTTTATTTTTGGTAATTACAGGTCTCCACATACAAGGAGTAAAATAAAATGTCTATGTGGAGCAATATTATAATTTGGCATGTTTGTTTTGTACATTTAATAGACATCATAGAAAACAAAATTGCCACACAAAAGTATATATTTGTATAAGGTAGACATCATAAGTTATTTACCTAAAGGTATTTTGACACTTATTATGTAGTCATTTAACTTCCAATCCCTGCTAAATATTATAGTAAAAATTTTTTTTTCAGATATACACACACATATATAATGTGTTTTCATAAGTATTTTGTAAACCTGATGTGTGCTACTACTGTATAATAAACTCCATATTGTGTTCTGCTACATCTTCTGATTATAACGATACACCCATTGTACCCCTTTGCCACTGTCCTGTGAAGCAACATTCACGTTTTTACAGTTAGAATTTTTATAGACAGATATAAAGCAGAGCAAAGGTCAGTCTGGGACCACTGATTTTGGCCTCAGCTGATAGAGGGGAACCTAAGGGAACAAAAGATAACTGGAGTTCCTGATACCAGCAGGGATTTAACCCCTGGTACTTTTAGTGCCTAACAGTCTACGTCATCACTGTCCATTAGGCCTACACTGCATGATGGCACAGCCTGTCATGCATGGGCGTCAGCAGGAGGGCACAAGGGGGAGGCCTACAGTTCCAGCTCTGCTGTATGTCCCATGTAGTCAGATTCACTATTACCACATATGTGGTCTATGATACATTAGAGAAAAGGAAAATGGTTACAGTCACAAAAGGGTTAACTAGGTGCATTACTTCTGCCCACAGTGTGTTTCGGGGCAGCACAAACTATACAAAATACACTGGGAAAGGACAGTATACCCAGTAGACCCTCCCACCTCCTGGACAGCATCCATTTTACATTCATTGTGAAGCTGCATTCTTAGTGAGCTGTCCAGGAGGTGCGAGGGTCTGGGAGGGATGGTCTGCTGCTGATTGGCTGGAATGTGTCTGCTGACTATGAGGTACAGGGTCAAAGGTTACTCAATGATGACAAATAGGGGGCGGACTGAACAGCGCATATGTTCGCCATCCGCGGCGAACCGTTCGGGACATCACTATTGAGGAATTACTTGGGTGTGACTTTGATGTCACTATTTAATGTTTGTGTTTAATGTGGTTTTATTAGCTTGATATGGATCCATGGTAGAAAAAGGAAACATTGTTTTTTTTTTGATTAAGTAATACATTAATGCATGTGTTATTATGTTTTGTTTTGCATGCAAGTCTCTCACCTGCTACATGAATCTATAGCCAGGGAATGCACACAACAGTTTATAACTCAGTGCTGCCTATCTGGACTTTAAATGCCAGTATATATATATATACATATATATATATATTGCACTGATTTCAGCCAGGAAGAGACAAGAAACGTCAAACAAGTGTTTGAATTTCCATAATAACTTCTTATAATTC
This sequence comes from Pelobates cultripes, assembly GCA_933207985.1. Lineage (NCBI taxonomy): Eukaryota > Metazoa > Chordata > Amphibia > Anura > Pelobatidae > Pelobates > Pelobates cultripes. The sequence goes on from OW240912.1 coordinate 70,723,402, forward strand.
ATAAGCCAGTAGATCAAAAGTTCACTGGTCGCCAAAGATGAAATTTAAATTATATTTTTACAATTGCACATGTCAGGGGCTAATATATATTAAGCAGCAAGTGAACAGTCAGTTCTCAAATTTCGTGTGTTTCAGTAAAATGGAGAAGCAAAAAGATCTGAGTGACTTTGACAAGGGTCAAATAGTGATGGTTAGGCAACTGGGTCAGAGAATCTCCAAAACAGCAAGAGTTGTGGGGTATTTCCAGTATGCAGTGGTTAGAACCTACCAAAAGTGGTGCAAGGAAGAACAGGTGAACCGGCATCAGGGTAAGGGGTGCCAAAGGCTCATTGATGCACGTGGGGTGCGAAGGCTAGCCTGTCTGGTCCAATCACATTGAAAAGCTACTGCAGCTCAAATTGCTGGAAAACTTAATGCTGGCCATGATAGAAATATATGAGAACATAGAGTGCATCGCAGTTTGCTGTGTATGGGGCTGCACAGCCACAGACCGGTCAGATTGCCCATGATGACTCCTGTCTACAACCGAAAGTGCCTTCAATAGGGACATGGACCAGGAAGCGATGGAAAAGGTTGCCTGATGAGATGAATCAAGTTTGTGCATTGGTTACCTGGGGCAGAGATGGCAGCAGGCACTATGAAAAGAAAGCAGGCCAGTGGAGGCAGTATTATACTCTCAGCAATGTTTTGCTTGGAAACCTTGGATCCTGACATTCATTTGGACATCACTGTGGCACATACCACCCACCTAGATACTGTTGCAGATCACATACTCAGCTTCATGGCAATGATGTTCCCTGATTGCAGGTGCCTCTTTTAGCAGGATAATGAATAATGCCACCCTGCAATAGTTGTATGGTTACAAAAACAGTAATGGTTTGAGAAACATGACAAAGAGCTCAAGGTATTGCCTTAATCCGTTTGAGCAACTGTTGGATGTGGTGGAAAAACAAATCCAATCCATGGAGGCTCCACTTTGCAACTTGCAGGACTTAAAGGATCTGCTGCTAATGTCTTGATGACAGATACACAGGACACATTCGGAAGTCTTGTGGAGTCCATGTCTTGAAGCATCAGAGTTGTTTTGGCAGCATGAGGGAGACCTACACAATGATAGACAGATAGTTTTAATTAATGTTGTGGCTAATCAGTGTATAATCTTTGTGTAAGTATTTAGAAACTTGCTTGAAAAACATAAGTCACCAATTGTTGATCTTTGCTACTTGTACAGCTGTGATAGATTGGGTTTAGTTGTATTTTTCTTCTAACATCAGAGCTTCATTGTGTACTGTTTCCATACCTGTCAAAAAGGCTTTGGAATGTGTATAGCAAACCTTCAGAAATATACACAATACAATGACTAAACTGTCTCGAACAAAAAAAAGCAAAGAAATAAAACGGTTACAAACGAGGAATAATAGAATAAACGTCTGTGAAGCTACTTAAGACCCACTTTTTATTATATTTATGTACAATTTATTTGTCAAATTTCACTAGTATGTAAATTATTTCATGAGTATATCTGCAGCATTTAGTTCCCATGCTACCGAGTATAGATTTACTCCAAATACTCTGAATCTAGACCTGCTGGAGAGCATTGAAATTATCAATGATTCAGCTGTGCTAAATATGCATGAACAACTTCATTTGTGTGGTACCGAATAGATACAAAGAAGCAAACAGGGAATAATAGCATAGTACAAGATTAAGTGTATCTGAAATACACATTAAACTTCAGGAGCAAATATCTACCTTGCAAAGAACACAATCTCTATTATATATAGTCTGGTTTGCAGACATTTGTTGGTTTGACATGCTAAATAACTTTGTGTAATATAACAGCAAAATGCTTTGTTCAATAGTGGAAAGTAAAGCCATTTTATGAGCATATAGAATGCCTTAAAGGATCACTATAGGGTCAGGAACACAAACATGTATTGCTGACCCTATAGTGAAAACCCACCAATTAGGTGGCTTGCCCCCTCAGAATGGGTTCAAACTCACCTTATTTTCAGCTCTTCACGGGTCTGCCGGCACTGGCCCCGTCCCCTTGGTGACATCATCAAAATTTTTGATTTTTAGCCAATCCAATGCTTTCCCATGGGGAAAGCTTTGGATTGGCTAAAATCAGCAAGGGGGTGGGACCAAATGCTGTTTTGGCCAATCAGCACCTCCTCATAGAGATGCATTGAATCAATGCATCTCTATGAGGATAATTCAGCTGAACGGCAGAGCTGCTTTCTGTGCAGCCTTGAGCCTATTGGAAGGAGATAAATTTAATCCAAACTTTGACAGGCACCATTCCTCACTCACCCCTGAAATCTTAATTTAGCAATTAATCCCTACGGATACACCCAAACAAAAGACATATCTAATATATCATATTATTATTTCTGCTCTAACAACCATCAGCAGAAATTGGCTGAACGAGGCACCCTAACCCTTAGAACTTGCATTCAGATTTCAGACAATATCAGAATGTATGAGACAATGGTCAGAAAAATACACAGACCCAAGTCTTTCTGGAAATCCGCGTGGGAATTTTGGGAGAAACACTCACAGAAGTTCATATAACCATTCCAACGGCTGTGCTCATCAAATATATCACAAATATCAATTTATATGTAAACATGCCACTAAAGGCAAATGGTGGGTCAATGATATATATATATATTACTTAAATACTAATACACTTAAAAACCATACACTTAAGATTAACTGACTAACCTTAAGTCTAAATCAAACGGTTTCATCACTACATGCCACCGAACAAATGAACGTGCATCTTCTGGATCATCTCACCACATCATGGAAACTGGTTGGCATGTTGATATATGAAGGCACCTCTTCCCTTCCATTCTTCCTCCTCCTCCACTTTCTTTTCTTCTTCAATTCTTTTCCACCCCCCAACTCCCTCCCCCTTTCTTTTTTCTCTAAGTTCACAATTCGGTTTACTGTCAAGGTCACAATGGTGGACTCACCACTTAATCTGTAATTGTGTCCATTGACTTTATGTTATAACACCTTCTGCATGTATAGTGTATACAATCTATTCTACAAACTGTTCACAAGTCAAGTATAACCAGCTGTACTTGCCTTGTGAACCTAAATTATTCAATAAAAAAATAAAAATAAATTCAACAGTTGAACATTTATATTAGATGATGAATTGGTTCTTCATTTGTAATACAATATAACAGAAATTGTGAACTAATTTGTACAGTTATCTTACTTCTCTAGGTTAACAATTTAAGGATGGTAACCACACTATTAAATAAGAAATCTCAGGCACTCACTGTGTTAAGTTAAGCAGGTTTAATGGACAACGCAATGTTTTGACCTGTACCCAGGTCTTTATCAAGCTTGATAAAGACCTGGGTACAAGTAGAAACGTTGTGTTGTCCATTAAAGGAAAGTATAGATAAGAAAATAAATAGATATTCGTTAGGATAGCAGAGTAGCATGAGTATCACAATGAGGTAAATCAGAGAATCATTGCATTTAACACAGTTACCAGAGCATGATGATGTGTTTCACATTTCAGACCACTATTTCTTGTATTTTCATTTTGATTTGCAAAATATTTTTCAACATCCATTGAAAGGTCGGCAATGGTCTTTAAAATGAATTTAGCTTTGCTGTATATTGTGATAGCTGCTTTCATCGGGCTAACAATATTTTGGAACAAGCTTTCTGTTGCTTGATTTTTCTGTTCCAAACATTTTAGGCTTGATGAATGGAACAACACCTGAACACTGATTATTTCAAAATACTGCTGGTTTAATAAACATGTATTGCAGGGTACTGCAGCATTCCATTATTGCATGTGCAGTATTTTGTGTTTAATATGGCAGATAAGTATTTACTCTATCATACATCACATTTTTGTTCTGTTTTGCTTTTATTTATTACACATATTGTAGTGTGTTCTCTTCCTAGTTTATAGTCTATGTTTACAGTCAGGACCTGCAAAGGTTAAACCACTGAATTTATGAATCTGGAATATGATTTTAATTCAATATTCCTGATTGTAATCCAATAAACCTGTATTCCTGGCTAATCATGGCAGCATCACTTATGGGTAGCTCCGCCCTAATCAGGAACAGGACAGGATAAAATCAATTAATATGGACCAGACTGGGTATAAAAGGTCCCTCCTCCTTCTATCCCACAGTCTTTTTTTCCTGTCCTTTCAGGACACACAGGATATTTTATTTTGGGCCACCTTCCCATGTGTACCATGGGCCTCCAGATGAAGTTCAGCCTCTCTTCATCTGAAGAACTCAGTAAACAGCCTGCACGGGCAGGACTAACTGAGTTTAGTACAGATTAGCATCTGTACTATTATGGGAGAAAAAGTTTCAATTTGGATGTGGGGTCGGCTGTTACCTTAAAAATCCCCTTATAGCATCTAACCCCCCTGATCTGAGGTCAGTTATTGGGAGAGCCTAGGGTAAGTGCTTATGTCTGATAAATTTTCATTGGTTTCATTTTATTTTAAATTCTGAGAGGTTATTCTGAAAGTTTACAAGTGCCTGGCTTACCTGCATCTGTCTTCTGTGTATTCTAAGCTTCCCTGGAGATCAGCAGGGTGCAGGGGCTTTCCTCCGGTCTGTCTCTTCTCTTTTCGGCTTCTGGCGCATGCGCAGTACCGACGGCGTCCGGCGGGTGTTCTGCGCATGCGCGGAATAATTGCGCGCTTAAAGGTATATCGCGCCAAAAAATGAAAAATTTAAAAACCACTCAGAATTGATCCTGGCTTCTTCTATGAACTTCTGTTAATAAGGAAAGCTGCCTTTTTTGATCAGAATCTGGTTTAAAGGTAAATCTAAAATTTTTTTTTGTATATTATTAAATCTTTCTTGCTGCTTAAATGTTTCTTTTACAATAAGCATATTTTATTCTAGATGGCTTCTCCCTCTGCCTCAAGATCTCGCTCTAGAAGACATAGGTGAGCCGCATATGTCAAAATTGATTTAAGGGGGGAAAAAGAGTGCCATTGCAGGCCTATAATATATAATATATCGGCCTTTAATTTCAGCCCAGAAAAATCTCAAGATGATTCTCCCAGAAAATATAGAGAAAAATCCAACAGATGTGCAAACTGCAACCAAGTGGCTCCTCCGGGAAAAAATTTGTGCAGATCTTGCCTTACGGAAGCAGCGAAGGACTGGGATGAGAAAAGTTCCCCACAGGCTGACTTAAAGAAATGGATTTCAGAAGCCATTGCTGAAGGATTTAAATCCTCTAGTAAAATGGCTATCCCCAAGCGTCCCAGAGTGGAAAGCTATGTGGAATCAGAAGAAGAATCTGATATGATGGAAGACTATTCAGAGGAAGAAGAGGATGAATATGACTCAAAATCTTTGGATTCCAGGTCTGTGGATAAGTTGGTTCATCTTATCAGAGACACATTAAGAATTCCTGAAGAAAGCAGGGAGAAAAAGGAGTCTGATAGATATTTTGAAGATCTGAAGCCTAACAGACCTACTTTTCCAGTTCATTCGGCCATAAAAGAGGTAATAGGTGCAGAATGGAATAGACCAGAGAAGAAGGTGACTTTAAAGAGCAAAGTCCCCAGATTATACCCGTATGCACCTGAGGACTGCAAGTCATGGATTTCGGTTCCGAAAATTGATGCAGCAGTCATCCACATGGCAAAAAGAACAACTCTTCCCATAGATTCAATGGCATATTTAAGGGAGCCAATGGAAAAGCGATTGGACGCTGACCTGATTAAGGCATACTTGGCCCTAGGGTCAGCATTACATCCAGCCATTGCTCTTACCACCTTGTCCAGAGCTCTTAAAATATGGGTTGATAACCTAGAAGAGGATATTGCTAGTGGAGTTCGTAGAGAACACCTGATGGAGGGCATTAAAGATTTAAAGCTGGCCACAGAATTCTGTTCTGAAGCTTCTCTGGATATTACTAAAATGGTAGCTAAAAGTATGGCACTGTCAGTTGCTTCGAGAAGAGCATTATGGCTTCACTCTTGGGGTGCAGATTACGCCTCTAAGGCCTCCCTATGTAGCCTTCCTTTTCAAGGAGACCTTCTATTTGGTAAAGTCCTGGAAGATGCGATCCATAAAGCGGCAGATGGAAGAAAAGCCTTTCTCCCCCAGGGGAAAAGAAGATTTAATGCTTCCTACTGGAAGGATAAAAAGTTTAGAGACCGATCCTTTCGAGACGCCAGGTCATATAGACCCGGAAGAGAATTCTCCAGGAATTCTAACTGGAGAAACTACCAGTCATCTTCATCAAAACCGGTTAGAGGAAGAGGATCTAGACCAGCTAATAAGAACTTCTGAACGTTTGCTGGCCCAGCCAGATGTTATAGGAGGCAGACTTCGCTTCTTTTATCCGGTTTGGGCCAAAAGCATTCAAGACTCTTGGGTTCTTTCTATCCTCAAGGAAGGATACAAAATAGAATTCAAAGAATTCCCTTCTCAAACCTCCTTTACCCGTTCAAGAGTGGCAAGAGGAAGAAAAGAAATGGCTCTAAACGAAATTATTTCTCAACTTCTTCAAAATCAGGTCATAGAGAAAGTCCCTTACAGAGAACATTACAGAGGCCACTACTCTACGATATTTTTGGCCCCAAAACCTCAGGGGAAATGGCGTCTAATTCTGGACCTGAAAGTTCTGAATACTTACTTGGTTCCAAGAACTTTCAAAATGGAGTCCATTACCACAATTCTGCCCAATATAAAGACAGGGACCTGGATGACTTCTATAGATCTCAAGGACGCCTACTATCAGATTCCTATTCATGACAGTCATCGCCGGTTTCTAAGGTTTTGGATTGCGGGGAATCACTATCAGTTCAAGGGACTTCCTTTCGGCTTAAGCCTGGCGCCCAGAACATTCACGAAGATTCTAGTTTCTCTGGTGGCCTTTATAAGGACAAGGAACATCGAGATTTTTCATTATCTGGACGATTTTCTAATCTTAGGTCCTTCCAGTCAGATAGTGAATGTCCACACGTCTATAACCATAAAATACCTTCAAGATCATGGTTGGCTGATAAACCCCAAAAAGAGTTCTTTAGTGCCTTCTCAAAGGATGATTTTCCTAGGAGCAAATATAGACTCGGGGAATGGCCTGGTATCACTGTCTACAGACAGAAAACAACGAATAATGAAGAAGATCAGAAGTCTGCGTCAAAAATCTTTCATCACGGCAAGAGATTTCATGAGCCTGTTAGGGTCTCTTACTTCCACGATAGGCCTAGTGAAATGGGCCCAGTGGAGGATGCGACCCATTCAGAGGCATTTTCTCTTACAGTTCAGAGCAAAACAAGGAAATTGGGATCAGAAGATTCGGTTACTCCCGAGAATTTCGAAAGAACTATATTGGTGGACAAAAGAAAAACACCTCCTTTGTGGTTTTCCCCTGGAAGAGCCGGACTGGATTACTATAACTACAGATGCCAGCCTTCTGGGATGGGGAGCACATCTGAACAACTCTTGGATCCAAGGAACTTGGACATGGAAGGAGTCAAAACTCCATTCGAATTTGAGAGAAATGAGAGCGGTTCTCAAGGCATTAATAGGGTTCCGTCCTCTATTAAGGGATGCCTGGGTCAGGATACATACAGACAACAGAGCTGTGGCTTCCTACATAAATCATCAGGGAGGCACTCGAAGTTATTCTCTACTGATAGAATTGTCACCAATCATGAGGTTTGCGCAACTACATCTTCAAGGATTAAAAGCGGTTTATCTTCCGGGGCCAGAGAATTTATTGGCGGACTATCTCAGCAGGACAAGGATTCTCCAAGGAGAATGGAAACTGCACCCAGACTTATTTCAATTGATCACCCATCGGTGGGGAGTACCCCAGATCGACCTGATGGCTTCATACAACAACACTCAGGTGAAGAGGTTTTATTCCCTACATGCGGATCATCGAGCAGAAGGACAGGATGCCCTGTCGCTTCCATGGGAATTCGATCTGGGGTACGCATTCCCTCCCCTACCAATGATTTACCGACTGCTGAGAAAAATATGGAAGGAAGGTCTCAAAGTCATCGCCATCATCCCAATCTGGCCTCGCAGACCTTGGTTTCCCCTACTGAACAAGATGAGCCTGGAACCTCCTTGGCCTCTTCCTCTCAGACCAAACATCTTAATCCAGGGACCAGCTGTTCATCCCAACCCCAGCCAGCTGAAATTGGGGGCATGGCTCTTGAAAAGGAGAGATTGCTAGCTCAAGGGATCCCAGAAACTGTGGTAACTACTCTCCTAAAATCCAGAAAACCATCTACTTCTTCCTGCTATCATAAGATTTGGGAAGTTTTTCGTTCCTGGTCTCAAGAGAATAATGTGGATTTTCATCAGCCATCTAACATTAACATTCTACAATTCCTTCATACAGGTCTAGAGAAAGGGCTGAGTCTCAGTACTCTAAAAGTCCAATCTTCGGCTTTATCTGCTCTCTGCAACAAGTCTTGGGCTTCGGATCCTCTAATTGCTAGATTCTTTAAAGCAACCATCCGTATAAGACCTCCAATTAGGAACTACTCGCCTCCGTGGAATTTACCTATGGTACTAGAGGTGTTGGCTGAAAACCCCTTTGCTCCATTAGATGAGCTGGGTATTGTCTTATTAACATATAAGACCTTGTTTCTGGTGGCTGTTACTACTGCAAAGCGTATGTCAGAAATTCATGCTCTTTCCTGCGATGAAAATCACTTTCAAGTATTCCACGACAGGGTGATCTTGAGACCCAGACAAGAGTTTCTGCCGAAAGTTGTCTCAAATTTTCACATCTTGCAAGAGATTGTTATTCCTTCCTTTTATCCATCTCCTTCTACTCCAGAAGAAGTGAAACTTCATCAATTGGATGTCAGGCAGTGCCTACTCAAGTATTTGGAGGTTTCTACTCAATTTCGGAAGTCTCAACAGCTGTTTGTTCTGCCGATTGGTCCCAGAAGAGGGGAGGCAGCATCTACTTCCACCTTGAGACGTTGGATCTCCAATACTATAATCAAGGCTTATCAGTTGAAAGACCTTGTTCCTCCTAGTAGGATCAAGTCACACTCTACAAGGGCTTTAGCAACTTCATGGGCTAATTGGGCAGAAGTTCCATCTGACGACATCTGTAAGGCAGCTACATGGTCTTCTCCTCTCACTTTCATCAAACATTACAAGATGGATTTGGCATCTTCCTCTACGGCTTTTGGTAGAGGTGTTCTGTCCTCTGTGGAATCTATCTAAATTAAACCCTTTTTCAGCATTATATGGTTTGGAGTTTTTGTTTTGTTTTTGAATTTCCCACCCTATGGTGAAGCTTGGGTATTACCCATAAGTGATGCTGCCATGATTAGCCAGGAATACAGAAAATTTTATCATACTTACCGTAATTTTCTTTTCCAGGCTATTATTCATGGCAGCATCAGCAACCCCCCCTGGTTATCAGATTAGCTTTGGAACTAGACTGTGGGATAGAAGGAGGAGGGACCTTTTATACCCAGTCTGGTCCATATTAATTGATTTTATCCTGTCCTGTTCCTGATTAGGGCGGAGCTACCCATAAGTGATGCTGCCATGAATAATAGCCAGGAAAAGAAAATTACGGTAAGTATGATAAAATTTTCTGTATTTTTTCTGAAATCTTAACTACCAACCAAAAAAGAAGTTGATGACTTCCAATTAAGTCTTAGAGGTGGTCACTTAGTGCATATAGCTCTGGGGTGAGGCATCCTGCAGTAGAAGCAGAATGTAACTGATAATTGTAGTATCTCAAGAACTGCTTTTGTGCCTTATCTGTGAATGTAGCCAGTGGGACAGGACTGCAGAATATGTGACTTCCAATTTCTTACTGAACCAGGCAAAATAGTTATGGGGGGGAATTAAACGAGCAGGGCAGGTGAGATAAATTGGGAGAGAGATGCTATAGTAATGTTAGTTAATACAATATTGTTACTACAAGATTTAGGTCTGGGTGTAAAGGACAGAATAATTGGAGGGGTTGGGGGTTAGGAAATCAATACCTTAACATAAAATGAAAGATTGTGATGATGATTAAATGAAGGTTTCCGATATTGTATTAAAAAAGATGCATGTGTTTATGTGTTAAATGGGGAAGAGGAAAATGCAATTTTCTTTTTACAGGATATTATATATAATGTGGATATGTGTAAAATAAATTATACATTCGATTATACATTCGAAGAGAGTCAGAACTCATTTACAGTTATAAATGTATACACAGTACATAAAACGCTCTAATAAGCAGTCGGCTGCTTATGGATGTGGGGGAAAATAATTACTTGTGGGGGGTGGGGGGGAGCAATAACTGCCTGTGGTTTTTTTTCTTAAATGACCAATGTAATTTGCAATTCGATTCAAGCTTGACATTGATTTTATTTGTAATTTTAATTACTGCAGGAGGTTTGATCGATTACTGTATAATCATAGAAATGTTTGGGGACTACAAGTGGTGTTTGGGGCCACAGTTAGTTCATGCATACAATCAGATTTATTTTTTAATATCTTAATATAATGTTTATGATATAATATATCATCTCAGATATTCATGCATATTGCCATTTTTTTAAAGAAATCACTTGCCTACCTTTCAACTCCTGCTTTCTGGCAGCCATCTGTATGCACCTTGGCTCAAACTATTAGTTCTCCTAGCCATTCTCACTATTTTGCAACCATATGTTGCTTTCCAAAATCACTTGACATACAAAGCTGCAGGCAGAAAGAGCATATGACTCTGATGGTTGCAAAATAGTGAGCATTGGCTGCAATGACTGACAAACACAAGGTGCATAAAAATGGCATAAAGTGATTTCTTCATAACTTCCTATATGTGTGAATTAAAAAAAAAAAAACAATAAAAAGCAGTATATTATAACATAAAGATATGTTATATTAAGAAATTAAATATTTTTAATTACCATTATCCTTCAATGTGTAGGCGCATGATACATGTATACCAAGGATAAAACCTGTGACCTCACATGACTCTCAGGGTTAATATTACTGTGTGGCTATTGCAAATGGCTTACCAATTCTAGCACTCCAATAATTATGTATTATATTTGTAATGATGCATGTCAGCTCTTGCCCACTACATTTCCTTTGATGCTTAGTGTAGCATACTCCTTCCCTTTACGTTCGGTTGTCCGTACCCACCTTTTCATTTCCTGAATGGATTATGTGTGGTCCCCCTTTTTATACTTCCCTGAATACCGACCATCCCTGGCTGTTAACCACAATCAAGCAATTGACTTCACAGGGTGGCCACCATTTGTATAACCAAATGAATGTAGTCCAATGAATGGCCATTTTGTCTCCCAAACATAGGCAGCGGTACCTGGTCTTCGAATGCCTGGAACTCTTTTCGGCCACGTGGTCCCAAGGGTAAAGACTGTACCGCTTCCCAACCAGATAAGAGAACGACATTTTGGAGATAGAAACTGCTGACTGCAAGCCAGGGGGAGCAGTCATCGGTGTTCACACAGGAACTTCTGAAAGTGGTTAGAACTTTACCCGAATGGTGATTCCATTCTACTGAATGGATGTGAGCGCTATTTGGACAACTTGGGCGATCAAATCCGGGCTATTCAGGAATATAAAATGTGTGGGGTTCCTGTGAATTGTGACTATCTTTTGGGGGGGGGTTTATGTATTTTTATATGGTTTCCAGTAACTGAGAGATAATTGAGTTACTAAGTTTTGCTGAATAAAATCAGTTGTACTCCCAGAATTGTGTGTCGTCCAGTTACTGGCGAGGAGGAGAGCTATTCACATTTCAGCGCCTTGTTCCTGAGTTCCAGTTACTACGGATACAGCAGAGAAAAGTCCTGGTCAGGACTAGTGCTCCGCTACACTTAACAATTTGAGTAAGCATCATAGTAAATGCTAAACTTAAGAGCTTAACAAAATGTCAGGCACCATTAGGTTAAATGCTTACCAATACTAGTTCTGTCATCCATACACATGCATTTTCTCTCGTAAATAAATGTAAATATTAGATTTATGAAACTAAACAAAAACAGACTTAATATGCAAATTGCCACATGTTCTGGGATAAATAAAGCAATATGCATCCTTGAGTGTAAGTATATTCCTGTAAACATATTCAGATATAATTACAGACATACAGCAGTTAATTTAGCAAAGTGGTGTTCATTTATTTTTCTCGTAATAATTAGAACAATTTTACACTGCATTTATTAGCGCTCATAATTGCAGCTAGCATAGATGTCTGTTTGTATATAAATCTGTGCTTACCGTTATTGAGAATGAGTCTCAATTAGTTTACTTTATGCTATACCAAGCTAAATATTGCTCTTAAAGGTCAATTATACCCAGAAAAAAAAACTAGGCTAAATTAACGCTAAGAAATGTAGATATCTTCCATTGCCAGTTATCTTTGTGTGCTCATTAATAATATTACTATATTTTATAGGTGACTATGCCATAAGAACTGGTAAACCTTCCACGGGCAGTGCCTAAGCGTTATACGGAATGACCGTCTTATACAATGTGCTAAAGTTCTATTTCTTAAACTTATCAATAGAGAGTATATTCCAAGCAAGAATGATGGCAACCATATAGCACATTCCCAAGTCCTACATTAACCCTTTGCAGAAAACCACCAACATACCTATATGACTCAGAGCATTTTGGTGCCTGCTAAAAATAATATTTAATATTATATAATGTTTATTAGACGAATGTTGACCGAATTACCACTGAATTTGCACTTAGCAGCCATGTGCCACAGATAAATAACTAAAATATAATAACCAGAAATGACCCCGTGATACTATCTCTCCTATTCCCTTATACTACAGATGCCCGAAAGATAGATCCCCATATGTTTTAAAACTACAGCTTCCATGATGCTTTGTCATTCCAAAGGCATTCTTAGCATATGAAAGTTGAACATCTGGGGATCTACCTTTTGGACACCCCTACCTTATTCCATAGGTGACAGTGTGTGATTTAACTGGCACTCTTAGCCAATTAGTTCCAAATAGGGCAAACTGACATTGCTGAAGCAGTATGGTAACTGTAACCTTAGAGATGTCACAGAAGACAGGAAGGATCACATGCACCCAAGAGACCCAGATTAGTGTCAACACATTCGTATATGGTTTGACTCTTGAGCATGGGATGGCAGCAGGGGACTTTTGGCTGTAAATAATGCTGTATTTATTATGGTGCTTAAAGTGCCCCTTTAAAGAAATAAGGCTTCCAAATTAAGGATTTTTTTCCCTGGTTATATTAGATGTTAGGAGTTTATATACAGCTATTTTACTTAAAATAGGAGTTGAATCAATAAGAAAAATGCTTTCATAAGCCAAAAATATGTCATCTTCAAAATTGGAATTCATAACAGAATTACTTGCTTTTACACAGTCCAACAATAATTTCAATTTCAAAGATGAGTATTATTTTCAGAAATTTTAATTGCTACATGTATACATATGAAGAAAGTCACATACTGTCACAAGTTGGTAAATGTATCATCTTATACTTGAGATTTATTGAAAATATATTCCTCACCTTGTCAAGACATGAAGAGGACCTCATCAGAATTACTAAACCGTAGGCGTTGCTGGCAAAGGCAAGGGTGGCATGTGGGAGCTCAAGTTAATCTCATGTAGGATTCTTTAGCTCTGGATCTCTTCAAATGGTGGAAGGGAAAGGTATTAGTGTTTTTTATTTTTAAACTTACTTCAGGCTGCTGCTTCTCAGTGTAGTCGCCTAATATAAATAAAAAGATTACTAGTTTACTGCTCTTCAAGGCTACTGTAAGAGAGAGTAATACCCTCAGCTGTCTGCTGGAAGGGTGTGCGGGAGAACAGAACTTTGCTGCACTCCATTCTACTAGCTAGATAGTGTGACAAAATCACATTGACTACAAGGCCATGCAGCAGGTTCAATGTTGTGAGAATAGGCAGCACATAGTTCATGGATAGAGAGGAGGGCACATGATATAGAAAGACAGGGCTATGTCATGACATATTCTCAGATCCATGTTAAGGTAAGAGTTCATCACATTTTGCTTTGAGCATAAGCAACAGGTATTTATGGGGCTTAGCAACACCCTTTAAGATCATTTACATTCTGACTGTCACAATTACATTTACATGACAATTTGATTTTAAAAAATCATGCCAACTAGATCTACACATTTTTGTAAATGGAGGAAAACTGGGTTTAAAGTGTACCAGCAATAAACAGATCAAAATACATCATTATTTGAAACCTTGCCATGTTCTCAATTACTCCAAATTATCAAAATTAACTCAAAAATTGAGAAATGCAATGAGTAACTCAATGAAATGACTACAGGATTTGTCATGTGTGGTTGTAAGAAGAACTTGCTACATCAATCAAAACTCAGAGCATTGTTAGTAGGAATACAGAGAGTAATACGTAAGCAACATATGCAAATACTTACAATGCCTTTAACCTTTCACTTGACATCATCAGAACTTAACAGAACTGTAAACGAGAATTGGATTTTAGCCCAAAATAATTCTAACCTTTCCAAAATTATTGAACAAAAACCTTTTTTTTTTTTTTTTGAAGGAACACTCTAACGTTAGAAATTCAAACATATATATGTGACCTATTTAGATTAAGGTCCCCAAAGAAGTAAGCAAAATACATTTACTTTCCCTATTTCCCCAGCACATGATCTAGCAGAAGCTACTGCTGCTGCTTCCCTGCCTGAGATCATCATTACTGATGATCTCAGCCAAACCAATTCTAATTCTCATTGACTCTATGGGGAGCGTTCAGTGATTTCATAGAAAGAGTAAAGATGCTGAATGTTGGTTCTGCAATATTTTTAAGAGCGACAGTCACTAGATATGGTGTTAGAGACATTGCATAGACTGCTGGAACAGTCTATTTTTCCCAGAACCACTAGATAAGCTGTAGTAGTTCTACTGAGTTGAGTTTCCCTTAAGCGGTAAGAGAGACAAAAGGCTTGCATTATCTCCTAGTAAAAACAGATCAACATCATTGGTATGTGAAAGTGACCCAAGAAACAAATGTACAACATATGTGGCTTCACGTGTCACCAAGCAAATACTTTTTTCACCGTAACACAGGAGACATATTTAATATCAGACACCAATTCTCCTGCACCAGATAATTAGAGGTACATAAAATTAAGTATCTGTGTGGTCTTTCATATTTGAAAGAACAGTTTATATCTCTGTCAAAGAAGAAGTGGATGTTGTTCCAATATAAGGGTAGCATACCAGAAGGGGGGACATTGGATAAACCTGTGAAAGGCATTAATTACAAACGGACAGTGCCGGTGGAACCATAAGGCAGCAGAGTTGCAATGTCGGATGATCGGCAGGAGAGGAGCACAGAGTGTTCCCCCTGCTGCCAGTCACTCCATGTAGCAAGGTCGCAGCCACAGCAATATAGGATCTTGTGTATCCTCTGCCCATTTTGACATTAAAGGCATCGAACAGCTTCCTGTCAGACCAGGTGGAGAATACTCACGGTCCGAGCAGCTTTGCTACAAGTAGGTAAGTAGGTAAGCAGGCATATGATAGGGGAAGAAACCACAAAGGGACTGGAGGGGAGAGTAAAAGACACACAAAAAGGGGGACAAACAGACACTCAGAGGGAGCAGGAAAAGGGAAAAGAGACACTCAGAGAGAAAAAGTAACATACAGAGTACCTGGAGAGGAAGAAACACACAGAGGGGCTGGGGGGAAGGGGAGAAAGAGGCAAAGTGCTGGGGGAAAGAGTCAAATAGAAGGTCTCCGGGAAATAAAAAAAGACACACAGAAGGGCTTGGGAAGTGTAAAAAGAGATACACAAGCTATACATGTTAAAGGATCTTAACATGTATAGCTTGGAGGAAAGACGAGACAGGGGGGATATGATAGAAACATTTAAATATATAAAGGGAATCAACACAGTAAAGGAGGAGACTATATTTAAAAGAAGAAAAACTACCACAACAAGAGGACATAGTCTTAAATTAGAGGGACAAAGGTTTAAAAATAATATCAGGAAGTATTACTTTACTGAGAGGGTAGTGGATGCATGGAATAGCCTTCCAGCTGAAGTGGTAGAGGTTAACACAGTAAAGGAGTTTAAGCATGCGTGGGATAGGCATAAGGCTATCCTAACTATAAGATAAGACTAGGGACTAATGAAAGTATTTAGAAAATTGGGCAGACTAGATGGGCCGAATGGTTCTTATCTGCCGTCACATTCTATGTTTCTATGTTTCTATGTAAAGAGACACAGAAAGGAGCTGTGGAAAATAAAAGTCACAGAAGAGGCTTGAGGGAAGTTAGATACACAAAGGGGCTGTAAGTGACACACAAGGGGATTATAAGAGACACACAAGAGGGATGTAAGACACAGAAAGATAAAAAGATGGGGGATAAGATACAATAAATGTATTTAGTTATTAATAAATTTCAACATTGATAATCACACATGACGACAATCTAGAGCCCAGTAGTAGGTTTCTTATTTATCACACATTAGTCCAGAACAGTTACTGTGACAGTGAATATGCAATTTGCCTTTTCTCAGCACGCCCAGTACAGAAACCTGAAGCCCTAAATCCAGCATTGCATCAAACAGATACCTTTGCACCTGTAGATTAGATGAAATCCACTTTCTGACATGTTTTCTTCATAAACATTGACCACCATGAGGCATACTATAGTATAAAATTGTAAATAGCACAAATAGATTTCTTTTTTTTTATACAGCTATTATAATTCGATGTTCCCACGTTTTAAAATTATTATTTGCTTTACAACATGGATTTCAATTATTATCTGGCAATTTCATAATATGGACTACGTGCTTAGATTATTTTTCCCGCAGAACAACATGCTGAATTCGAGGTATAGAGCTTTTTTTCTGGTACATATTTTCTGTAAGGGATCTTTGGAATTGTTTTGGGTTATTAACTACTAATATCAAAATCTATGATTAGTGGTTTGTTCTTAACTGATTTTGTTCATGAAGAGTTTCACAACCCACATTTAGTGTTACATTTCAGCTAGTTTTGTATTTAATACACCCTGTAATAGTTTTTTTTTTTTTTTACCTACTCGAATCCTAAATTACCTCAATAGATCATAAAAGGACAAACTTAATTTGAAAACAGCGACACATAAAAACACAAGAAATATCATTCAAGCCTACCAAGTAAACTGAAACTACAAGACTACATAGGAATAGAAATTTATAGAGCAGATTGAATTACCTTTTAGTTTTTTTCATTATTGTTCTCTAGTTTTATTGCAGACGCTACCTGTATGATCACCACAAAATTTGTGCTCATCTAAAATGCGAAGCACACATTCACGGATTCACCGTCATCTTCTTCCTTTGGGATATCGAAGCTATAAATTCCATCTCTGGCACAGTTTTCTCTATAGAGTGTATGGTGCTGGCAATTTATGTTCATCTTTAATACCTTTAGACCAGAAGGTCTTGAATTCAACATAACAAGGTTTGCAGCATGCTGGTATCCAATAAATATTGCCTCAGGTTTAATGCTGCTCAGGATGTTATATATAACTGACTTGACCTAATAAGAACATCTATATTTTGTCTTGTTACAAAACTCCAAAGAGCCACTGATAGAATCCTTGAGTTTCATCATCGCACTATAGTGTAATCCTTAATTCACATTTATAATCAGATCTTTTTATCAATGGTTTACATTTTGTGAGATCTGTGATGTGCTAGTGATGCAGTTACCATTTTGAATAAACAGCCACAATTCTAATTAAATTAATGAGTTCAGATATTCTCTGAATCTAATCTAACTAATACCTCTTGAATTGGAAATATAATTTGGTTGCTTTTGGGTCAGTTGGAATATAAGTAGAAATGCAAGGCGATTTGATAGCACATTGGTTCCATATAAGCAGCCATATATTAAGTGAATTGTCTCAACATGCATTGCACTACTAATAACAAAATATTGCGACAAATATAAGAGAAAAAGAAATGCATCAATCATCACATGCTTTCAAGTCTTTCGAAATGTCTACCATTAAGGACTTTGAGCTAACATATCATCGGCCAAAAGAGATTTATTGAACTTTGTGCAATATCTTTTATACTCTATTTGACCCAACTGCTTGACCCTAAAGTAGAAGAAGTGGATTTAATCTAGTGTTGATGGTATACAATTTAATTAATAAATACATAAATATTCACGCCCTTGCAGATATAATGCCAGGGTGGACCTATTCCATGTATCTGACTCAACCCAGTTATATTTATCCAACATTTTAAATAAACTGGGAGATTTATTTCAGTCAGAACTGTAATTCGTCAGAATTTGGGCCGATTGGGTGATAGGTCGAATTTCCGAAATATGAGGCAAAATGTACCCGAATCATGAACCAACCAAAATGCACAATGACCAAGCATGTCTATTTAAATTTGTGATTCTGAATTCGGCAACTTGTGCCAAAAAAAGAGATGATTGATGGAAAAAAAAAAGAAGATGATTGATGACTGGGGACAGTGAGTAATATAGGAACAAAAAGAATAGCAGTAAAAAATAAAAACAATATATTTATTATATCTATATATAAATATAGATTTTTTTTAATGCTCCTCCAGTTCTCTCTCTATTGGTTTATTTTTTGTCACATGATCTCTGAACTAAATAGCATGCTCTTATCAGTGTACTGAAAAATATATACACAATATTATATTAGGTATTTATTTTGCAGCCTACTGCTTCGCCCTGTTTTGTGCCCTTTTGGTTTGCCTGATTTGGTTTCCTAATCTTTTTTTTTTTGCACCGAAATTCCACTAAGATGAACTGACATTCAGCCGAAACTCAGAAGTCCTGAAAAATTTTTGTTTTCAGGAAAAGTACTTTGACTGCACAAGTCTAACTTCAAATATATTCTGCTGGGAGAAAAAAAAATACTGAGAAAACAAAAGTGACAAAAGTTTAAAAAATGGGATTAAAGATTTAAATTTCCAAGGCACATGGCTGATAAGTTACAAAAAAAGGAAACAAAGGAAGTAAAATAGTGTATAGAACTTGTTTTAATTTTTATCATAAGATAGAAGTTAAAGATATGAACTGTCCTAATTTTTTTCTTATTGTACAATTTCATTATTTGAATGTGTATGAAATGGGGGAAATAGGAGAGGGAAGGATAATAAAAGTAAAATACCAGTGTAGAAAAGTAAGATGTGTGTTTTAAAAAAATATATGAAACAAAACTAAAATATTAAAATATTTTTCTCTTCTAGTCAAAGAGTAAAGATTACATCTCGTCTTTTCATAAGCTGAGGTTGGGTTAAAGTCTAAGTTGAAAGAAAATATTTAATGAAAAATCATATCATAATGCAATCATTACGTAGACTGAAAGTTAGCAAACTTTAGCTACAATTAATAGAAGTAAAGGAAGAGTTTTAAAAGATATTTGCAATTTTGCATATTTAATGGTAAAACACATGATAAGAGTAAAAGAGTTCAATGTACTTCTTCAAAAATGTAGTTGAGAAAAATAATGTGATCCATAATTTATGCTCTAACCAAGGGTACCCAATAGATAGATCTCCAGATGATTTAAAACTACAGCTTCCATGATGAGTTGTCATTGTAAATGCCTTCTAAAGGCATGAAAAGCATCATGGGAGTTGTAGTTCTACAACATCTGGGAATCTACCCCTTGGGCACCCCTGCTCGAAAGGGTTAAAATTTCACTTGCCAGTTGATAGTAGGTGAGTGGAAATTGAATGTTAACTGGATTAACTCTGAACAAACCTGGTTGCAGGCAATGATATATTTGCAAAATATATTCACCTGTTTTTTGCAAGTGAACCAGCGGAAATCCACAAAATGTGCCCACCTCCATTGAAGGCAGATTGGTTAAAATGCTTAAAATTAAAATTAAATCATAAAATAATTGACATTTAATAAAAATATAATCTAATAAAATAAAGTGATTAAAGTAAATTGATATGTTTTGATGTTGTAAATTTTATAAATTTTTTGGGAATGATAGCTTCTATTAGATAGAACTGGCAACAGACTGCTTGCAAATTCTATTTAACCAAATTTTTATAATTTGGTTCCATATATGAACAGTTGGCTGCGTTTTTTCCATAATTTAGTTTCAGATTTCAGAAGTTCATTTGCATCTGGTGACCATTCAAATTTTGGTGACTGCATTGCAAAAATATAGGCATTGATAAACCTTGTAAACAATGCAAATTATTTTTACTAACCTAGATTGGGGCCTTTAGCTTTATTGCAAAATTATGACTTTGGAATTACGGCAATGATTTCATATTTTCGTATAAACTTTTCAAATGAATTAATGTTTTGTTTTTTTATAAACGTTTTAAATTATTTAATATTTTTGGGTAAATGTATATTTTTTTTATATGATATATATTTTTTATACTTTAATATTTTTTTTTAATAATTTTAAAAACGTATCCAAAAAATATAAAATAATTTGAAAAGCTTGTCCAAAAATATTAAATTGAGGTGTATATTGGAAGTTCATACCTTTGCAATGCAAACTAAAACTAAACCCTTCACATTATTCAAGTTTATTGATTCATTTTGCTTTACTTTACGAAGTAAAATAAATTATATAAAAAATTAACCTAAACTACTTTCACTACTTCCCTCTGGTGTGTACCTAGCAGATACATTTAGAAGACATTAAATCCCTTGTTCCTGAAAGCATTCAGTTCCAAGGTAAGAGGAACTATGGTTCAGTGTTTCAGAAACAGCCTATAACATGGTGTGTTATTTTGACGACTGCTTTTGGATAGGTAACTCTATTTTGTGTATTTGTGTATAAATTATGCATACAAAATTCTGCTGGTACTTGGGGAATTTACATTTCAGAAAATATTTAAAATAATGCATTACAAATATAAAATACGTTATCATTGTTAGATTTTAGTTTCCCAGCTACTGTGTATAAAATATTTTTATTTGCCTTTATAACTAAGCTTTTTTGACTGTAAGTAGTATAAAATAGACACTATAGGCATCAACACCACTTCATCTCATTGCAATGTTTTTCACAGAAACTGCAATGTTTACATTGCAGGATTAAAACTGCTTCTAGTGACTGTCTTCCAGCCAGCCACTGGAGGCGCTACATGTAGTTTCACAGAATTTAACTCTGTGAAACTACGCTGATGTCCTAACCAGGGTCAGACTGTCCCACCGGGATACCGTGAAATTTCCCGGTGGGCCGTCAGCACCTGGGGCCAGGCAAACAGCTGGGTGTGCTGGGGTACTTGTGCTGGAGGCCGCTGGGGGAGCTGTGCTGGCTCTCCTCACCAGCACACAGCTTAACGAGACCGCAGCCGGAATATGACATCATATTCCGGCCACGGTCTCATTCAGCAGCGCGTGAGGGCGGGAGAGCAGAGCCAGCGCAGCTCCCCAGCGGCCGCCAGCATAAGTCACCCAGTGGCCACCAGGCTCCAGCACAAGTCCCCCAGCATCTGCACCGCAGGTAGTAGTAATGTGTGTCAGTGTGAGTTTGTCTGTCTGTTATGGTGTGTCTGTCTGTCTGTTATGTTGTGTCTGCCTGTCTGTCTGTGTCATGGTGGGTGTCTGTCTGTGTCATGGTGTGCGTGTGTGTCTGTCTGTCTGTGTCATGGTGTGTGTCTGTTATGATGTGTCTGTCTGTGTCATGGTGTGTGTGTCTGTCTGTGTCATGGTGTGTGTCTGTCTGTGTCATGGTGTGTGTGTGTGTCTGTCTGTGTCATGGTGTGTGTCTGTCTGTTATGATGTGTCTGTCGGTCTGTGTCATGATGTTTGTCTGTATGGTGTGTGTTTCTGTCTGTCTGTGTTATGGTGTCTGTCTGTATGGTGTGTGTGTGTGTGTGTGTCTGTCTGTGTCATGGTGTGTGTGTCTGTCTGTCTGTGCCATGGTGTGTGTGTCTGTCTGTCTGTGTCATGGTGTCTGTCTGTATGGTGTGTGTGTGTGTCTGTCTGTGTCATGGTGTGTGTGTGTGTGTGTCTGTCTGTCCTTCATGGTGTGTGTGTCTGTCTGTATGGTGTGTGTGTCTGTCTGTCTGTGTCATGGTGTATGTCTGTCATGGTGTGTATGTCTGTCTGTCCGTCATGGTGTGTGTGTGTCTGTGTCATGGTGTGTGTGTGTGTGTCTGTCTGTCTGTCATGGTGTGTGTGTCTGTCCGTCATGGGGTGTGTGTCTGTCTGTGTCATGGTGTGTGTGTCATGGTGTGTGTGTGTCATGGTGTGTGTGTCTGTCTGTGTCATGGTGTGTGTGTGGGTCTGTCTGTGTCATGGTGTGTGTGTCATGGTATATGTGTGTGTGTGTGTCATGGTGTGTGTGTCTGTCTGTGTCATGGTGTGGGTGTGGGTCTGTCTATGTCATTGTCTGTCATGGTGTGTATCTGTCATGGTATATGTGTGTTTCTGTGTCTGTTATGGTGTATATGTGTGTTTAAAAATAGTGTTTTTGCTCACCTTTTTTTTCCCCCATGCAGCGTGCTGGTCTCCCCTCGACTGGCCCTGTCTCTATGGCTGAGATCATCAATCTTTATGATCTCAGCTAATCCAATGCTTTGCCATAGGATTGGCTGCAAAATGCTACACCAATCAGCATCTCCTCATAGAGATGCATTGAATCAATGTATCTCTATGGGGAACTTTCAGTGCCTCCAGAGTGTAGAGGCCCTGAATGTAGGTGCACTGACACAGGAAGCACCTCTAGTGACCATCTGAGTGACTGTTACTAGCGGTGTCACTTTGAAACAATGTAAACGCTGCCTTTTCTTTGAAAAGTCAGTGTTCATGTTGAAAAGCCTGTAGGGACATGCTATAGACACCAATACCACTACATTAAACTGTGTGTGTGTGCGTCTGCTAGTGAGTGAGCTTGCTTGCATGTGTGTGCCTGCTAGTGAGTGAGCTTGTGTTTTTATACAATGAGCTGATGTATATCAGTGATATTGTTTGTCTATGAGGCTGTGTATCAGTGAGCTTGTGTGTGTCATTGAGATGTCAGTATCTGCATGTGAGTATGCTTACTGTATAATTAAACGTTTTACTCTGAAAGGACCAATATTTTATATTAGAAAAAGCAATATATATAATATATATTACTCAAGCATCTGCATCTGGGGTGGTAAGACATAGCCTTACATATTACATGCGACAATATTTGGCGCAGTGACTTATGGGGCTGGCATAACATTTTTTTCCAGGGCTGCTTTGTATCCCCAGTCCAGCCCTGGTCCTAACGCATTGCATGAAGACGTCCAGCATCTTCAAAACCCACATAGGAAAGCGTTGATTCCCAACGTTGATGTGTTAGGAGGTGGAGGAGACGGATACAGTTCTGAGCGACATTGGTGCTGGCTAGAAGTAAGTGTTTAGAGGGTTTTTGTAACAATAGCTTTAGGGTAGAGAGACACTACAACGTTAGGAATACAGATTTGTATTCCTAACGCTATAGTGTTCCTTTAAGAGAGATAGGTAACTGTGATATAACTTTAATTCTACTAATATGAACCCTCTTATTATTTTGTTAAAGGAGGAATTAATATATGAAAAAGAACATTCTGCAAATGTATACATTTAAATTCTTTGCTACTTTTGAAATGCAATTTATACACAAAATTACTATTCTGTCCAGTTGTGAGCTATCAAGGCATCATGTTCATAAAAAACTTAGTAGAAAATGGGTTATAGGGTTACTCTATGGTAAACAAAAGACAACATACAAAATGTTAAAGTGCGAAACCTACATTAAAAAAAAGGTTTAAAATTATTGATGTTTAAAGTGTAATAACTCATTCTTTATTAATGTTAAAATGAACAGCAAGTACATAATAAAATCAGGATAAAACTCCAATTTCGTAAAAAAAAAAAAAAGAAAGCACAACATTAATATCACTTTATAATGAGCATATGTAGCAGCAAGATTAAATATATATATAAAAATGAACATAAAGATCATTCATGAGCAATAGCATAAAGTGTTCATAAATGTGACAATTATTAAGAAAGAAAGGTTTAGCTTTAGTTTTAAATGTTTCTTAGAAGAATGTGTACTATATGAAAGTGTCACTTATCTATTTGTTTGAAATTTACTATTTTCAGGAATGGATGGTAGGAATTCAAAACTAAATTATGAAATGCACAATAGAGCAGAATGCATGTTTCCCCATAAAATTTTAAAAGTATCACTAATACTTAATTTTAAAAAATAAGCCATATGGGAGCTTAAAATTCATTATTATTTAATAGACAACAGATGCAGGCAGAAGCTTGTTTAAGACTGACTTGAAGTATAATGTATATTTTAATTTAAGAAATATAAAAACGACAGTATTTAACAATAAAAAAAGGTGAAGAAATAGAAGAAGAAGAGTATTATGGAGCTTAATTTTTCATGATGCTAAAACAGCTAAAACGGTATAGCAGCCTATTACATATAAATAAATTAATGATAAACGAAAACAAAAAAGAAATAAAAGAAACAATCATGTGGATTTACTATGTTACTCAAACAACAGGGATCCACATTTTAAGTCAGTATGGCCCCCATGGGAAAGACCAGGCTATACGAAGGGTATAGTTTTCCTCTGTAACGACACGAGAAAGCTAAAAAAGAGTGGTGTATTGTGAGAAGAATTTACAGATGGGCTGAATTATTGAGTTTTTGTTCAATCATCTGTAAATAAATATTTGTTTACAATATGTACAGTTGGAAGTGACAAAATGGAAGTATGCCAATACAATGTAAGTGGTGGCTTAATTAAATGTATTGTTTATGGTGCAAAGCAGCCTAGAGCTTTAGCAGGGCTATTCAATAAAGTGACAATTACAGGGAATTTGAAGTGAATTAAAAGTGAATTTCAAATTAAAGGCCAAAGTTGATTTCATTGATTTTATTAATATTTAAAAAATATTCACACAAAAACACCAAACACCTGCTACCAATTCAAATAACCCCATTGTGAGATAACGCACCCGAACCGCATACGTTATAACAAGCCTCGAAAGACCCCGAAACCCTATAAGAACACCCCCAAGACACCAACCATACCAACTCGCTCAGAGACCCACACGTCCCATTGCCTGATGGCAAACACGTCTCACTGACACGCGACGAGAAATTACAACAAGCTAACAGACACAACAAAAACATAACCCATAACGGTGTGGCAGACAACCATACAGATCACAGCCAACCACATCTACATAAATCAACAAGAGTACCCCACCCCCCAATATAACCACCTCCCACTCCTAGACATACGCACCATTTCATCCACTGGGGCTGACAAAAAGCACCATACTAATGGCATATTTACCTCCAATGGACCTGCGAGTTCACCACACACTGTATAGAAAGAATAATTGTTACATACATTCTTGATGGCCTGAGAGCCCCGATGTTTGAAATGTTCAACGATTCTATACATAGTTACATACATAGTTACATAGTTACATAGCTGAAAAGAGACTTGCGTCCATCAAGTTCAGCCTTCCTCACATACGTTTTTGAA
The DNA here is from genome assembly GCA_933207985.1 of Pelobates cultripes. NCBI lineage: Eukaryota > Metazoa > Chordata > Amphibia > Anura > Pelobatidae > Pelobates > Pelobates cultripes. The sequence goes on from OW240912.1 coordinate 70,748,928, forward strand.
GTTGATCCAAAAGAAGGCAAAAAACCCAGTCTGAAGCACTTCCAATTTTGCAACAAACTAGGAAAAAAAATCCTTCTTGACCCCCAAAATGGCAGTCAGATGTCTCCTTGGATCAAGCAGCTATTACCCACTTATTAGAAATCATAGGCCTGAAATTATTCTATGTTTATGCTGTACCGAAAAACTTAACAAAAACAAAATAAAAATCATATTAACTTACTTAAAAAAATAATCAAAGCAAGATCACACTGAATACAATGGGTTTGGAATGACTTAATACAGAAACAAGGGGGGGAAAAAACATTTAAATGAAAATACAAATTAAATGTTTTTCTTGATATTTAATTACTGTAAGATTTGTATTCTATTTAAATAATGCCTACCATTTTTTCTAAGTCATGGACGGGAATTGACACGTACGGTGCTTTCTTCACATTTCATTATCTCAATAGCTACAAAATACAGCATTATGAAGAAAGAGGGAAAACAAAATCAAATACTTGATCGCTACAAATCTATTAATGTTTACATCCATGCCGTCAGAAAATTACACAGAGGAAAAGAGTAATTACATTGATTAAAGAGTTGCAAGAAATGGACAAACGCTTAGAGTTCTAAGGCAGGTAAAGCGTAGACATCAAACACTGAGCATGGAGATCCCCTCAATAGCCCAACAAATTATAGACAAACATGTAATTACATTTATTGCCTTCAGGCGAAGAATTTTAAATGCTCTGATACCATGGGCAGATGAATTAATTACAAAATCTGAGTTTGACAGGGAGTGATGCTGAATAAATGTAGATGAGAAATAAATAGACATATACACACTTCTTATTCATTAGTGGATTAATAGTCTATTTTCTATGTTCGTGGGAACCTACCATTGTACAGCATTTCTGTGGGGATGTGGGATGGGCGAACCGTGGATAATTATTCTGTCTTCATCACACCACCGTTGGTAATACAGTAGGTGTAGATCGAGGGAGATCTATGCAACCAGTTATGTCCTCCAACTAAAAGTCAGGAAGTTCTAGCTGGCTACAATGATTCAGTATTGGTGAGTTGCTCTTCCAGATACCCCTATGCAATTTGAGAGATAGCATGAGTTTATTAGTTCCTTCACAACCTGCTTAAAAATATATTTCAATAGCTGTAAAAGAATGCCTAAACTGAAGTCTGTTTTTCTTCCAAAATGCAAAGAGTCAACATACCTTTAGTCAAAGATTGAATAACTTGAAAGTGTTTTAAAAGAAAGGGTCCATTTAGCTATTTTCTAAATTTGAAGTTTGTCTTTGGATTTCAATGTAAACATTACCGAATATATGGTCTCTCATTCAGGGCCGGTGCAAGGATTTTTGGCTACACAGGCAAAGATGCATTTTGCTAACCCCCCTTCTCCCCCTTAAAAAAAATATGCTTCTTCACCTGTGTGTCTTGTAAACCCCCTTTTGATTTTCTTACCCTCTTTAGTGTATTTTATCCCCCCTTTACTATGTCTTACACCCTCTTGTGTGTCTCTTATAACCCCCCTTGTGTATTTTTCTTTCCCCAGCCCCTTTGTGTGTCTCCCCCATTTTTTTGTGTGTCTCTTTCTTCCCCTCCCCCTCAGCCCCCAGAGGCTGCCGGTGCTGAGTAAGGGGACAGGGCTGGGGAAGAGGGACAGGGGCTGAGTAAGGGGGACAGGACTGAGGAAGAGGGACAGGGGCTGAGGAAGGGGACAGGGACTGAGGAAGAGGGACAGGGGCTGAGGAAGGGGACAGGGATGAAACACACAAGTCTATGTGTTTCGTACCAGTGTTCCTGTCGTTTGATCTGCTACTTGTTATTGACCCCGGCTTCTGACTGCATTTACTCTGACCTCTGGCATCCCTTGACTTCGGCTACTCCTCGTTGTTCCTGTCCTCTGGCATCCTTTGACCTCGGCTATCCCTTGACGATCCTGTTGTTTGAGCACTTGCCTGTCCTGCGACTTGGTACTTCATCCTGCACAGCCCCCGTGCACAGACCCACAGGCCGGGTGAATTCTTACCTGACCACCTTGGCCTGTGGCTTTCTGCAAGGGTGAGCAACATATCTGCGCTACAGACTCCGAACCCAGGGAAGACCCTGACAGACAGGGGCTGAGGAGGGTACAGAGGCTGAAGAGTGGGACAGGGGCTGAGCAAGGGGACAGGGGCTGAAGAGGGGAACAGGGGCTGTGTAAGGGGACAGGGCTGGGGAAGAGGGAAAGGGGCTGAGTAAGGGGACAGGGCTTGGGATGAGGGACAGGGGCTAAGTAAAGGGACAGGGTCTGAGCAAGGTGGACAGGGCTGAGGAAGGTGACAGGGACTGAGGAGAGGAACATGGGTTGGGGAAGAAGTACAGGGGCTGAGTAGGCGGACAGAATCTGAGGGGGGATAAGGGCTGTGGAGAGGGACCAGGGCTGAGGAGGGGGACAGGGGTTGGGGAAGAGGGACAGGGGCTGAGTAAGGGGACAAGACTGGGGAAGAGGGACAGGGATGAGTAAGAGGGACAGGGGCTGTGGAAGAGGGACAGGATCTGAGTAAGGGGACAGGGGATGAGGAGGGGAAAGGGCTGGAGAAGAGAGAAAGGGGCTGAGTAAGAGGACAGGGGCGGAGGGAAGGGGCAGGGGATGAGGGGACATGGGTTGGGGAAGAGGGACAGTAGCGAGTAGGGGACAAGGGCTGAGGAGGGGACAGGGTTGGGGAAGAAGGACAGGGTCTGGTAAGGGGACAGAGGGACAGGGCCAAATAAGGGACAGGGGATGATAAGGGGGACAGGGCAGAGGAAGGGGGACGGGGGCTGAGGAAGAGGAGAGGGGTTGAGGAAGGGGACAGGGACTGAGTAAGGGGACAGGGACTGAGTAAGGGGGCAGGGCTGAGGAAGAGGGACAGGGGCTGAGTAGGGGGGACAGGAGCTGAGGAGGGTGCAGGGGCTGAGAAGTTGGACAGGGGCTGAGCAAGGGGATAGGGACTGAGGAGGGGGACAGGGGCTGTGTAAGGGGACAGGGCTGGGGAAGAGGGAAAGGGGCTGAGTAAGGGGACAGGGCTTGGGATGAGAAACAGGGGCTGAGTAAGGTGGACAGGAGCTGAGTAAGGTGGACAGGGCTGAGGAAGAGGGACAGGGGCTGAGGAAGGTGACAGGGGCTGAGGAAGAGAACAGGGACTGAGGAAGGGAACAGGGACTGAGGTGGAGGACATGGGTTGGGGAAGAGGTACAGGGGCTGAGTAGAGGAACAGGGCCTGAGGAGAGGGACAAGGGCAGAGGAGGGGGACAGGGGTTGGGGAAGAGGGACAGGGGCTGAGTAAGGGGACAAGACTGGGGAAGAGGAACAGGGGATGAGTAAGAGGGACAGGGGCTGTGGAAGAGGGACAGGATCTGAGTAAGGGGACAGGGGATGAGGAGGGTAAAGGGCTGGAGAAGAGAGAAAGGGGCTGAGTAAGAGGACAGGGGCTGAGTGAAGGGACAGGGATGAGGAGGGGGACATGGGTTGGGGAAGAGGGACAGTAGCTGAGTAGGGGGACAAGGGCTGAGGAGGGGACAGGGGTTGGGGAAGAGGGACAGGGCTGAGCAAGGGATAGGGGCTGAGGAGGGGATCAGGGGTTGTGTAAGGGGACAGGGCTGGGGAAGAGGGAAAGGGGCTGAGTAAGCGGACAGGGCTTGGGATGAGGAACAGGGGCTAAGTACGGGGACAGGGGCTGAGTAAGGTGGACAGGGCTGAGGAAGAGGGACAGGGGGTGAGGAAGAGGGACTGGGGCTGAGGAAAGGAACAGGGACTGAGGAGGGTGACATGGGTTGGGGAAGAGGTACAGGGGCTGAGTAGGGGGACAGGGGCTGAGGAGAGGGACAAGGGCTGAGGAGGGGGACAGGGGTTGGAGAAGAGGGACAGGGGCTGAGTAAGGGGACAGGGGATGAGTAAGAGGGACAGGGGTTGCGGAAGAGGGACAGGATCTGAGTAAGGGGACAGGGGATGAGGAGTGGGAAAGGGCTGGGGAAGAGAGACAGGGACTGAGTAAGAGGACAGGGGTTGAGTGAAGGGACAGGGACTGATGAGGGGAACATGGGTTGGGAAGAGGGACAGTAGCTGAGTAGGGGGACAAGGGCCGAGGAGGGGGACAGGGCTGGGAAGAGGGACAGGGGCTGAGTAAGGGAACAGAGCTGGGGAAGAGGGACAGGGGATGATGAGGGGGTCAAGGCAGAGGAACGGGAACAGGAGCTGAGGAAGATGAGAGGGGTTGAGGAAGAGGGACAGGGGCTAAGTAGGGGGGACAGGGGCTGAGTAGGGGGGACAGGAGCTGAGCAGGGGCTGAGGAGTGGGACAGGGGCTGAGGAGTGGGACAGGGGCTGAGCAAGGGGACAGGGGCTGAGGAGGGGGACAGGGATGGGGAAGAGAGACAAGAGCTGAGTAAGGGGATAGCGGCTGGGGAAGAGGAACAGGAGCTGAGTAAGGGGACAAGGGCTGAGAAGGGGGACAGGAGCTGAGTAAAGGGACAGGGGCTGAGGAGTTGACATTGTAACATATTTGCGCCCAACGGCCGTGCGTCTCTACCAATGACTCTTGCAACATGTTAATGAATGCCGGCCACTGCAGATCTACGCCAAATTATACCCGCACGTTCACTTACATTGATGACGACGTTGGCATGCGCGTGACATCACATGGGAGATGCGAGCGCATGTTTTGGTGTCAAAGGCCATTCTCAGCCAATCAGAACTTTAAAGCACTTATTAAAGTTCAAATTTACTTTTCCTCATTGCCCTGTCATAGTTTTCCTAGTGGTTGTCCAATTGTGTGTTCCTGAGCGTTTATTTCTGGTTTTTGACTATGGCTTTGTTTGACGTCCCTGTATTCTGGTATCCCTGACTTCTGGCTTTCCCTTATCATTGCGTCCCATTCTGTGCCCCCCGACCTCGGCAAGTATCCTGACTGTTCTTTGGTACGTTAAGTCCGGCCATTCTAAGGCCCGATAAGACGTTACCTTTTAGTCCTAGGTGTGATACAATTCTACGTGCTGGATCAATCAGTAGTGACAGAAAGGTAGTAGGGAGGAGTCGGGCAACTATAGCTATTAAGCCTTACTTCAGTAGTGGAGAAAGTAAAGGAAACCATGTTGAAGGATAGGATTGTTAAACATCCAAAATCACATCACATTACGACATGGCCATAGATCCTGTAGAATTATGTCAGCACATAGCTGCTTGTGAGAGAAAGCTAGAGGATCACTGTATGGGTCAATTTACCCAGGCCTTCAGTACGCTTCTTACTCAAACAGCGCATCAGCAGCCTGCGGCTTCTCCGACTCTGTCACCTCCGCCTAGTTTACCTCCACCTATAGTACATAAGGCACTTACTATCTCCCTATCCCCTCCCCCTCATTTTGATGGTAATATTCAAGAATGCCAGGGATTCCTAAATCACATTCCTAAATATGTTAAGTTGAGCCATTCTAAGGCCCGGTAAGATGTTACCTTTTAGTCCTAGGTGTGATACAGTTCTACATGCTGGATCAATCAGTAGTGACAGAAAGGTAGTAGGGAGGAGTCGGGCAACTATAGCTCATTAAGCCTTACTTCAGTAGTGGAGAAAGTAATGGAAACCATGTTGAAGGATAGGATTGTTAAACATCCAAAATCACATGGATTTCAAGATCAGAGACAACATGGGTTTACTTAAGGGAGATCATGCCAAACTAATCTTATTAATTTTTTTGATTGGGTAACTAAACTAATAGATCAGGGTGATGCAGTAGACATTTCTTACCTAGATTTCAGTAAGGCTTTTGACACTGTTGTCAAACTGGAACTGCATACAATAAATCCCTCCAAGAACGAGACAAGGCTCCGTTTTGAGGGTCAAGCAGGAACAGACAGAGCTGTGGGTTTATTGTTCTTATATACACATTCTTACACATTAGTACCACCCACAGGGTTTTGTAAAACAACCAATAAACACGTACAATACACTCAGACACTCCCACACAAAATCCTCCCCTCTGCCTGTGATACAATTACCTTACACAATGGGTTAATGTAATTATCACAGGCAGGAAAATACACAGTTTTACACAATATTCATAACTTTAAAAGTATGCATCACATTCACATAATAAACTTAAATTTTCAGAATCAGCATACTCCAAATACAAACATACGTCAAAATCATACAAATTGTTCCAGTGGGTCAAAAGTGAGATCAAAGTTCTTTGTGACCAAACGAAGCATGGCTTTTCTGCCCAAAACCAGTCCCACAGAGTCTTCTATCCTGGAGATAATTGGGAAGTAATCCAATTATCTCCAAGGACAGAGGCAAAATTCCATTAGCCACATGGTAGCAAAAGACAAAAAAATACATAAAGATTTATAACTGTGCAGCTATTGCATAAAACAGGTACATTCAACATATCCCCAGATAGCTTAGATATGAGCGCACATTATTACTGAATGGCGCTCAGATCACATACATACAGTTCAATTGCCATGGAGCCAAAGTCTTTCCCATTGTCGTTCGTTATACGAATGGGCTCCATGGCATAGCTATCTGGGGTATCGCTGTTCAAATAGGGCAAGTACCGAATGACAAGCTTAGAGTCATGTCTACAAATGCTCGCAGTTTAGGGAAAAAGACTTGTGGCAATAATGGCAACTGATAGTGTAGATTTAGTCGCTGTTACTGAGACATGGTATAATGAGAAAAATTACTGGGACATAGCAATACCAGGGTACTCTTTATATAGAAAAGATAGGGAAGGCAAGAAAGGGGGAGGGGTGGCCCTGTATGTGAAGGATAGCATAAAATCTAGCCTAATAAAAGTTAGTGAGACAAACATAGAGTCCGTTTGGGTTACGTTAGAATTTGGTAATCACACAGTAACTCGTGTAGGTGTGATTTGTAGGCCCCCAGGACAAATTGAAGAGTTAGATAATCTACTAGTTGAGGAAATAGCTAAAATGACAATGAAGGGGGAAGTTATCATCATGGGTGACTTTAATCTTCCTGATGTAAATTGGAAAACAAAATTAGCTACTTGTGCCAGGAGCACACATATTCTAAACTCACTACTGGGATTGTCTCTAAAACAAGTTGTTGAAGAGCCAACTCGTAAAGAGGCCATACTATATTTAGTGTTAACAAATGGAGATTTGGTATCAAATATTACTGTAGGTGAAAGTTTAGGATCCAGTGATCATCAGTCAGTGTGGTTTAATATAAGAACAGTTACTGAGTCACACCACACAAAAACAAAAGTTTTAGATTTTAGAAAAACAGACTTTTCTAAAATTAGAATATGTGTAGAGGAGTCATTATCAGACTGGAGCAATTTAAATGGAGTCCAAGAGAAATGGGATTATTTAAAAGTTGCACTATTGAAGGCAACAGAAAATTGCATTAGGCTTGTCAGTAAAAGCAAAAATTCAAGAAACCACTGTGGTACTCCGCAGATGTGGCCAAAATAGTTAAAAACAAAAAGTTAGCATTTAGGAATTATAAAAAAACCCAGAGTGAGGAAGACAAAATGATCTATAAGATTAGGCAGAAAGAGGCTAAGCAAGTTATAAGAGCTTCCAAATCACACACAGAAGAGAAAATAGCACAGTCAGGAAAAAAGGGGTACAAAACATTTTTTAGATACATAAATGACAAAAGAAAAGTAAAACAAGGATTAGTTAGATTAAAAACAAAATAAGGAAAGTATGTAGAAGAGGATAAAGGTCTAGCTGACTGCCTCAATAAATATATTTGTTCTGTATTTACAGATGAAAATGAAGGAAAAGGACCTCGGTTGAGAAAAAGGATAAATGAGTAATTTATTACACGTGAGTTTACAGAGGAAGAGGTTCTATTTCAATTGTCAAAAGTAAAGACAAATAAGTCAATGGGACCTGATGGAATACACCCAAAGCTATTAAATAGCTTATTGGTGTACTAGCAAAACCATTAACAGATTTATTTAACCAATCATTGTTAACAGGAGTAGTCCCAGAAGATTGGAAGTTAGCGAATGTTGTGCCCATTTACAAGAAAGGTAATCGGGAGGAGTCGGGCAACTATAGGCCAGTAAGCCTTACTTCAGTAGTGGGGAAAGTGATGGAAACCATGTTAAAGGATAGGATTGTTGAACATCTAAAAACACATGGATTTCAAGATCAGAGACAACATGGATTTACTTCAGGGAGATCATGCCAAACTAATCTTATTGATTTTTTTGATTGGGTAACTAAAATTATAGATCAGGGTGGTGCAGTAGACATTGCTTACCTAGATTTCAGTAAGGCTTTTGACACTGTTGCACATAGAAGGCTTATCAATAAACTGCAATCTTTAAGTTTGGATTCCAATATTGTTGAATGGGTAAGGCAGTGGCTGAGTGACAGGCAACAGAGGGTTGTAGTTAATGGAATATATTCGAAGCTTGGACTTGTCACCAGTGTCACTATTTTTATTAGTGATATAGCAGAAGGTCATGATGGTAAGCTATGTATTTTTGCTGATGATACTAAGATATGTAACAGGGTTGATGTTCCAGGAGGGATAAGCCAAATGGCAAATGATTTAGGTAAACTAGAAAAATGGTCAGAATTGTGGCAACTGACATTTAATGTGGATAAGTGCAAGATAATGCATCTTGGACGTAAAAACCCAAGAGCAGAGTACAGAATATTTGATAGAGTCCTAACCCCAACAATTGAGGAAAGGGATTTAGGGGTGATTATTTCTGATGACTTAAAGGGAGGCAGACAATGTAATAGAGCAGCAGGAAATGCTAGCAGAATGCTTGGTTGTATAGGGAGAGGTATTAGCAGTAGAAAGAGGGAAGTTCTCATGACATTGTACAGAACACTGGTGAGACTTCACTTGGAGTATTGTACACAGTACTGGAGACCGTATCTTCAGAAGGATATTGATACCTTAGAGAGGGTTCAGAGAAGGGCTACTAAACTGGTTCATGGATTGCGGGATAAAACTTACCAGGAAAGGTTAAAGGATCTTAACATGTATAGCTTGGAGGAAAGACGAGACAGGGGGATATGATAGAAACATTTAAATATATAAAGAGAATCAACACAGTAAAGGAGGAGACTATATTTAAAAGAAGAAAAACTACCACAACAAGAGGACATAGTCTTAAATTAGAGGGACAAAGGTTTAAAAATAATATCAGGAAGTATTACTTTACTGAGAGGGTAGTGGATGCATGGAATAGCCTTCCAGCTGAAGTGGTAGAGGTTAACACAGTAAAGGAGTTTAAGCATGCGTGGGATAGGCACAAGGCTATCCTAACTATAAGATAAGGCTAGGGACTAATGAAAGTATTTCGAAAATTGGGCAGACTAGATGGGCCGAATGGTTCTTATCTGCCTTCACATTCTATGTTTCTATGTTTTTATGTTTCTATGACCCGACTTTCGTCTCTTTGCAGGGGAAAATCAAGCATTTCAACATGTGGCCATAGTCTAAAGGCAGCAGGCAGGCAACCAGGCTTCTCCAATGCACAGTGTCGAGATTGGTCTCGTCACAAAAACCAAAGGGCAAAGTACAGAATATTTGATACAGTCCTAACCTCAACATCTGAGGAAAGGGATTCAGAGGTAATTATTTCAGATGACTTAAAGGTAGGCAGACAATGTAACAGAGCAACTGGAAATGCTAGCAGAATGCTTGGTTGTATAGGGAGAGGTATTAGCAGTAGAAAGAGGGAAGTGCTCATGTCATTGTACAGAACACTGGTGAGACCTCACTAGGTTTATTGTATGCAGTACTGGAGACAATATCTCCAGAATGATATTGATACTTTGGAGAAAGTTCAGAGAAGGGATACAAAACTGGTTCATGGATTGCAGGATAAAACTTAATAGGAGAGGTTAACGGATCTTAACATGTTTAGCTTAGAGGAAAGACGAGGCAAGATGGATATGATAGAAACATTTAAATACATAAAAGGGAATCAACACAGTAAAGGAGGAGACTATATTTAAAAGAAGAAAAACTACTACAACAAGAGGACATAGTCTTAAATTAGAGGGTTATAGGTTTAAAAATAAAATTAGGAAATATTACTTTTCTGAAAGGGTAGTGGATGCATGGAATAGCATTCCAGCTGAAGTGGTAGAGGTTAACACAGTAAAGTAGTTTAAGCATGCGTGGGATAGACATAAGGCTATCCTAGGTACAAGATAAGACTAGGGATTAATGTAAGTATTTAGAAAATGTATTTAGAGAGTGGTTCTTATCTACGTCACATTATATGTTTCTATGTTAACAGTAGAGATGTCGCGAACCATTCATGCTGTCCAGGGGGTGGGAGGGTCTGCTGGAGATTGGCCGGGATGTGTCAGCTGACCAGAGCTCACCGCGAACGGTCGCGACATCTCTAGTTAACAGCAGTCACCAAATGGTCTTGATTCTAACATGATGTTAAAATCTATAGTTACATGTAAAGAAACAAAAAGAGAAGGTAGAATGATGTAGAGATAGTGGGTTATATGTTACTAAAGAGACTTTTGTTACAGTGAGCAGCGAGTGGTATTCATATTTGTTTCTGTCTAAATTACAGAATATAAATGTTCAGGTCTGCAATGATCATTCTAAGCCTGCTTTTCTGCCTGGAATTATAAACGTAAATGGGAGAAAAAAGATGGCAATGAACAGTAAACAGATGTGTATATAACAGTAAACTAAAATGGGACCCACCAACACAGACCTATCTCAGTTTATTTAGCCAAATTTCTCAGTAAGGAACACTCAAAGCAGTTGGACCACTCTTGCTATTGTGTTGAGCTATTTAAGTTGCTTTTGTTTGATGTGTTTATTACAAACAGCTGAAAGTCTGTATATTTTGACAACGAACCTGATTTTCAATGGGGGTTGAATCATTTAGATTAAAACTGAAGATCTATACTTACCCTCAAAATATGAGGAAGATAGAATAGTGCAGAAACATGACCTGCTGTTATAATCAAACAACCCTCTTCTTCAAATACTTATTATAAATGTTTTGGCCTTATCATCATGAAAAATGCACTTCATAAACTGAAATTATTAACACTGAACAAATGAAAACTGCATAATTTGTCAAATTCACTTGCCCAAGGTTGTTTATCAATAAAATACATTCTAGGAAATAGGTGCATTGTCTTTACATGGCCAGCTTTGCGTTATCAAAGGGGATTTGGAGGATCCCGCATTTTCACTAATTCCCAGTTGGACGACATCAGAGAATGGGAATTGGAACGTATGTTGGGTGGAAATTACATTATTTGTATTTGGATTGCATATATTTATAACGCAATAAAAATCATTTCTTGTCACCAACAGATATTTGCATTTATGGGAGAATGGAATGTCCAGCATCAAATCTAATTACTTCTTTGTTCTTGTTTCATAAATAAATAATAACTATCATTTATATAATAATGCAAATGCTGGATCCTTTCACTATAATTTCATCCCTCATTATAATTTATTTATAAAGTACTTATTGCACAGTGTTGTACAATATGTTGCACAGTGTTATGCAATAGGATAGGAGCACTCTAATTAAATTTCACTTCCAAAAGGTTTCATTCTGAAATAGCCAAACAATAGTTATTGTCACCATTGTTTATAGATCAAAATAGACCATTCTTATTTCAAAAACGTGTTCATTTTTATTTGAAAATAGGCTTAATTTTCTACATTACCTCCTTTTGACGTGGACTTTCACAGGCTAAACAAAACAGAGGAATGCCATCTTTACACTGTGCCGATCAGATGGTTATAAAAAAGTGAAGATTTTCAGATAAAGAAGAACATGTATCTACAGCTCTTAAATGTTTATCTACAGTGACTGCGCTAAGGAATACATAGTTATATTACTATTTTAATATAAATATTTAGCAATAAAGGTATACAATTTTCTACCTACCAGGAAATACTATATTTATATACATGTAACACCCATTTAAATGAAGTGACGCAGGTCTCACTTAATGTTTTATTCGTTGGAGAGCTGTCAAGCTTCTCATCCAGAACGTTCTATTTTCTTTTAAGAGAATGTTTTATTGCCTCTAATTTTTGGCAATTACATTGTGACACTTTATAACCTACACTATTAAAGTGACAAGAGTAAGTAATTCATTTTTAATCTTGCAATGTTTCATTACATTTATCAAATATCTTGTTTGATTTGATTCTACAGCAAAAATAAATCACTGTTACATGAGAAATTTAATAAATTGATAACAAGTGAAAAATCACATGCAAAGAGATTTTCACATACACATATAAAAAATTTCAAAGTTAAATTTTCGATGACCCTACAGTGGTTTCCACCTTAGTCTTGATGGTACACCAAAAGTTCAGGATTTAGGCATTACGCGGTTATGTTCCAATGGAACTATTGACATCAGATCGGAAGGGAACCTTGAGGACTTGCTTGGGAACCACTGCCCTAAAGACATTATTCACTAAACTCTTCCTTTTAAAAAACTGAAATTTGACAGGCAAAATAAAAAACATAAAATAGCCAAGCTGTGACTGGAGCTAAGTTAGAGAATATTTTCAAACTATTGATAACTGTATTTCTTTAACTATATACCCATAGAGTGCTTGGGTATTTTTGTATGATTGGCAGGGTTTTAGACTCAATGTGTAAACCATGGAATAAGTATCCGGCATGCTCATCTTACATTTGAATTGTTTACCATTTAGCAAAGTAAAAAAAAAAAAAGACAGCTTATTCATATAGTGTTTTATCTTTATTCGTATGGTATATATTTAACATGAGTATACTGTAGGACAGGGGTGGGAAACCTTTGGCACGCCAGATGTTTTGGACTACATATCCCCTATTTCCTTGCCAACATTACAGCTGTATGGCAGGGGTGGGCAATCTGCGGCCCTCCAGATGTTTTGGACTACATCTCCCTTGATGCTTTGCGAGCATTATGGCCCTAAGAGCATTGTAGGAGATGTAATCCAAAACATCTGAAGGGGCGCAGATTGCCCACGCCTGCTGTATGGGCATTATGGGAGATGTAGTCCAGAACATCTGTAGTGCTAAAGGCTGCCCACCCCTGCTATAGAATGTACACACACAGGCATAAAGGTTAAGCATATACTCTATATAAGTGGTTCTTAACCTTTTCTGACAGCAAGTGACAAGGGATTTATTTGGCAACCTATTATTTTATTGTAAAACCAGCAAAATGACCCACACTTCAATTGTAAAATAATGGATACTAAAATAAATTGTGCAAGAGACAGCATTCTATTTTTGGAATTTTTTTTATACCATCTAATAAATAATTTGGGGATTCGATCTTGAACCTGGGCAGTTAAAAAACACTACTCTATATATAGGATGACAACAGGGTGTCAAATTGATGTTGGTTTTTTTGTGTCATAAATAGCTACAGGGTATTAATGGGAACCTCTGTTTGTAGGTGCTAATGCTAATTGTTACCCACCAGAAATGTATTAATGTATGTCATGTTTTTTTCATCATTGAATTACGGACCTGACTTTATAAAATACATTTCACCAGACACTGCTTTACAGAAGCCAAATATATTCCATAAAGTTTCAAAAACTAGCAGTTGCAATCTATGAATTGTCTGCAATCTGTCAGTTTAAGAAAAACAACAACAAACCTCCAGAGAAAATGTATTCTCATTCACCTACCATTAGACTTGCTGGCCAGAATACTGTTGTGAAAAATGAGTGTCCTTGTATGATGGAAAACAAGCAGTGCAGTGATGCCAGTTGGACCCAATAAATAAAATGTATACATTATACACTGCCTTCATAAATCTTTTTCTGTCACACATAGGACATCACATTATCTATGCATACTGATCTGTAGACCTTTGGGTATGCTATCCTTTCCTTAATTTAACGACAGTAAAGGAAGATTTTCCTTAGTAATTGCATGAAGTTGAAGAATGAAAACAGAAGCCTTAAAACAGAGAATAAATAGATTACATAGTTACAAAGCTGAAAAGAGACGTGTCCATCAAGTTTAGCCTTTCTCACATTTGATTTTTGCCAAAAGAAGGCAAACAACCAATTTTGCAACAAACTAGGAAACATTCCTTTTTGACCCCAGAATGGCAGTCAGATATCTCCTTGGTTCAAGAAGCTATTACCCCACTAATTAAAATGTATATCCCTGTATATTATGTTTTTGCAAGTATTTATCCAATTGCTGTAAACATCTGTATTGACTCTGATAAAACCACCTCTTCAGGAAGAGAATACCATATCCATATTGTTCTTACTGTAAAAAAAAAAACCTTCCCTTTGCCTTAGACTAAATCTCCTTTCTTCCAGTCTAAATGCGTGACCTTGTGTCATATGTATAGTCCTATTAATGAATAGATTTCCAGACAATGATTTGACAAATATATTTGTATAATGTTATCATATCCCCTCTGAGGTGCCGTTTTTTTCAAACTAAAGAGATGTAAATTTGTTAACCTCTCTTCATAACTAAAATGCTCTATTGCTTTTATCAATTTTGTAGCCCACCTCTGCACTTTTTCTAGTGCCATAATATCTTTCTTTAGAACAGGTGCCCAAAATCGCACAGCATATCCAAGGTGTGGTCTTACCAGTGATTTATAAAGAGGCAAATTTATATTTTCATTTCATTGTATAAGTTGCTTGTACATTCTTTACCTCGAACTGCATAACTTTTCATCTGCTAAACCCTTTTTGAATAAAAAAACAAAAAAACACATCTGGCTTCCTCCAATTCTCCGGTACAATTTCTGTATAAACGAATCTTGAAAGATTAAAAACAGAGGTTCACTTATTTCCATACTTAGCATACTTAAGTACTCATGGGTGAATATCATCATTTCTGCCTTTTCTTGGTCTTTATTAACAAGCATGCCCATCTCTGTTTTCAATGTACCTACAAATTACACATTCAAAGGTAATACTCCACACAAATTAATACATTGTGGTCACAGTGACAAAGCTAAGATCACATTAAGTGGCATGAAAAAGGATGAGTAGCAGTCTACCCCACATAGATTTAGGGTAATGCAGGATTAGAAAGCATTCATTTAAGCTTTATGGGTGCTTAGGGAGGACTCAGAGTTAGAATTGGGGAATCTTAAAGTTAAAGTATATTTAAGGTTACTTGTCTTCAACATACTGTGGGTTATAATATAATTAGAGTTGAGCGAACCCTAACTGTAAAGTTCGGGTTCGTACCGAACATTATAATTTTTTGACCCCCAACCCGAGCCCGGACATTTCAGTAACAGTTCGGGTTCGAGTTCGGTGTTCGGCGATTTAATGGCGTGTTTTGAAAAGCTGCAGGGCAGCCAATCAACAAGCGTTTGACTCGTGTGCCCTTAGAAGCCATCACAGCCATGCCTACTAATGGCAAAGATGTGATTGGCCAGTGCAGCATGTGACCCAGCCTCTATATAAGCTAGTAGGGGTATGTCTATTAAACAGTGAGCAGCCTGTTGGCTTGAAATCCACCAATCAGAGTGCTCTGTGCAGTGGTGTATCCTGGTTTTGTGTTGCCCTAGGCAGGACAAAACTCAGGCGCCCCACAACCCCCCCCACGCGCGCGCGACCCCCACCCATCCCTTCCCCCCACCCCGCCTTCTAAATACACACACACACACTCACTGACAGATACGCATACACTAGCTAACAGAAACACAAACTCACTGACACACACAGATACTCACTCACTCACTTACAGACACACATTAGCAGACACACACACACTCACTGACACACACACTCACAGGCAAACATACATACACAGTCAGACACACACACACACTCACTAGCAGACACACACACTCACTTGCAGACACACACTAGCAGACACAAACACTCACTGACACACACACTCACAGGCAAACACACTCACACTAACAGTCAGACACACACACACTAACAGTCACACACATACTCACTAACAGACAGACACACTCACTAACAGACGCACACACTCACTCACTAACAGACACACTCACTAACAGACACACTCACTGACAGACACACACACACTAACAGACACAATCACTAACAGACCCACACACTCACTCACAGACACACACACACTAACAGACACACTCACACACACTAACAAACACACTAACAGACACACACACACACACTAACAGACACACTAACAGACACACTCACACACACACACTAACAGACACACTAACAGAAACACTCACACACATACTAACAGACACACTCACACCCACACACACACACTAACAGACACACTAACAGACACACACACACACACACACACTAACAGACACACTAACAGACACACTCACACACACACTAACAGACACACACACTAACAGACACACTCACACACACACACTAACAGACACACACACACACACTAACAGACACACTAACACACACTAACAGACACACTCACACACACACACACTCACACACACACACACACACACACACACACACTAACAGACACACTCATAGACACACACACACACACTAACACACACTAACAGACACACTAACAGACACACTCACACACACACACACTAACAGACACACTCACAGACACACACACTCACATTAACACATTTATTTTTTTTAACCCTCCAGCCTCCTTACCTTTGGGAATGCTGGTGGGGGGGTTCCCTTTCTCCCTTGGGGTCCAGTGGCTGCTGGGTGGGCGGCTGGCGATGGAGCTCTTCCTCTGAGCGGTCTGCTCAGCTCCGTCGCGCGCCTCTGAGTGAGGCTGGGAGCCGGAATATGACGTCATCAACCCGGCTCCCAGCCTCACTCTGCGGCGCGCGAGGGAGCTGAGCAGACCACTCAGAGGAAGTGCTCCCTCGCCAGCCGCCCGCCCAGCGCCGCCCTCCCGCTCGGCATGTCTGTTAGCCGCAAGGCTAACAAGGCATTTGCCCTGGGCATTTGGTTTTTATTTTGCCACCCCCTGGAAAATGCCGCCCAAGGCAAATGCCTTGTTTGCCTCGCGGCTAAAACGCCCCTGGCTCTGTGTCATTTTACACAGCATGGGAAAGTTCTTTGGAATTTTCCCACACTGTGTAAAATGACACAGAGCACTCTGATTGGTGGATTTCAAGCCAACCAATCAGAGTGCTGTGACAGGTAAATATAGAGAGTTACCTGTCAGTCTCTTCATTTACCTGTCAGAGCACTCTGATTGGATGCCTAAACCCACCAATCAGAGTGCTTTGAGCCTACTTGCAGGGCGGAGCAAGGCTTTCTAAGCCTTCCCCCGTCCTGCAGAGCTCAGTCTGTGTGGAGCCCTCCATGGGTGAAGATGGATTATTATTTTTTTGCGCTCGTTTTTTTTTCTTTTTAAAGTGCGTTGGTTATTATGGATTTTTACTTGGCCTTTTTTTGGGGCTGAAAAAAGAAGATTTTAGAAGAAAGAAAACATCAAATGGTAAGTTTTATTTTATTTATTTTTTAACAGGTACTTAGCTAATGGTCCCCCCTCATTATTTTAGGGTGAGAAGGGTAGGTAGGGGGGAAGACATTAGGTCCCCCCCAATTGCTATTTAGGGCCCCCACCCACCACTCAGGGGTAGGGGCCAGGGGGAGGACAATAGGTCCCCCCCATTATTTTACTTTAGGCCCCTGCTCTCCACCACTCATTGGTGGGGGGCATGGGGGGAGGACAATAGGAGGGAACCTTTTTTTTTTTTTTTTAACAGTGAGCAGCCATAGGCTGCTCACTGTTTAATAGACATGCCCCTACTTGCGGTATAGCGAGTAGGGGCATAATTTACTAATACTAAGTAATCTTTACTTAGTATTAGTAAATTTGGCTGAAAGACCAATTCAGGTCTTTCAGCCTTTTAGTAGATAGCTCTCTAATACCGTGGGAATTAGGGAGTTATCTACTTATTCATTCCTGTCATTCCATTGACTGGCCAAGTAATTTACATTTTATATGAATGTGTGTTACTTGATTGTTGTAAGCGTTGCAAATGCTTACAGCTGAATCCTGGCTATGTTTGTATACTTTTTATTTAAAATTGTATACAGTGTAACATTCTTCTTCTTCCACTGGGTAAGTATATTAGTACTTAGGCAATACATTTTACTTCCTTTTGCAGCCCTCTAGCCCTTTCCAGAACTTTTTTAGAGCCATTTTAGCGCCCAAAAGTTCAGGTCCCAATTGACTTCAATGAGGTTCGGGGTCAAGTTCGGGTCAACTTGGGTCCCGAACTCGAACTTTTTGCCGAAGTTCGGCTGAACCCGGCGAACCCGAACATCCAGGTGTCCACTCAACTCTAAATATAATATCACTGGGTTAATTATGCTGTCATTGTTAAAATTATTGGGGGCATTTAAAATGCTTCTTTTAAAGATGACATTTTAAATATATCCTGCATCATTTATAAGCTCACCAAGCCTAAGAAAAACTTAAATACATGCCTGCAAGGTCTATTCCAGTTACACGTTGTCTTATAATGATTTATAAACATAACTACTTAGTATTGTCGGCTTTGATTGTCCATGTCAGACTAAAAGTACTATGTTGAAATATATATTTATCCTTATTAAATAAACTGTTTTAATAATTTAATACATCCTCTTGTCACGTCTTCCTTTTGTACTTAATTTACATTCATGAAAGAGGAGGAATACTTCTGTCTTTTCATCAAAAAATTTAGAGTCTGTTGGACCACAAATTCAATATTCTCTCATTTACTCTGGCACAGACTATTTAGAACTACAATGGAGAAGTAAAAGGTCTATGGGGGGACCCACTCCCTCATACCCACACATCACCTTCAGTATCAGATGCTGCACAGTCCAAGAAAAATCGATAAATAACTAAAATGTTTTACAGTCTCAGGTTTAGAAGAACAAAACGCATTTCTGGCAAAGATCCAGTGTTGCGATTTCTAAAATTGCAAGCATTTCTTCTAAAGGTAGAAAAAAGCAAACAAGAATGGTAACAAAAGTAACCTTGGATTGAATGATATATATGTTCTGGCTTTTTCAGCAATCTTTCAACAGGAAAAATATTGCCTTCCCAAAATGTATTTAGGTATGTACAAATAAACTACAAAAAAAATAACAAATAATTATTACTGCATTTAGCAGCAGTGGTAACTAAAAAGCAAGCTGGTGTTCATGCTCACACAATACCACTATGCAGCATGTTTGCTGGTTTCCACTAAAATGTGTTGTAATGTGTTTTTTCGCTGCTTTTTAAAAAAAAAATCAATTTCTTGCAAGTGATGTTTCCTGTGTTTATTTTCATTTGTTACTTTTCATACTAGTATAAGTATATTTGAAATATAAATTTTATGGTGTTTAAAGTATATCTGTCTTTGACACATGTTGACATATATAGATCTTAATAAAAAAAATACTATAACAAATAATGGTACCCCTTTCATCTTTCAGTCAGTTAACCACTATATCAACATTGAATAAGATTGAATGAGGAGAATTGTCCCTCTAATTGTTCTCCTTCTTTCTGGTACAGCAACTACAGGACATGCACTGTTGCTGCTGTGATCATTTAAAAAAAAAAAACATATATCTTTGATACCGATATATATATTAACAGATTGATTGATGCAGAGGTGAGCTAGTGGTGTGCACGGGGCACTGTACAGTGACCTCAGCTTTGAAAGTAAATATCCTCTCTGTAACTCCTAGTAGTGACTATTTTGTCTTATGATAAATCTTCAAGTTGATATAACTTGAGATAAGGCAGACAATGTCTCCCCCCTCATCTTTTTACTGTCAAGTTTTGTCACTCACCATAGCAATCTCCAATAAGGCATTGTCTTGCTTGTCATGAGACAATATATGTGGAGAGAGAGTCCAGCATTGCTGTGGGCTCCTGGAGTATTGATGTGGGCTCCTGGAGCATTGATGTGGGCTCCTGGAGTATTGATGTGGGCTCATGAAAGATGGCAGTGGTGAACATCATCACTATAACTCACCTCCACTGATTTCATGGGAAACCATAACCCAAGTGTCAATGTCACATCTGATGTCTTTGCAAAATATGCACCCAGAAGCTGACAGATTTACTTTAACAGTATGTATGGGTGTAACATAAACTTGTTTCTCTTATCAGTCCATTTCACCAGTTCCCATTTAGTTACAGTGTGACAATGACAATGGAATTTTTGAGATTTAAAAAAAAAAAATGCTTGTAACCCTTTAGGCTGTTGATGTGTCAGGCTATGTATACCAAGAACGCAGAACCTGAAACAGTATAATTGATGAAAATAAAGTTAAGAAAAAGCTGAGATCAGCAATACCAGAGGAATGACAAAACGAGTAGTGAGCAAAGGTCAGGAGTACAGGGAGTAGAATAGTTAAACAAGTCAAATATCAAATACCAGAAACCACAGAATCACAAAAAATGCACCATTGGGCAAGAGAAAGCATGACAGGGCATAGAATAGAGGGTGGTAGATGTTTACATAGTGAAAGGTAAACCTCGACAGGTCAGTTTTATTCCTCCTGCACCAAAACTTGCGTGATTACATCATGGAATCCACCAACTTGGGCTTTAATTTAATATTTTTGGATGAGCTTATCAAATTATTTTTTTATAGACATTTTTAAAGTTATTTTTTTAAATATTAAGATATCAAAAATATATAATATAAAAAGTATTAAAATATGACAGAACTAAAATATTTTTCATAATATCAAATCATTTTAAAAGTTTATCTAAAAATATTAACTAATTTGAAAAGCGAAACCAACAATATTAAATAGAGGCCTTAGAATTATGTACTGTATCAGTGGCATGAGGGGGCATAGCATGGCAGCAGTTGACATCAAAATTGATGCAGGAATGACATACTGCTAGGCAATGAGAATAACAGATGTACAACAGGTACAGATACCATGAGATGGTTCAAGGAAGGGCGTTAATTAGAACAGGGCAACTCATGAGAAGCACTGTAAAATGTATTGAGGCGTCAAAGTGCCAACCTAAGAAAGATGAAAGGACTAAGATGCATATTACACTGAACAAAATTATAAATGTAAAACTTTTGTTTTTGCCCCCATTTTTCATGACCTGAACTCAAAGATTTTTTCTATGTACACAAAAGGCATATTTCTTTCAAATATTGTTCACAAATCTGTCTATGTCTGTGTTAGTGAGAACTTCTCCTTTGCCGAGATAATCCATCCACCTCACAGGAGTGATATATCAAGATGCTGATTAGACAGCTTGATTATTGCACAGGTGTGCCTTAGGCTGGCCACAATAAAAAGCCACTCTAAAATGTGCAGTTTTATCACACAGCACAATGTCACAGATTTCGCAGATCTCTGTCCACCAGAGCTGTTGCCCGTGAATTGTATGTTAATTTCTCTACCATAAGCCTTCTCTGGGCAGACTAGATGGGTCCAATGGTTCTTATCTGCTGTAACATTCTATGTTTCTATGTTTCCAAAGGCATTTCAGAGAATTTGGCAGTACATCCAACCAGCCTCACAACCGCAGACCACCTGTAAACACACCAGCACAGGACCTCCACATCCAGCATCTTCACCTCCAAGATTGTCTGAGACCAGCCACCCAGACAGCTGCTGCAACAATCAGCAGAAACAAAGAATTTCTTCACAAACTGTCAGAAACCATCTCAGGGAAGCTCAACTGCATGCTCGTCGTCCACATCGGGGTGTCGACCTGACTACAGTTCGTTGTCGTAACCGACCTGAGTGGGCAAATACTCATATTTGATAGCATCTGGCACTTTGGAGTGGTGTTTTCTCTTTACAGATAAATCTTGGTTTTTACTGTACACGGCAGGTGGCAGGTACACGGCAGGTGGCAGACAGCATGTATGGTGTTGTGTGCTGATGTCACCATTGTGAATCGAGTGGCCCATGGTGGCAGTGGGGTTATGGAATGGGCAGGCGTATGTTATAAACAATGAACAAAGGTGCATTGTATTGATGGCGTTTTGAATGCACAGAGGTACAAGTTTCAGGTTGATGAAGAACTTGAGGAATGTTTAATCAGGGGGCGGGAGCCCCTAATGAAGACAGAAATACGTCACATGCTTAATTATAGATAACAGAGAAAATACACCAACAATTGTTTACACTTTAAGGGGTCTCATCTAATTCCATCCTACTGGACGTGATGTCATTACTAACATGGAACTCTCCTACACATTCCAGCACCATCTTGTTACACAAGGCAGTAGTCGATGGGAACAGTTACTGAACAAAGGAGGGGAGGTGTTAGAGGTGAAGCAGTCCCTCTAGCAGCCAGGTTAACACAGTGAAGAATGAGCACAGATACACAGAGTAAATAGACATTTTACTAATTCTAATATTTTGTCCATAACAGATACCGTGCGAGATCCTGAGGCCCATTGTTGTGCCATTCATCCATGACCATTACCTCATGTTGCAGGATGATAATGCACGGCCCCATGTTGCAAGGATCTGTACACAATTCCTGGAAGCTGAAAACATCCCAGTTCTTGCATGACCAGCATACTCATCGGACATGTAACCTATTGAGCATGTTGGGGATGCTCTGGATCGACGAATACGATACCGTGATCCAGGTCCTGTCACTATCCAGCAACTTCACACAGCCATTGAAGAGGAGTAGACCAATATTCCAAAAGCTACAATCAACAACCTGATCAACTCTATGCGAAGGAGATGGGTTGCACCATGTGAGGCAAATAGAGGTCACACCAGCTACTGACTGGTTTTCAGACCCCTCCAACACAGTAAAACTGCACATTTTAGAATGGCCTTTTATTGTGGCCAGCCTAAGGCACACCTGTGCAATAATCATGCTGTCTAATCAGAATCTTGATATGTCACATCTGTGAGGTGGATGGATAATCTCGGCAAAGGAGAAGTGCTCACTAACAGATTTAGACATATATGTGAACAATATTTGAGAGAAATAGGCATTTTGTGTACATAGAAAAAGTCTTAGATATTTGAGTTCAGCTCATGAAAAATAGGGGCAAGAAAAAAAGTGTTGCATTTATAATTTTGTTCAGTGCAATTGCTCAGGAGGATGCTTAGATCAGAGTTCATCAATGAGGAGTTTGTTGGTGAATACAGAAATTTTGAATTTAATACTTAATTATATAAGAAATCAGTGCAAGGTCAAAGTATGAGAAGATTGGCAGCTAAAAATATGACTGCAGCATTCATAATGATTGCAAGTATTCTAGGTTTTTCAAAGATCAATGAAGAGTGAGTTGTAGTAATTGGAGAGGGTTGGGCATCAAAAATCCCTTAGGTTATAATAAGAGCTGTTTTACTAATGAGAGAAACCATTTTGGAGATTGACTGGATTTAAGATATTCAGTGCAATCAAAAATGGTTCTCAGACATAAAATGGATGGTAGCACCATTAAATAAATAGAGATTGCCACAGGAGTGTTATTGCTCAAAGACAGAATGGAAGAAGTTTAGAGATTTTGTTTTAAAAATCATCAGACACCCAGTTAGAGTTGATAGAGAGATAGTTGTAGGTTTGCTCAAAGAAGAAAAGAGAAATAATAGGAAATGATGTTTGCTTGTATGTTGCATGTCACTCTGGAATACCAATGAACGTATTATTATGTTTATTATTATTTATAAAAGTGCCCTCAAATTCTGCAACGCTGTAACATAGGTGGACTAACAAACAAGACATTGCGACAAGACAAGGTGCACATACAGGAAAAGAAAGTGCTGAGAGCATTATATAGCCAAGAGTGGCAGTATGAAATAGACAAATATGGATGTCCAAAACAAGAGCGCTAAAGGGGAAAAATCACATCCCAGAAGTGTTAATATTATGTTTACTTATCCCTATTAATATATATATGCAGAGAATTATGGCAAATTCATCTTGTGTTTATAGGCACTAAATCAGGTGATGTAACTATTTGTAAATACATTTCCGTTGTGCTGTGGTCTTTTAAGAAAGCTGTATATGGAGGGTGCTGATTTGAAATTAATCAAAAAAGTATGTACTGGGCTCAGTGGAAATATCAAGTAACATGGATCTTGAGTGTGTCCTTATGAAATACAAATGTATCAGCTGATCGGACCTAAACCTCCTATATAGTAAGGCAGGTAGTGTCCACCAGCTGCAAATGGGTTAATATAGTAAAGATCTTATATATAAGATCTTCATCCTCTGATGAAGTGACGCGTAAGGAAGGCATCCGACGATCATCAGTTCCTGAGAGAGAGATTTGGAACGCATAGCCGCAGTGAAACGCACGCGGAGAATACCCGGTGTCAGCTTAGCACGAGGCAGTCCTCCTCCTTCTCTGTCCGGCCGGCAAGAGAAAGTAACGTATATCTATCTTTTTTGGACCCTCAGTCTACTGTGACCCGGTAAATTATCCACCTCTCATATGTGGGACTGTTTTTTATTTTTATTACCGTTAGTCTTTATATATTTTAGTGTGCTGTTCAGAGAATAAAGTATTAATAAGTTTCACGTCTGCTGTACATATATTTGACTAACTTCAGACTTTTTTTCCATTTGCATTTTTCATTTGCATTTTTTCATTTACATTTTAATTATGCATACCTTCTTTATAGGGGTATGTTAGACATTTGTATCTGTGGTATTTGATTCTTATATATATAAGATCTTTACTATATTAACCCATTTGCAGCTGGTGGACACTACCTGCCTTACTATATAGGAGGTTTAGGTCCGATCAGCTGATACATTTGTATTTCATAAGGACACACTCAAGATCCATGTTACTTGATATTTCCACTGAGCCCAGTACATACTTTTTTGATTAATTTCAAATCAGCACCCTCCATATATATCCTTTCCTGTAACCTTTGGTGGTGGTTACTAATTGTACTAGTGGCACAGTGGTCTTTATCGGCTACTCTTATCTCAAGATTCTACTATATGAGGATTTCTTCCTAAATATAGCTATTTATTTATCTGTCTATTTTAAGAAAGCTAGTAGCTCCAGATTGTGATATAGACTGTCATTCTGAAATATCTGCCTGGTCGATCTAGAGAGCTCTTTGTTGTCAGGGTGAACTTGCACAGGAGGGTAGGGAACTGTAGAGAGAATGGTTTAGTTTCGAATATCTTGATGTCGTGTGAAATAAATTCAGTTGCTCCTGATTGCAGCAATAATAATCTTGTTTTGTTTCTTTCTTGAAATAGCTAGTCCTACAGTCCTCTCTTACCCACTATAGTGTTTTACTTGTTACGTAATTGCCAGTGGCTTTTTATGCTAGAATAGCCTGTAGTATCTGCAGTTAACTCTGCCAGTTCAAACTGGCTGTCCTGCTGCTCCCTTAAATATGCTACGTGGTCCTCAGCCCTTGTTATTATCTGTCCCCACCCTTTGTGGTAATAACAGTGCTCCATTCATACTAATTGTAAGTTTTGTAGTGTGATTGGTGGCTACCCCAAGTCCATACTGTTATTGGTTGACTTGGGATATGTAATTGGTTACTATCCCAAGTCCATACTGCCATCGTATGGAAATTAGGCTGTTGGAGATATAAATAGATGTGTCTCTTTGACACCTTAAACTCTCTTCTTTGCCGTGCTGTGGCCACCCCCCAAACTAACCTTACAGCCAATAACTTTATATGCTACTTTACTGACAGGATTGAACAGCTAAGGAAATAATTCTCCCCACCCTGTCGTTCTCTTTCTCAACCACATGTAGATCATGCCTTGCCTACCCTTCAGACCATTTCCTTGGCTACTGAACAAGAGGTGGCTGTGCTTCTCTTTTCCTCTCGCCCGCTCGATCCTGTCCCATCTCACCTTATCAGATCACTTGACAAAGGTGTGTCTTTGAGCCGAAACTCGCGTCGAGCGTTTCCGTTTGTTGATGCTTTGTATTTGATTTTAGTTCTGGGAGAGTTATTTCAGAAGAGGTGTTGTTAGGAGTTGAATGGGAATTCACTAGGTAGGCTGCCTTGAAGCAGCAACAGGAGATAGAGGATAGATTTATGTCTCTAGGATCGTTTACCGTGTTTCATGGTCAGATAGCCATTGTGAGAGCGGAAAATAGAACCCAGGAAGCTTTTATATCTTCTGCAGTTTTGCAGTGGGGCTGCCGTTGCACTGAAGGAGTTTGTTACCTAGTACCTTTCCTTGTTCGGCAGCTACATGAATGCAGCAAGTCTGAAGGTTACCTATCTAGTTTTCTTGATATTTTAGCCCTCCCAGCCGTATTAACATAAAACGCACAGTTTTCAGATAGACCCTAACCAAAACTTTTCTCTATCCTGTTAAGAGCCTGGTATTTCAATAAGCAACATTGACTCGCTCTTGTTTGAAAGGGATAAGCAGTATACATTAGCACTACAAGTATATCTGCACTTCAATCATGTGTGCAATACCGTTTAATTACTATTAGCCACTATTACTGATGTACTTACCTTACTACAGTCTTTGTACCCCTGAGATAAGGTTTAACTACATACAGCCTCTGTATACGTTAGCCACTTATTATTAATTTATTGGTAATTTGGAGGTATCAATCCATTTATGAACTCATTTTGGAGGATTTCCATATAAGTAACCTAACCCTCTTAGTATTGAATGTGGCTGTTTATGATAACTCATACCTAGATTTCAGTAAGGCTCTTGACACTGTTGCACATAGAAGGTTTATCAATAAACTGCAATCTTTAAGTTTGGATTCCAATATTGTTGAATGGGTAAGGCAACAGGCAACAGGCAACAGAGGGTTGTAGTCAATGGAGTATATTCGAAGCATGGGCTTGTCACTAGTGGGGTACCTCAGGGATCTGTACTTGGACCCATTCTCTTTAATGTTTTATTAGTGATATTGCAGAAGGACTTGATGGTATGGTATGTCTTTTTTCTGATGATACTAAGATATGTAAAAAAATTCAAAAAGAAAAGGAATGCACACCAACTGATACAATAGAATCTATCTATTTTATTGCAATACAAATCCAAATCATGCATGCAAAAAATGCAACAATATAACAGTGACCAAATAGGCAAAAAAAGGCTAAACCATATATTTACCAAATTTCACAAGCCTATATGGGCAGAAACACGAGTCACAAACAGTCCCCCAACGTTCCGGCTCCTCCTGGTAGCTACCCTTGATAAAGGCTACCAGGAGGAGCCGAAACGTTGGGGGACTGTTTGTGACTCGTGTTTCTGCCCATATAGGCTTGTGAAATTTGGTAAATATATGGTTTAGCCTTTTTTTGCCTATTTGGTCACTGTTATATTGTTGCATTTTTTGCATGCATGATTTGGATTTGTATTGCAATAAAATAGATAGATTCTATTGTATCAGTTGGTGTGCATTCCTTTTCTTTTTGAATATTTAGTTTATTGGTATTGGAGGGAGTACCTTGTTGGAATAGCACCCTTAATTGTGGTGGTAATTATACTAAGTGTCTCTCCACATGTTATATTTTGTGATACTAAGATATGTAACAGGGTTGATGTTCCAGGAGGGATAAGGCAAATGGCAACTGATTTAGGTAAACTAGAAAAATGGTCAGAGTTGTGGCAACTGGCATTTAATGTGGATAAGTGCAAGATAATGCTTCTTTGATGTAAAAACCCAAAGGTAGAGTACAGAATATTTGATAGAGTCCTAACCTCAACATCTGAGGAAAGGGATTTAGGGGTAATTATTTCTGATGACTTAAAGGTAGGCAGACAATGTAATAGAGCAACAGAATAGGCTTGCAGAATGCTTGGTTGTATAGGGAGAGGTATTAGCAGTAGAAAGAGGGAAGTGCTCATGCCATTGTACAGAACACTGGTGAGACCTCATTTGGAGTATTGTACGCAGTACTGGAGACCGTATTGCCAGACGGATATTGATACTTTAGAGAGAGTTCAGAGAAGGGCTACTAAACTGGTTCATGGATTGCAGGATAAAACTTACAAGGAAAAGTTAAAAGAACTTAACATGTATAGCTTGGAGGAAAGACAAGACAGGGGGAATATGATAGAAACATTTAAATACATAAAGGGAATCAACACAGTAAAGGAGGAGACTATATTTAAAAGAAGAAAAACTACCACAACAAGAGTACATAGTCTTAAATTAGAGGGGCATAGGTTTAAAAATAAAATTAGGAAATATTACTTTTCTGAAAGGGTAGTGGATGCATGGAATAGGCTTCCAGCTGAAGTGGTAGAGGTTAACACAGTAAAGGAGTTAAAGCATGCGTGAGATATGCATGAGGCTATGCTAACTATAAGATAAGGCCAGGGACTAATGAAAGTATTTTAATCTATGTTTCTATAGTTTTTCAGTTTTGTTTCACTTATGTTTTATTTACACATATATTATTTATCAATTTTCCATTTTAATATTCGGCTTAATAAAGGATTTAATACCACGGGTACAAATTCTTACTTTAAAAGGTACCACTTGGTTGGGTGGGACTCTGCCAACTTTATGTGAACGGTGGTCCCATCCCACTCTATTCTTCTTATCAGATCTCTCTCCCCCTGTCTTGTGCCATACTTAACACACATCTTCAATTGCTCTCTCTCTTCTGGCGTTGTCCCTGCTGACCTTAAACATGCCACTGTAATACCTATCCTGAAAAAAAATCTCTAGAGCCGTCCTCCCCCTCTATCGTTCCATATCCCTGCTCCCTTTTTCCTCAAAGCTTCTGGAAAAAACTAGTCTTTATCTGTATGTCTCACTTCCTCAATTCCAACTCTCTCCTTGACCCTCTTCAATCTGGCTTTCGCTCTCTCCACTCTACTAAGATTGCTCTTATCAAAGTTACTAACAACCTAATCGCAGCTAAATCCAAAGGCCACTACTGCAAACTAATTCTTCTTGACCTCTCTGCTGCCTTTGACACCGTTGATCATGCTCTCCTTCTTTAAACTCTTCAATCACTCGGTCTCTGTGACTCTGTCCTCTAGGGGTTTTCCTCTTATCTCTCCCAATGCTCATTTGGTGTCTCCTTTTCTTTTCCATATATAATTTTTATTGAGTCAAAACAGGGTAAAATTGTAGTGTAGGGGAGGGGAGAGGGAGGGGACATGAAATATGAGACATGAGACATGAAGTCCCCTGCATTGCCGCTTCTAGGTATCCATGCAATATCCGGTGTTCATTTGGTTAACAGTTATGTACATTTGGTCACATTTATATACATTTAGATACATCTATTCACATCTCTCCTGTTGTATTGAGTTTGACAGCTGATTCTAGGTACCATCTCATGGATATTTTACAATAAGCTTTTTTGTGTTTGTCATTGTGTCAAGGGTAATTGGCGACCCAGCTCTCCCTCCTAGTGTGACATATATGACATTTTCTCTTATAGCACATAGATAGAGGTTTAGCTAGTTTGGGGGATAAAATCTGGATTATCAGCAGAGGTGAGTCCCCAAGGGGGGTCTCGCCCGCCTCGCAGAAGCGGTAGCAATATATTTTTCACTCTAAGGTTAACGTACATATGTCTTTGGGGTAGGGAGAATTGCTTTTGAAGGTCAGGAAATGGCTTGATCTTATTGCCCTTTTGGAGGTTGAGCACCCTGTGTATGCCCTTGGTTTTCCATCCTGCCACCGGCAGGTCTAGGGAGAATGTGGCTAAGGTCTCCAGTGGTGCTGCTCTGAGAAGTGAGTGCGGGTCTAGGTTTAGGCAGCTCCAGAGTTGCCAGGAGCACAGCAGAAATCGAGAGCACTGCAGCATGTATGCCCCCTCAGTTTTGGGGAGCGTATTTGCCCATAAGGAGTGTGTCGTGTTCAGTGGGTGAAAACAGGCGATGCTCTAGTAATACTAATTTCCCTCATGGATTATTGTAACCCTCTCCTAATTGGTCTTCCCAAATGCCGTATTGCCCAGCTGCAGTCTGTAATGAATGCTGCCGCCAGACTGATTTTCCTCTATAGTCAGTCCTCTCACTACTCACCCCTCTGTCAGTCCTTACATTGGCTTCCTGTATCCTATAGGAGTCGATTCAAAGTGCTAACCCATACCTATAAAGCACTGAACAATTCTAGCCCCTCTTCACAAATCCATAGGTATGCCCCTTCTCAGTCTCTCTTTATCAGGCAGCTTGGCACCTCTGTCTTGACTTCCTGTCACTCATTATTATAAGCACAGTCCATTGCACCTGGCAGTTGGCTCAGAAAAGAGGAAGAATGACATAATGTTTCTATTTCTCCTCCTAATTTAAATATACTTGCATTGGCTTTGCAGTTCAGTGCAAATTGAAATGTGATGTTATTTCCTAAATCTTTAACATTCATTTAAACTAAAGTGGAGCTTAGCACATGGGGACTTCGCTCAGTGGAGCTGACATAAACTCTTTGCAGGAGTTTCTATCTGAACAGGAGTTGGTGTTCGGCACCTGGAAGACCATGAATAAATTATCAAACACTGTGAAGGCGCCTGGGTACTCTTGATACCATAACAACTACAGTGGCCTGTACATATTATGGTGTTTGGAGTGTTCCTCTAACCCCTTCCCTACCTGGTACGTCCGATAGCAAACAGGCATTTACTTGATCGCTGGTGATCCCCTGCTGGCGATCCCCTGCTGGCGATCGCGATGTGGAGACTTGCCTGGCATCCCAGGCAGTTGCCCTGCATCTGATCCAGCCCCCCAAGGCCATGTGATCATGGGGTCCTAGCGATCACGTGGCCGGAATAGCCGGCTTGTGCAGTGCCTGCAGAGGGCCTGCCTGAGTTCTCAGGCAGTTCCCCTAATGCCTGCAGAAAAGTTTTACAAAGTTTGTAAAACTTAAATAAAAGTTTTAAAAAAGTAAATAAAAGTACTTAGATCAGATATATATATATATATATATATATATATGACCTAAGAACTTTTATATACACATACACATACATACATCATTATTAAAAGTGTATTTTAATATTAATCTATATAATTATATATATATATGTATATATATATATATATATATATACCGTATATACTCGAGTATAAGTCGACCCGAATATAAAGTCGAGACCCCTAATTTTACCCCCCAAAACTGGGAAAACTTATTGACTCGAGTATAAGACTAGGGTGGGAAATGCTGCAGCTACTGGTAAATTTCTAAATAAAATTATATCCTGAAAAAATTACATTAATTGAATATTTATTTACAGTGTGTCTATATAATGAATGCAGTGTGTGTGTGTGTATATAATGCAGTGTGTTTGTATGAATGCGGCGTGTGTGTGTGTATGAGTGCAGTGTGTGTGTGTATGAATGCAGTGTGTGTGTATGAGTGCAGTGTGTGTATGAATGCAGTGTGTGTGCATGAATGCAGTGTGTGTGTATGAATGCAGTGTGTGTGTGTATGAAAACAGTGTGTGTGTGTGTGTATATAATGCAGTGTGTTTGTATGAATGCAGTGTGTGTGTGTGTATGAGTGCAGTGTGTGTGTGTATGAATGCAGTGTATGAGTGCAGTGTGTGTGTATGAGTGCAGAGTGTGTGTATGAATGCAGTGTGTGTGTGTGATGCAGAGTGTGTTTGTGTGTGTGATGCAGAGCCTTGGTGGGGGGTGGGCATTTTTATAATTTTTTTTTTAATTATTATTATTATTTTAATATTTTTTTATATTATAAATATTTTATTTTTATTTTATTATTATTAAATTTTTTATTTATTTAGATTTTTTCATCCCCCCCCTCCCTGCTTGTAAGCTGTCCAGGGAGGGGTGCTCTCATTCCCTGGTGGTCCAGTGGATGGGCTGTGTTGGAGGGGGGCTGGCAGAGAGCTGTAACTTACCTTTCTTGCAGTGCCTGTCAGCTCCCTTCTCCTCCAGTCAGCTCCCCTGTCAGCTTCCCTGTAAGTCTTGCGGTCTGAGTGCCACGCGGAGCGTTGCCACGGTAACCCGTGGTAACGCTCTGACCCCACGGCTCTCGCAAGACTTGCAGTGGAGCTGACAGGGGAGCTGACAGGAGCTGCAGGAAAGGTAAGTTACAGCTCTCTGCCAGCCCCCAACAGGACCGCCGGGCTTGTAATGACCCCGGTGGTCCTGGTCTGTATTATGGCAATGTAAGTTGCCATAATACAGACAGAGACTCGAGTATAAGACGAGTGGGGGTTTTTCAGCACAAAAAATGGATATACGGTATATATATAAATTAATATTAAAATACACTTAGAATAATGTTAATTATATATTTATATATATATATATATATGTATATATATATGTGTGTGTACGTATGTATATAAATATATATAAAACAAATAAAATCTTTCAACTTTGAAGTTGCTGTTTAGTGGATAGGTGAGTGCGCTGGATCTTGTGTATTGTATTATTTGGCCCCCAGCAGCACCCCCATTTATGCATGTTAAGGTGAGTGCAGCCAACCCCCTCTTGTTTTATATATATTTGGGAGTCTAGCCAACTCCTTGGTTTTGCACCCCTCCCTGTCACAGGTGCCTCATCCCAGGGCCCTATTTAGCCTTGTACTGCAGAGAGCCCCAGATGGATTTTTTTCCCCAAGTAGGTTAATCTCATAAGAGCAGACATTAGGCTGTTAGTGTAGGACCTGCCAAAGATGGGGTACATTGACGTTGTGGCAGGCTTATGCAATGTATGATCATATAATGTAACTAAACCCCCATTATTTTTGCCTAGATTAGGTGTTTTTAAAAAACAAATAAAATCTTTCAACTTTGAAGTTGCTGTTTAGTGGATAGGTGAGTGCGCTGGATCTTGTGTATTATATATATATATATGTATATAGATATAGTAGAAAGGACCGCACTCCAAAGTCTTTGTGATAGTTTTCAAATAAAATTTAACTTTTATTTAATCCATATAAAAGTCAACGTTTCAGCCCCCACATGGAGGGCTTAATAATAATGTATTTCTTGTCCTGATGAAAGCTCCATGTGGGGGCTGAAACGTATATTATACATATATAGGAAATAAAAGTGTGTGTGTGTATGTGTGAATATGTATACACACACACACATAAACACATGTATTATATACACATGTATTATAGGTATATGTGTATGTGAATATATATATATATCTATATATATATATACATACACACGTATTATATATGTGTGTGTGTGTATATATATATATATATATATAACCAAAAGTGAAGGGAGCACACTAGGACTGCTTCTGAGTGGCAAAAAATAGTCTTTACTGTATTATAAAATAATACATGTCCTGTGCAGAATACAGACAATCGACGTTTCGACCCTCCTGGGGTCTTTATCAATTGCACCTAGGCAATTTTTGAACTCGTTTGAATAAGTTTGAGGAGGAGTGCCTTGCCTATCTACTATTGTACATTATATATATATATATATATATATATATATATATATATATATATATATATATATATATATATAAATATATATATATATATACACACATTATAATTAATAAAATCAAATAATTATGTAGTTAATAGTTAAATATATATGTAGAATGTGTGTATATATACACACACAAATATATATATATATATATATACACACACACACACACACACACGTGTATTATACATATTTAAATATACATATAATATAAATAAAAAAACATTTATATATATATATATATATATATATATATACACACACATTCTACATATATATTTAACTATTAATTACATAATTATTTGATTTTATTAATTATAATTTGAGGGACCTGCCTGACAACCCAAGCAGACAGTCCAGAGAATTTAATTGGTAAGCCCCATATTTAACCCCGTAACTTTCCAAAACACCATAAAACCTGTACATAGTGGGTATTATTATACTTGGGAGACTTCGCTGATCACAAATGTGAGTGTTTAAAACAGTAAAACTTATCACAATGATGAAATTATCAGTAAAAGTGCAGTTTTTGTGTAAAGAAATGCAAGAAACAAATACGAACGCTAATTTTGACAAGCGTTTGTGGATAAGGTGGCTTCTACAAAAGACTGGAGATATCCCATTTTGAATACCCTGGGTTGTCTACGTTTTCAAATGGTATGTCATGGTAGGGTTAATTTTCATTTCTGGGATGCCATACCGCTTTAAAGGCAACATAGCCAATCTGTCAAATAGCAATTTACAAAAACAGAAATTGGCAAATCTTATGTTTGCCCCTGTAACTTTCCAAATCACCATTAAACCTGTACTTGAGGGTTACTTTTGTACTCGTGAGACATTACTCTACACAAATATGAGTGTTTTCAAGCAGTAAAATGTATTATACTGATAATATTATCATGAAATGGCAGTTTACGTGTGAAAAATGCAAAAAAAAAACAAATATAAACGCTAATTTTGGCAAGCGTTTATGACTAAGTGGCTACTAAAAAAGGCTGGACATATCCCATTTTGAATACTGTGGGTTGTCTACTTACAAATGGTATGCCATAATGGGGTTAATTTTCATTCCTGGGCTGCCATACGGTCTCAAAGGCAACATAGGCCCAGCAAACCAATCTGGCAAATTTCAACATTTTGCCCCCTATACGTTTGCAAAAAAAACATAAAACTTGTACATTGGGGGCACTGTTGTACTCAGGAGATGTTTCTGAACACATATTGTGGTTTTCTTTTTCAGTAACACATAACAGGAACTGAGAATCCATGCCTAAAGTACAATGTGAGAGAAAAATAACACAAAAAAAGTTTGACAAAGACTGGTGGTGAATTAGTGCGTGGAAAGTGTTAAAATACCACCATTTTAAATACCCTAGGGTGTCTTCTTTTCAAAAATATATGGTTTGATGGGGGTAAATTACATTGGCCAGCTTAAAAAATGTCCCAAATAGGACATGGGTGCATAATGACTAGCTGTGGAAAACTGGAATGCGCACCCTCCAAATAAGATCTTTTAGCCCCCGGAGAACCCGACACACCTATACATGGGTCGTATGACTGTACTCAAGAGATGTTGCTGATCACATATTGGGGTCGTCTTTGGCAGTAACCTCTAAAGTTCTCAGTACATGTATTCTTAAATTGCTATGTGTGTCAAAAGAAATCACCAATTTTTTTTTAATTTTATTTAGCATAGATTGGTGGTAAAATGGTTGCATGAAAAAAGGCAAAACACCCCAAGTTTAATACCTTAGGTTGTCTTCTTTTAAAAAATATATACATGGTAAGGGTTATTCAGGGATTCCTGACAGATATCAGTGTTACAATGCTACTTTCCTTAATTTTTGAAAAAAAGTGGTTTGGAAATAGTAAAGTGCTACTTGTACTTTTTGCAAGAACATGTTAACATTGGGTATTTCTAAACTCAGGACAAACTTTAGAAACTATTTAGCATGGCTGCTTTTTTGGCGTTGTAGATGCGTAACAGATTTTGGGAGTCAAAGTTAGAAAGGGGTTTTTTTTTAAAAAAATGTCATTATATTTTATTTTAAAAAACGGTATGTAATATGTGCGGGTACAGTAAATGAGTAAGAGGAAAATTACAACTAAACACAAACACCGCAGAAAAAACAGCCCTAGTCCTTAACAGTAAGAAAATTTAAAAACGGTCTGGTAACTAAGGGGTTAAAGCAGAATTATTATAATAAATTGTAATCGCAATGATGTTTAGAGTGCCTCTTCAAGCATGCAGTATTTTTGCATAAGTGCATCTTTATTTTTCTTGGTTAATTAAAAAAATACTGGAAAATAATCAGTGTTTATATTATAAACACGAAGTATATCAGAAATGTATACAGTTTACAGATTCACGTGCCAACTAAATAGATTTCCCATGCCTTTGGTACAACTCAAGTTACAATAAGACTACTAATCTTTGTCCAATTACAGTAAGAATTTATATATTATACTGGCTCCAAATCCGAGAGCTATATAACTCATGAAATTTCATTTCGCAGCAGCTATCATATCGGTTCTTAAATGACTTGCTTACTATGTTCGATTTTATATAAACTGCCTGAACCTTAAAAAAAATATAATGCTTCCCAAACCAATGAAAAATAAGAGTGTGAAAATATTAATCATTTTTCTGTTACCGGACTGTTAGGACAAATCGACAATGCGGCTGATCAAGTCATGGAAGAAGTCTCTGACTTAGGCAATAAAACAATAAGGCTGGCAAGACATGTAATCAAATATTTCATTTATTTAATTTTTTTTATTTTTTTTTATTGAACTTCGATTTAAATTTTGCCTGGTAACAGTATTCGCCTAATTGTTTACGAGGGCAAATATAGCAAGACATACAACTTCTACTTGTGTAGCTCTCGCATGGTCAGTCTTATCTTCCATTTAAAAGCTCATGGATATTTATGATCTATTTTGCTACGCAAGAAAACGCTGGCCAGAATTCTGCACAGTAAATTCTGGATTATAATAGTACAAAAAAAATCACAAATGAATTATTCAGTAGTACTGAGCATGAAAATAACTGTATGTCAAGCCCCTCTTGTAAGATGGCAATACTTTTACCTGGATAAAATTCACTAGGCATTCAGATTAAAGTTATTATATTTAAAATGTGTGGGGGTTGTTTGTTTGTTTTTTTGTTTTGTGTTTTTGTTAATTGGACATGAATTTTACTCAATATTTTCATTATATTAAAAATGGCTCCAAATCTGCAACTGTAAAGTAAAATTGCCATATCTAATTTGCACAAAAACACAAAAGTGAGTGTGACAATATTTAGGTCCTAGTTATTATTTTACAGTAGGTTTTTGCATCCCAATAATCTTTTCACCCAGGATCACATTGAAATATATTATTGATAGTGCATATAATATAAAAGCAGGTTAATTTCTTCAGTTACGTTATTAGAGGAGCTGTAGGCATTTATTTAGAACCATTTATTTTCCTAATCTTAGAAAGAACCTTCTCTAAGGTTGCTAATATTGACTGAGACTATTCCCTTTATCTATCACTAGTAATGGCTGGGGGTTTGGCAAGCTTTGACAAGGCTTGACTCCACCTTTTTGTCAAACTTGTAAAGCGGAAGAAAAATACTAAAACAAAATAGTCTCTTATAATTATTGTTACATTAGAATACATTTATGAATTGGCCTATTTTATCTGTAATAACTATTTTTAACTGCCTGTACGACTTTTTTAAGATTTGTGTGTGTTCTTTACCTGTGTGTGGGTTTTCTGTGCTATTTATTTTTAATGAAATATTACGGGTTACTTCCTATACAAGACACGCGTGTCTTCACTTTATAGCCTTTTTTTTTTGTATGTTTTATATCCAATTTGGTATCCATTTTTACAATTGTTTTTTATATATCCAAGTGTATGTATATTTTAGGTCTTCAGGGATAGAACACTCAAAGTGTTAATTGAAATTTCTCTAAACAAGGTAAAAATATACTTTACTGCTATAGCTTAGTAAAAAGGCAGCTGCATCTGCTTGAAAAATCGCAAATTTCTCTACTTATTGTCATGATTTACTGAAATCACCTACTTTCAATGGCAATGTTCGTTGTGTAGTTTTTATTTAGCTACCCTTGAAATAATGTTATAGCTATCTATGAAAATGCTACTGTATGAGAGAGAACCAGATTGTACAGAAAGCCAGCCCAATGGCTTAGAAATTGTATTAAACCTATAACACAGAGATTCATATTTCATATGAATGCTGCAAGGCCAATATGATTGGCTAGTTCTAGCCAATCATATTGCTCTTCTGCTGTCAGCCAAGGATGTAATAGGACAATACAGGCTGAAACTGACTAGTACTTTTTTATTGAAGTATATTGAGCATCCATTAAAAAATAACTCAAAAAACAGCATGTACTCAAATGGAAAATATATGTTTATATTTAAAAAGGAACATAGCATTAAAAAAACAGGTTCTGAACTGAAACAGGTACCGAGAAATAAAATAACAGGAAAGAATGTTGAAATAAATAAAAAATAAAGAAAAAACGAAAATTGAAAAATATAGGAAAGGAAATAATGACAAAAAAAAAAATCATAGAAAAATGTTAGCAAAATGTAATGCTTTTATAATATCATCAAGCCCTTTCCTTTTACGTGTAATCATCGCTGTCAATAAAATGTGTTTCTACTTTTAAATCAAGCAGTGCTTTTAGAACACCACACAATCAACAAAATAAATAAATGGTTATTATAAAAATGGGCACTTTTTACCAGTTTAACATCACTTTTTGTGTTTTGAATTTCTCAACAAAGCACTAATATAATGGATTTTGATGTCCCTGTTTAATTAAATATATTATAATGGACCCAATTTACTTTTTGAATGGCTTTGCCTCCACTCTCACTTCTTTAGTGGAATTTCTAAAGGGACATCTACAATTTTATTACATGACAGGAAGCTTCAAATTTCGCTTAACGTCCCAGCAGCAATGTATTTACTCAGTAACCAATCAAAAAACAGCATTCCCATCAAACAGAAATGCCCACACTTTGATCCCAGACAGCTACACAGGTCAGAGTGTCCTTACATTTCCTTACTTTTCAGTGTTTATTAAATTCTATGTGTTTTCTTTTTGCCTTCGGGTACAAGAAGATACTTAACTCCCCTTGCCTCTAATATATATATATAGTGACCGGAAAAGTACACCCTCTTTGAATTCTATGGTTTTCCATATCAGGACACAATAGCTATCATCTGTTCCTTAGCAGGTCTTAAAATTAGGTAAATACAACCTCAGATGAACAACAACACATGACATATTACACCGTGCCATGATTTATTTAAAGGGACACTATAGTCACCAAAACAACTATAGCTTATTGTAGTTTTTCTGGTGAGTATAATCATTACCTGCAGACATTTTCATGCAAACACTGCTTTTTCAGAGAAAATGGTGGATTTAACACTATAGGGTCAGGAATACATGTTTGGGGAGGTGCCTGTCTTCCTGCGGTTTTCGCGGGCAGGCAGTCCGGCGGCCATTTTTGTTTCGCCAGTTTGTCTGTGTGATTGCTACTACTGCATAGTGCTGCTTCTGTCAGACTGGGCTACATCTGTACTTCTGTTCAGCGGATATTAGAGGGACCAGGTTCCAGGTTAGTGCTCTGCACTCGGGTTCAACTGGGTTGGTTCAACCCAGTTGGGTTTATCCCTTAATCTGGTCAGGATTAGCCATCATTTCTGTGCTGCTGAGCAGACCTGTCCATGCAGGATTCCTGACCTCCGGGGTGAGCCCCAGTGATTTACCAAAGCTTTATTCATCTGAATGTACTGGCCTACCAGCCGCAGTTTTAAAACACGTCAACTTACACTTATCTGCATACCAACCCCTGGTCCCCAGGCCTCTCCAACCCTCCATGCCAAATCACTCCTGCATGAGCAGGCAGCTTCAATTCCGTTACGGTGTGAATGGGCACATGATATTAGAACAATGGTGCCACGAGCCCTTTCTGGCCATCAGCTCCCGTACTACCAGGGCACAGCCTTTTCCCCCAGAAATGGCTAATCGCCAAAGATTCCACTACTTCAGGGGATCAGACAGTGGTTGAGGAGGCAGAGGACGCTCCCGAGCAAGATTCTCCAACAGTAAGTCACAATTTTACACTTCCACTAACTACTGTTCTGATCGCAGGCCATATTTCTAATTTTTTCCAGAACTGGGCAGAACTCTCCACAGACGCATGGATTCTACAAACCGTAAACCACATAGAATTTGAGACAATCCCGGTTCCACGTCTACCACACCAAGTAACAGACGGGGACGCTTGCCTGAAAGATTCGGAATTACAGGATCTGCATACCAAGGACGCCATACAACCAGCCAACAATATCTTCCTGGTCAGGAAAAAGAACAGAAAATTTCACCCAGTCAAATCCACCTGTGGCATTCTGCTTTGGATGGACAATATTTCGGCAGTGTGTTATATCAACCACCTTGGAGGCACATGCTCTCAAGCGTTAGTAGAACTCACGAAAGAGATTTTTGACTACCGTTTACCCTGCAACATTACGCTACTAGTGGAACACCTGCCGGGGGAATCCAACCTCACAGCGGATTGGTAATCACATCACTGACGAGACGGCAGTGACTGGCAGCTGGACCCTAACATCTTTGCTTCCCTGAATGAACAAAGAAGCCCTTTCTGCCCAAAGAGGCATCTCTCAACAACTGGCAGACATGGGACTTCTTCAGTTGGCTACCGGATCCAGAGAGCATAGCAGTGGATGCTTTTCTGCAACTGTGGCTGAAGCGCAGAGCCTATGCCTTCGCAATGAGCGAGAGCCCTCCCCCAGACCCGACTACAGAGAGTTACACTGATGCTCCTGACATCTCTAAGGCAAGACCAACCATGGTTCCCGGAACTTCTGGAACTATCATACGGGGACCCACTCCTCCTGCCGTCCGACCCGAGGATTCTCAGGAACCCGATGGGACAGCCCCATCCTCTAATCATAGAAGGTCGTCTCTCCCTGGTGGCCTGGACACTTTCCAGGGTTCCTGGCGCATCGGAGACTTATAGCAGGATGCTATGGACCTCCTATGGGACTCCTGTGCACCGAGAACAAGGAGATGTTACCTCTCTGCGTGTCAATCTTTGGCCAATTGGTGTTTGAGACGGGACCTTGATCCCTTTAGTGCCCTTGCTTCCTCTATCCTTAACTACCTCTCCTCACTGTTTACGGCTGGGAAATTGTATCGGTCTAATAACGTGGTACGGTCAGCCATTTCAGTGGCTCACATCCCTATCCAAGGGACTCCAGTAGGACAAGATCCCCTCGTTTGTAGACTTCTTTGGGACATGCAATTACGCCACCCTCCGGAACCCAAATACACGCGACTTTGGGACGTTGGTATTTTCCTGCAATTTCTGC
The DNA here is from genome assembly GCA_933207985.1 of Pelobates cultripes. NCBI lineage: Eukaryota > Metazoa > Chordata > Amphibia > Anura > Pelobatidae > Pelobates > Pelobates cultripes. The sequence goes on from OW240912.1 coordinate 70,789,634, forward strand.
AAGATTGGCCCCCTAACGATAGGCTATCCTTTCGACAACTTACGGCCAAATTTACTTTTCTCCTCTGCTCGGTCTCTTTTCTACTGGTCCTGGATGTCTGTTCGTTTGATGCTGACTCGTTTACTTTTCGTCTGATGAAGGTTACCTTTCAGGTCTTACGCCATACCAAATCAGACACCACCTCAGTTTCTAATCCTTTTTTTCCCTTCAGACCCACAACTTTGTGTGGTATCGATTCTACGTTGCTATGTGGAAGCTAACGCGACGTTTCGGTCTCCTTCCTCCTGTCAACTTCTCATCTCTTACGTCCGACCTTATGGTATGGCTTCGGTCACTACGTTGGCCAGATGGGTTTGTTGGCTGCTCTCACTGGCAGAGATAGACCAGGGCTTTGGGGAACATTCCATGCAGGGAGCAGCTGTTTCCTCCACCTTGTCGGCAGGGGTCTCGATCCCCGACATTTTACAGGCTGTGGATTGGATGCAAGAATCTACCTTTCGGACGTTCTATTTCCGACCTCCACTGAATACAGCCCTTTCTCTCTTATCTCAGAGTTAAAACAGCAAAATATAAACCCTCTTGTCATGGTAAAATTGAAAATTATGTTAGATTGTGTGTGTAACGGCACCCCCAGGCATAAAAGGGTTAAATTGCCGTTTAGAAGATCTTCCCCTTCCAGAGATACAGGCACAGCTACTGCAGAACAATAAACTCCCGAACTGCATACAAGGGAATGCTCCAAACTCCCGAACTGCATACAAGGGAATGCTCCAAACTCCCGAACTGCATACAAGGGAATGCTTCAAACTCCCGAACTGCATACAAGGGAATGCTCCAAACTCCCAAACTGCATACAAAGTAGCACTCCAAACTCCCGAACTGGAACCTCACAAATAGCTGCTAGCAGACGAACAGGAGAAGCACCCAAGCGGCTTACACTCCTGGCAATCAGTCTCTAACAGCATATAGTAAATCCCCCCGAAGATGAGACAGAGCTCCATGTTGAGGGTCAAGCAGTGGTCTGGTTTTATGAGGGCTACCTGCCCAGTATTTATGCAGGTCTCCCACCTGGTGGACACTCCCCTAGGCGACCAGATGGAAGACTGTGACAAAGGACAGACATGAACCAATGACAGACATACAGAGGTAAAACATCCCCACAATGCATCCTAATTTCTCTCCTCTCTGTCCTGGAGATAATTGGGAAGTAATCCAATTATCTCCCAGGACAGAGGCAAAATTCCATTAACCACATGGCAGTAAAAGACAGTAAAAGACATAAAAATGTATAAAGTTACAACTGTTGCACAAAACATATAAATATATATAAACCTATCCCCAGATAGCTTAGATCTGAGCTCACATTATTACCGGATGGCGCTCAGATCACATACATACAGTTCAATCGCCATAGAGCCAAAGTCTTTCCCATAGTCTTTCGTTACACGAATAGGCTCCATGGCATGGCTATCTGCGGTAATGCTGTTCATACGGTTAAACTACCAAATGAACAGGCATCCGGTTAAATGATCGAATGCAGAAGCAAGAAGACTTTTTAACATGGGGCCATAGTCCAAGGGCAACAGGCGAGCAACCAGGCTTCTCCAATGCTTCGTGGTGAGGTTGGTTTCGCCACAGTGTGTACTAATAATCTTAATTTTAATAATGACAGGAGGCGAGTATTTTCCCTCTCTTTATCTTCTCATCCTCTTATCCCTCCCTATGATGGCTATTTTCGTATATAGTTTCTTATAGAAGTATGTCTGTATTACTCATTCTTTACGCTAACATTGCTTTTTTTCCCCTTGGGACTTGGTCTTTGGGGTTTGTATGGGACATGGTTGTCTTAGTTAGTTACACTAGTTGGGGAGGACTGGATTGACTTAAGTGTATTATGCATAGAGTAAAACAGTCAGGGTGGATGTTTTTTATACAACCCTTTCTGTAGACTAAAACTTTTCATACTCTCTTTTCAGCTTAATTGGACTCTACAGTTGAAGCTAAACTGCCTGTTCGACGGGACCTTATTCATCATGTTCATGTTTGAAGTTATACCACATCGCGTTTTCTGCCATTTCGTTGACTAATGGACTTGTGCTGTCGCAGTTCGAGGAAGTGATTCAGTGATACATGCCTCTTATAACCCATGCTTGTTTATGATTGGTTCTCTGTTTTCTCATTACTTTTCATTGCAGCTATGGAGTTAGTAAAGAAAGATTATGCAAAATACTAGCCTCCAGTCATTATTAAGATTAAATGATTAGCACACTAGCTAACATATTCTTAATTTTTTTTTCTATTGATGTGTTACATATGCTATATTCGCATTCATTCTAAAACACTTTTTTTTACATGGTATTTACATTGCCCTTAAATAAATTGTATTTGTCATTTTCCACTGATTCTGGTCTTCTTTATCAATGCAATCAGATTTCTTATATGTATGGGTGGCTGAATTCTATTCTACAAGGCTATACGTTTCATTTAATTCTCAACAAAGTTATCATTTTTCTTTATTTATTTACTTGGACTGTTCCTTCTCATTGGCTTAAAGAGAGATTGCTGTTTTTTGCTTGGTTCTCTTGTTACTGACTTTGCTGCTGGGAGTGAAGTAAAGGAAGTTAAACAAAATATTTGCCTCCTGTCCTGTGATTATAGATATAATAAAGCTAATATAATCTATACTTTGCTGCATCCTGTTGCCTTCTAGTTATAACAATAAGGTCTCCATGGGATTAGATGTTTAATACATTTACAAGTATTACTAATATTTAGTTGTAGGAGAACCTATAGCTCGGTAGCTCAGTGGGTTCCTGTATTATACAATGAACCCATATATTATTATTATTATTAACATCATTATTATGTTATTTCAACCTGTATGGCTTCACTGTGATGAAGGCTACTCTTTTTCAATGATTAGCTCTTCTATTATTAGCAGAATTAATGCCCATCCTTTATACCCTCATGACAAGAATTGATTTCCAACCACTGCCCTAGAGTAGGAGTAGTAAATCTTCGGCACTCCAGATGATGTGGTGTACATTTCCCCTGATGCTGGGTAGAGTGAACTGATTGAGGTGTGGTGTTTTGTGTAAATAGGTTGGTTTCAGTTGTTTCTACAGTCTATGAGCTGTAGTGTGTGTGGTTAGGAGCTGTATTATGTGTCTATAGGGGGCATTGGGTGTGTATAAGGGATGCAGTGAGTGTGTGCATAGGGACTGTAGTATATGTGTGTATAGGTGATGTAGTGTGTGTAGAGAGTGAGTGTGTTTGGAGAATGTAGTGTCTGTGTGTTTGCATACAGGGAATTTAGTGTGGGAATAGGCAATTCAGAATGTGTATAGGAGATGTAATGTGTATGTAGGTGGTACAGTGTGTATCTCTAGAGGATCCAATGTGTTGAGGGGATCCAAAGTGTGTATAGGGGATGTTGTATGTGTAGGTGGTGTACTGTGTGTTGTGGTGCAGTTTGATGGGTGCAGAATATGTGAGGGGTGTAATGTGTGTGTGTGGTGCAATGTGTGAGGGGTGAAGTGTGTTTATGAGGGGTGCAGATTGTGTGAGAGGTGCATGGTGTGTGTGAAGGGTGCAGTGTGTGTGTGAGGAATGCAGTGTGTGTGTGAGGTGGGTGCAGTGTGTGTGTGAGGTGTGCAGAGTAGGGGGTGCGCTCTGTGTTTGTGAGGGGTGCAGAGTGTTTGGTGGTATAAAGTCTATATTTTGTAAGGGGTGAGAAACAAGCAATTATATATATATATATATATATATATTTATTTTATTTATTTATTTATTTGAAATGCAAAAAAACTTTATATCTCCTCTCCATTTTTCTTACCTCTGGACTGGGGGTCTGGTGGTGTTGAGAGACTCTGGTCTGCATTTCCACATGCTGCAGGCTGAATACTCTCCTCTCACTAGCTCTGACTATGTTCTTTGTTGGAGCATTGCCATGGTAACCGCAGCAACGCTCTCCGGCCCGCGCTCATGGAAGTCTATTCAGCCTCTGCTCAACAAAGCTTTGATCGGCCAAAGAAGGCAGACAGCAAGGCTAGCTCTAAATTGGCCAGCAGGGAAGATGCATTGTTCTCCACTGTCGGCCGAGGCCCATGGCCATCACGGCCCACATGACATTTGCCTAGTTTGTCTGATGGCCAGTCCGGGCCTTTCGGCATTATGGCTGTAAGAGCATTATGGGAGATGTAGTCCACAGCATCAGGAGTGCCAAAGGTTTCCTACCTTTGGACTAATATGCTAGAGCATACTTGGTATTTTAATATTTTTAAGGTGTCATTTAGCTGATTACAATGTATATATGTCACAAGACTAAAAGTAAGTTCTAAGTGAATGAGGCACCTGTTTGAATGTCATCCATTCTTTAAACCTACATTTACCATTATCTGTTTACGTCTAATATGTCCCACACAGTGCTTGTGTGGTGTGAAGTGAAGTGAAGAAATATGCATTTTTGCAGTATTTTCTCTAGAATTACCTCTCATACCCATATAGTTTTATGCTGCAATCTGTATTACTCACACTTATGTTTTGCGTATGTCAGCTTTATAATAAAAATACAATAAAAGACTTGGTTTTCAAATTCAGACAGCTGTAATAATTGTAAATATTATTTTATGCTCTGTTTGTTGAACCACACTTCCAATTATTCTACCGCTATTCCTCGTTCAGTGTTAAAGGTACGCTGTAGTCACTATAACCGTTTATTTTCTGCGAATTGGTTTTAGTGCCTGGAGTCCCCTGGCACTGTCCCTCCATTCAGTGTTAAACCATTTACAAGCAATTTAATACTAAATAAGGGTTCCTGGTCACCTACAGACCCACCCCTACTGAAGGTGTGACTAAGGTAGACGTTACACACTTCCTTGTAGTCATATCCATTTGTACCGGTCATAGGCTAAAAGCAGTAAGCTGACACTCTCTGCCAATCACAGCTGCCCATTGCTGCTCAGGATAATACTTACTCATAACCCAACAAGCACAGAGGGAATGGGCTGCTGGAGACTCTCATTTAACATTAAAACATCAAAACATTAAAGCATTGTTTGACATTGGATGAAAGGACAGCACCAGGAGACTCCAGTGCAATGAGATAGGCAGATACAGTGCCTACATTGTCCTGTGAAACCTCTTGAATACAGCTTACAGTAGTACTGAACAGAGGAGCACCACCAAGGAACTTCAGAAACCATAACAACTTTATGAGATGGCCTTCTTATGTTGCATAGAGTGTCCCTGTAAAGGTAACGGGTCATCAATTACTTCTGCCACCCTGCCACAATATCATTTTAGAGGTTGGTATTACACGTCTGGAACACACACCTGTGGTCCGTCCAGTTCCCTTGGGGAGGTTTCTCTAAACAGGGCAAACTTGACATGCTGGCTTCATCTGAATGAAGTGATGTCAGTCACTCTGTTCCTATAACCCCTGGCCCGCGCTGCTAGCAACCAATCAAGAGTTACCATAACAACCACAGTAAATCCACTCTGGTTGTACAGGTAGAGAGCAGAAGGACCTCCTGTGAGCGTTCTCTTCTTCTATCCTTTATCAATCAATTCATATGTTCAAAATATTTTTAAATATAGTTTTTTTCCTAATCTATACATTTAAAAACAAAAATACTAGCTCTCAAAAAAGAGCAAAAGTATGACAGCTACTCATTAACAATTCACTTTAATCAGCTGGAAATATCTATACTATTTTGTAGTATATTTTATGTTTTGTAACATAACTGTTCTATCATCACACATATTGTGGTGAATTAGCAGTCCAAATGAATGAATTTACATATCATAAAGTAACTGAGGGCATTGTATATCTGTACGTAGTTGTATAAGCTCAAAGGGGCTTTACTTAAAATATTACTCTAATTAGCACCTGTTTAATATAGGTTAATTAAAACATTTCATGTCTTTTTTTTTATTCTATGAGTCCTGAGGATTCCAAGCTTTCTAATGTTAATATCCTAAAAGATTTCCATTTGGACAATTTGTTTATATCATTTGTCAACACACCGAGCTTGATGTGCTCAGCACAAGAGAAATGCCTAGCAGGTCTTTAGTATGTTGCAGTACAAAGTGGGGACACGTGTTTGGAATGTTTAGTCTTCGTTCTCTGAAAGGTTCTGTCGGAATTCTTCACATTCCACCCACATACTGAAGAGCACAGGGACATTGTAGTAACTGAATTGCAACGCATGTACTGCAATTAATGTAATGAGTTACATGGAAAGTGGGATGAGACATTAAAGTGGAACATTTATCGAATAAGTTTTTACAAGCTGATACACATTATCACATGGTATTAAACGATTTATGTAAGATTCCTTATAATGAGCTGTAGTAGAAGTTATAAAATCTATCCTTGAGGATAAGCACATTCTGGAGCATGGGTCATGCATGTGCTAAGGACATAGTAAATAGGCTACCAGGCCATCTATCTATCTATTATGGGTTGAGCTGGCAAACTTATTTCCACTTTGGATGGCCCTACATTTAGAACAGTTGGTAAAGGGCCCGAGGCATGATATGTACGTTGAAAGGACACCCTAAGAACCAAAACAACTGTAACTTAATGAAGTGGTTTTGGTGTATAGAGCATCCCTCTGCCATTTCACAGCTCAATTATCTGCCAAGATAGATTTTTTTTTTTATATTGTCTTCTGTTAATAATATGCTGCAGCCAGCATCAACCATCTATGTGTGATTACATTTAATGAAGGGAATGCAAATTTCTAAAGTAAACACACTGTACCATTTGAAAATGAAGCCATTTTGTTTTCATGCAGGCTGTGTCAGTCACAGCCACAGAAGGTCTTGCTAGGGCTGCATAAATAGAATCAAAAGTAATTTAACTTCTAAATAGCAGTGAGTTTAGCTTTGAGACTGCAGGTGCATGATCTATATCAGTGGTGTAACTACCGCAACATCAGAGGATCCATCGGGTGGCAGATGCTCATAGGGCCACCAAATGGACATCTTTGACAGGGCCCCTGGTCTGTATGAAGCTGTGGTACAACATGGAGGAAGTAAGTACAATTTGATGAAGTTAGAGAAAGTAATGCAGGGAGAATATGATAAGAAAATTAGACAGGGTTGCAATAAAAAATTGTGTTGGAGTAAGAGTGAAAGATTGACAGCTCCCATTACTCCTCAGAACACCTCCTTTTATAATTGGTTAAATCAATTGTCTTGTTTCTTTGAAAACACTAGTACATTTTTCTCACTGTATTATAAACTATATTATTCTTTTCTGGCCAATGACTTTGCATACTCCTCTGACAATGCTAAAATGACATTGACTGCTGATGCAAGTATCTTTATACCAAAATCAGTGTGAAAAGTACCATAAAATAGACATATGTAAATATGTAAACCGAGAAATGTACATAATCCATGGTACTTACTTTATATTAGAGGGAACATAACATTTCAAGCTCACTATGACACTCATTTATTTGTATTGCATTAATAGATACAAAGACAATATAAAATGCAATACTAAATGCAAAAATAATGGTTTGGATAAAGATACATTATCTTTCTTATGATAAATTCAACTTTCTTTTTTGGACCTCAGAAAATGTATTTTAGGAAAAATATTTAATGAATAAATACTGTATCGGTCAGGAATAACAACGATGTCATTAAAATTCCATAGTTGTTCTATCTGTGGGTAAATTATCCATGCATCTGTTCTTCTTTGCAAGTTTAGAGCCTATAGGATTTCTATGACCTTTATATGAAATGTTCAAACTGTTTATTATTTTGAAGGGTTTCCATGGAAAAAAATATAATTTTTTTGAAAATGTATAAAAAAAATGTTTTTATAAACATCATGCACTTTATAGGTAAAGTATTTGAATGTGTAGTTGCACTTCTCATTTCGAGGAATCTTTTGCTTGGAAATATCTGTAGCAGTGGGTTTATGTAAAATGGTAATTGTACGCACACCAAAACAAATAGTGAGAAATTCAGGAAGTCCACAAGCAAATCTGTGAGATCTGCAAATTGGCTTCTGGGTTTATATTCTGATATCAATGGGCAGCAAATCATAAATCATATTTCCTGATTAGAGAAACTAAGCTAAAAAAAATGTAAAATACAAAGAAAAGGTGTAGCGCTACATACATTCAGTTTGACTGAGCCTGACCAGAGAAAATGCGTCTCAATGGAAATAGTCGAAATATCATATGGAAAATACCTATAAAATAGGGGGAAAAAAGACTCCAATAGTGTAACACTGCGAATATTAATAATAATATATACCAATGTCCATAATGCACTCACATTCTCCTGAGCTTAACGCCAAGCTCAGGGATAAACGTATGCAGGTCCGTACAGGCGACCTTCCCCTTCTAGCCGGGTTTTAAAAGTAAGGAAGATTATAAGATACATTTTAAAAGTAAGGAAGATTATAAGATAAGAGAAATGTTAACATGCTATACAAATAATGTAATTTATGTTCTACAGTGTCCCTGCGGTCTTAATTAGGTGGGGAAAACCACTTGGGCCCTACATATTAGGATCGAGGAACATAGTAGAAATATTATGAAAGGAGCTGATAACCACAGTGTACCCGCTCATTATAAACAACACCATAACCAGTCCCCTGTAGGTACTATATTTTTAGGTATTAACATTTTTTTAAGATTGGAGAGGAGGTAATTTTAATCAAAAACTCAGTAGGGAGGAAATGAGAATGATTTTTGAGCTGAAAACTCTTGCTCCCCACGGCCTCAATACAGATTTTGAAATGTGCCATTTTTTTGGAATAATGTTTTACTACATTTAGGATTTTAGTTAATTTTTATAAGAGTAGTTTTTTTTATCTTATTATATTTTACATCATCTTATTTATATAGGATAATTATTTTATATTATTGTAAGTTTTATTTTCACTCACTCTCTATTTTATATAAAAAGTCCCTATAATGCATTGATAGGAGAAGTTATTGCACCCTAAATTCTGGATAGTGCTTGTGATTATATCTCCGCATTGAATATAAGAGTCTGAGTTACATAGACACTATATTAAAGGGAATGCATTGTGCTAAGTAACATAGAAATTATATAAAAGGGAATGAACTCTGTTATTTAATGGAAAAATGATACATGCAGAAAAAAGCTACTTTTAAACAACTACATCTTTCCAGATGAAAGATACATGTATAGAGGTGTTACATAAATGTAGTATAGAGGGAATGTAACCAGAAACACTATGTTGAATTGAAACTGTTTCTCTTGGAGGAAATGTTAAATCACAGTAGGGGGATATTCTCTACGTGACGGTATTACAATATAATATAGATTTGATGTTTATTGTATCGATCACAAAATTACGTGTATTTACTCTTCTTTGTTCTCTTTTAATTAGTATTTGTCTATTAGTTTTGCTCTTTTTGCTTTTTGTGATTTCGGGCAAATAACATGTTTGATATGTTATTTATGCATGAGAACGGCAATATGGAGAGTTCACGTGACCAATAAAGATGACGTCATATGCGGAAGTTAACCGAAGAGGAAGAAGAGGCGTGGAACGCAATTATTGACCGGGTGTATAGAAGAGACGCGCGCCTTTTTCGAACAGACCGCACAAGAGAGGACTATATAAGCAGGACTTTATCAGATTGGAAAGACACATCGGACCTAGCTGAGGAAACCGTCGGAGTTACGGTGAAACGCGTTCTGGGAAGGAGTGTATGATACTTTTCATGCCCACCTATATTAAGTTATAATTACTTATTTTTTTTTACTGCATACTTATTTGTATTTTATTTCATAAGGGGTATAGTATCCCTTTGTTTGTGATAAAATTTTTGATTACCGTTATTGTGGGCTTGTTGATTCCTGCATAAAAGAGTATAACTCTCATACAACGTGCTGAGATAGAGCCGATATAGAGGTTCCACTTTTAGGCTATTAGACAAGATTACCCGGCTAGAAGAAGGGGAAGGTCGCCTGTACGGACCTGCATACGTTTATCCATGAGCTTGGCGTTAAGCTCAGGAGAATGTGAGTGCATTATTGACATTGGTATATATTATTATTAATATTCGCAGTGTTACACTATTGGAGTCTTTTTTTCCCCCTATTTTATAGGTATTTTCCATGTGATATTTCGACTATTTCCATTGAGACGCATTTTCTCTGGTCAGGCTCAGTCAAACTGAATGTATGTAGCGCTACACCTTTTCTTTGTATTTTGTGTTTGTATTGATGTAAGTAAGAAAGATTGAATCTAGGTGTTATAGCAGCTGTTTCTGAAAAAGTGTTTTTTTCCCATCAGAGATTATATAATTTTGTTCTAGCGCCAGTATATTGTTTTTATTTAAAAAAAATGTGAGTGTTGCGATAAACAAGCTAAAAATCAAAAGCAGTAGTCGGCAATCTTCGTCACCTAAGATATCGTGGACTACATCTCCTATAATACTCTTACAGTCATAATGCTGGCAAAACATCATGGACAATGTGTTCCACAACATCTGGAGTGCTGAAGGTTACCTATCCCTGTAATTCGTTTATGGAAGGGTTTCTAGTCCAGGCAAATAACTGAAAGCTCATCAGATCCCTCAGAAGGGAATAAGAATATTAATCTTTAAATAATGCGGGAGATTATGTATGTACCGTATATACTCGAATATAAGTCGAGTTTTTCAGCACATTTGTTGTGCTGAAAAACCCCCACTTGACTTATACTCGAGTCAATGTCTGTATTATGGCAACTTACATTGCCATAATACAGACCAGGACCGCCGGGCTCATTACAAGCCCGGCGGTCCTGTTGGGGGCTGGCAGCGAGCTGTAACTTACCTTTCCTGCAGCTCCTGTCAGCTCCCTTCTCCTGCGTTCCGGTCAGCTCCCCTGCCAGCCCCTCTCCTGCACAGCCCATGCCACTGGACCATCAGGGAATGAGAGCCCCCCTCCCTGGCCAGCTAACAAGCAGGAAGGGGAGATGAAAAAAATATAAATAAAAAAATTTAATAATATTAAAATTAAAAAATATTAATAATATAAAAAAATAATAATAATAAAAAAAATGCCCACCCCCCACCAAGGCTCTGCATCACATACACACACACACACAATGCATTCATACACACACACACTGCATTCATACACACACACACACACACACACTGCACTCATACACACACACTGCATCCATACACACACACACACACACTGCATTCATACACACACACACTGCATTCATACACACACTGCATTCATACAAACACACTGCATTCATTATATACACACACTGTAAATAAATATTCAATTAATATAATTTTATGGGGATCTAATTTTATTTAGAAATTTACCAGTAGCTGCTGCATTTCCCACCCTAGTCTTATACTCGAGTCAATAAGTTTTCCCATTTTTGGGGGGTAAAATTAGGGGTCTCGACTTATATTCGGGTCGACTTATACTCGATTATATACGGTAACATAGTTTGTCTTTTATCAGAAACTTCAAGAATATTTATGACATTTTACGAACTATTACTGTTATTATTATTGTATTTGTTATATATTTAAAATTAATAAAAAAAACATTTAAAAAAAATAATAATAATGCGGGAGACACTAGCAAAATGAATACCTTTCACATTTTGTGTCAGCGGCACTTTTTCACAAACATCACAATTAACACATAAGGGGTTTAAAGATAGAGAGACTCGACAAAGTAATAAAACAATTCACCATTATTTGCGATTTCACCCAAACTAATAAGAAACATCAATAATAAAAAACTGGTTAATGCAGCAATTCAAAAGTTACAAAACTATAAGACACTCGGTTACATTTGTTCTAAAGTGCATACAAATACTTGAAAGTTACAAAGTAACCTCATGTAAAATTGATACATTCATTCTAAGTAGAAACAAAGTAATAAACTTGAGCACATAACAGTCCCCTGATTGCCAGAGAGTATAATGGAGAAGCGCTTAAAATGTTTCACATCAATAGATTAAACCACACTAGGGATTAACCCCTTCAAAACTGCAAACTATCCTTCCACTATAAGGGCACATTACAACAGAGACATTGACATTAGCCCTTAACACTGGCATTTGCTTAAACCTCACCTGCCATCTTACCGACAATAGGCTTTAAGTTAAAGATTACATTTCATCGATACACTGTGCTAAAGAATGTATATATTTTAATTTAAAGAGACAATCTAAGCACCAGTGTCACGACAAGTGACCCAAACACGCAGAGTATAACCTAAACAGAAAACGTATTACCGGACCTTAGAATGGCCGGGTTTAATGTAAATAGAATAGTCGAGGATAGCCAAGGACAAGGGAAACCAGATATCAGGATAACGATAATGAATAGCCGAGTCAGGGAACCAGATAACAGGAAGAACGAGATAACAAGCCAAGGCAGGATACCAGAATGAAGAATAGTCAAAAGTCACATGTTGAGTCCAAATATGAATATACACAGACAGAAATAAGCTAGCACTAGAGGGAACAAAACAATGAACCACAATAGGGCACTGAACAAGGGCAAAAGGCGCCGTTTTATAGTGGAGCGTCGGTTGCTTTAAATCCATACCCCCAAAATGTCAGGGAGCATGGAATACTTAGAATTTTCACAGGCATAGCCACTATGACGTCGGCACACATGTGCCGCGTCATAAGTGGGGGCGGCGTCTGACTTGCTGTGCCGTTGCCTGGAAGAGTCGGCACACGGAGCTATACCTCACGGGTTCGTGGGGGAAAGGTAAGGTATCGTGACAACCAGGACCAGTGTGGTTCTTGTGCAAAGAGATTTTCCCTGGCGGCTTAGCAATGCAAACACTGACTTTTCTGAGATAAGTCAATATGTACATTGCTCATTAAGGCCATCTCTAGCGGTTGCCACTCAGCCACTAGAGGCCCCTAATGGTGTGGCAATTTATCTTTGCAGGACTAACATTCAGAGGCTATATGCTCTGCATGAAGTTGTTGAACACTACCCATACAGATGTATTGATCCACTGCTAAACTGCGCACCAGCAGAACAATGGCTAGATTTTTTTACTAATTTCCTCTAACATTAGAAATACAAGTTTGTATTCCTAATGTTAAAGCTTTTCTTTAAAATGTCCCCCTCCCACCCAAAATGTTAATTAATTCTTCAGCATAGAGTCAGTATTGAGTGATGGAGAGAGCAAGACTACTCTTTTACAGGTGATTCTTCTGCTGTCTGTCATATACATTCCCCTAGCAAGTGTTAAAAAGGCAAAGGAAAATAGTGACAGATATCACTCTGGTCTGATCCTGATTTGCTTTCAGTGTAGCAAGCAAGGTTATCAGGGAGGGATGTCCGGCTTGAGGAGTTATCCCAGGCCAAACACTGTGCAGAGGTAGAGAGAGTAAAGCGTAATGGAGAGCGGGTGTAATATAAATGTAACACCCACAGTCCCTCCAGTAATGGTAACGCTAGAGCAATTGGCAGCAGGTAAGTGTATAACAGCTCCCAAAATAAAACAATAAACAATATATCTTATTGATAAGTTATTTGTTGCTTTGGGAGCTGTTATAGACTTAGTGACTCTGCCTTGCCAGTTAAACAGATTAGTGATTACCCATTCATGCATGCTTGGATTTCATATAATCTTTTTATAAACCATTTATATCATTTTTTTTTCCTGTCAAACATGGATATAAACTGACAGATCTGCTCAACAGAAATACAATGAAATAAAATAAAGTAGAACACAACTAAAACCAAAACACAACAAACCTGTCTTTTTGTCATCTGTGTTCCATGAATGCAAAGTAATAACCCTTTTAGTAAGAGCTTGTTTCTAAGAGGAGGTGTAACGGGAGAAAATGCATTAAACCCAAAAGAGGAGAGGCGAGTACACACGTAGGTCTGCCTCATAGATGATAACAAACTATGTAACTATTTATCATATACAAGTAAATCAAAATAGAGACCCTAGTGGGTCTTAATCAGGAGCCTGTAATTAGAACTTTACCTCGGCATTGAAAGAATAACCAACTGGCAAGTTCAAAGGCTTTCCGCACATTCCTCATTAGAAGTCATTCAAGGTGATAATATAAAGATGCCATCTTTGGATAAAAATGTTTAGTGTATGTGTATGTTTAGTGTATGTTTCTTTATCTGACATTGCCTCTGATCAGTCCATAAGAAAGATATTACATAATTGTCCTTTCTCACCTTGACTACTGTAATCCGATTCTCAGTGGTCTTACATGCTCCCAACTTGCGCCGTTACAGTCCATAATGAATGCGGTGGCGAGGCTCATCTTCCTGTCCGCCTGCACCTCACCTTTCTGTCAGTCCCTACATTGGCTTCCTGTAAGATATATGGCTCAATTTAAAATTCGGGTTCTTGCTCTCAAATCGCTACATAATGCTGCTCCCACCTATTTATCCTCCCTTATACACAAGTATGTCCCGTCTAGGCCCTTACGATCTGCTGAAGACTTACGTCTATCTTATGTCCGTACTCCCACCTCTGATGCTCGCCTTCCAGATTTCTCGAGGGCTGCACCGTTCCTGTGGAACTCGCTTCCCTCCTCTGTTAAATGCTCACCCAGTCTCCACACTTTCAAAAAATCGTTAAAAACCCACTTCTTCATAAAAGCGTATCAATTAAACTGTTAATAGCTTCTGACTAATTCCTCTTCTGCAACTTTCACTAATCTAATACTATCCTTATCTTTTTGTGTCATTTTACCCCACTCCCTCTAGCATGTAAGCTCATTGAGCAGGGCCCTCAACCCCTCTGTTCCTGTGTCTCCAACTTGTCTGGTTACAACTACATGTCTGTTCGTCCACACTGTAAAGCGCTATGGAATTTGTTGGCGCTATATGAATAATAACATAATAATAATAATAATAATAATAATAATAATTTGAATAAGATGAGAGGCAATGATTTGTGTGCCGCTGCCGTGAGCAAGTATATGAGTTTGGAAGTTCACTGTTCTCTCTGAATTTTAACTGCTTTAACAATGGGCTTAAAAAATGCAAGATTGTAGATTACATAAACTATAATTTGAAGAATGTATGAATTAATTACAAAAGAGTGTATCAAATAGGCAAGAGAAGATATATGTATTTTTTTTTAACTAGAATAAAGTTTAATTTTTGTGGTATAAAATACTTTTAAATACAGTTTAAAATGCATTGCACTGTATTGCTGTAGAAAATAAGTATGTCATAATCTGCATTAGAAATTAATAATCACACTTTAAATGTAGACCAAATCATTTGCCAACTGCAATGAAGTGAAAGTCCTTAGCCCATAATTGTGTATTTTAGCTTCCAATCATTTTCATTGATGGCTTCTTTGGGAAATCTGTTTTATCTATCCAAGAGAGCATTCTGGGAAAATGCTTTACATTTCCTTGAATTTAGCAGTCGAAGGCAGAAAATATAGATGAGCTAATGATCCAAAAAACACAGAAATAATTAAAATGGTCCTTATGAGCTTTTTAGAATATTGTCAATGGAATAGGCTAGGCAGCTATGTCTGGTAGCTTTAATTTCTCTCTTCTCAACATTTTTTAAGTGAGTTTCAAAGCAGATAAGTATTTTTCATGTGGGAGCCTCTTCAGCATTTTCTGTTTTCCTTTGACCAAGCTTTTACAAAATATAGGGGATTAAAAATAAAAAGAATGCAGTGTTGTTTATTTTTGATTTCCTTGAACTAAAGGCATCTTATACACAGAATATATGCAACATTTCATTGTTTTACTGATGGTTTTATTACTATTGTTACAAAGGAATTTTAATATTTCAAGCTTGTTGCAATATTCAGTATTAGCCCATTAATATTTTTCAAATATAACAACGTATGATTATATGACCACATAATGGAAATTATGATGCAAATAAAATGCTTTTATATTATAACAACTAAGGAATAGTAGTCATTCATGGTCTGGTGGCTGCAAACCATCCTAATTGAACAAATTTGAGACAATGGACACTGGTACTCCAGCAAAATGAACAGAAATGGAAAAGGAAGAAGATTTTGGTATAATTCTGATGAACACATTTCAGTCCACAACTCCACTGAGCAAAAATGTCTAAAGCAAAAATATCTGGAACAAACATTGCTTTATTAATAGCATTTATATAGGACCAACATATTTTGCACCCCTTTGCAAATATAGAAAGAATATTTTTGTCATACAGAATATTTACAGGAGGTGAAGAGATTTTGATTTTTGAGGTTGTCAGGTGGGCAGATATATATTTCCTGGTCCTAAGTCAATGATACCATGGCTTTTACCATGTCACCAGCAGAAATAATGTGTCTAAAATATATGCATTGCGAAAATGGAGGACACCACCAACCTGATAAGATCCCACTGTGTGCCTCGTTGTGATAGGAGAAGCCTACATTGTTGGCTATTGCAAGTCTCTTTCTACAAGTCTATCATTAGCAGATACATGCCTTAAAATGAGACAATAGTGCATCATCTTATCGCACACTTCATATATTTTTTTTTAAATATGCCACATATAAAAACTAATTTAGGCAGTCTCTAACAACTCTGGTGAAAGTCACTGTAAAAGTATGCCAATATTCAATTCCTTCCCTTCATAAAAAGGGTCATTTTACATTTTTGTTTGTTTGCGTCTTAACACAGGTGACTAAGAATGTTTTATGTATGTGTATAGATATGTTCTCAATGACAGTGCCATTTAATAAAATCAGTACTATGGATGGTAGACTTTATTTCAGCAATGTATTCTAAAAGGTGCACCCAACACAGGCTTCAATTTAATATTCTTGGATATGTTTTCCATTTGATTTCGTATTTTTACATTAAACTTTTAAAATAATTTAATATCATGAGAAATATTTTTATTTTGTAATAGTTTGATATTTTTTGCTATATTTATATATTGTTATGTGTATTTTTTTAAAAAAAATATTTATTTTAATAGATTATCCAAAAATTTGAAATCATTTGAAAAGCTTAAACAAAAATAGTAATTCTAGACCATAAGGCTTCTATTTAATATTTTTGAGGAAACATTTTCAAATGCTCACAACCTGTTAGATAAACATCTCATGTGATTTATCTACAGAATTTACCATTAAAGTCTATAGGTGTTTTTTGAAGACAAAGCATTTGAAACGTATTTGACATATTGTGATAATTTGTCAAACTTATCCAAAAATATTAAACTTGGGTCATAGTAAGTTGATGTATGGAAATACAAGCATATACAACACTCTGTAAAGCACATGTTTCACTGACTCTTTATCTGATACTTTATTGTATGTATTGGCCACGTCTATAAAGACCCATGAAATATCTACGAAAAAGCTATGAATGGCAGTATGTTTCAATTGTTCATTTATTCTTCAAATTATGAATTTTATTGACAAAAGGTATTTAATATGTGTTCCTCCTGAAGAATATGTCAATAATTTTGTAAAATCTGTAAACCTGTCTGCCTTAGGGAAATAGGCATTGATGAATCTGACAGTATTGTATCAAATGTATCTGTCTTTCACTGATAACTACTATTATGGGTCATTTCTCTTCTTATATGTTGAATGAGATCCTTGGGGTCACATATTTCTTGGAGTCCATCATTCATTCCATTAATCTGTAGCTCCCAAACTTCAAATGTAATGCTTAATCTCTCTAGCCAGTACGACCAGCCTTTATTTAAAGTGAAGCAGATCTTATGATGATTATAAAATGGGGGAATTTAAAGAGAGATTTACTAAAATGTAGCAATCTCATGTTTCTTCTTACATATCATAGAGGTAACATCTAGTGACACACTGTTAGAACACATCATCACTCCAAATTACTAGACATGTGCAATTTGTTTCCGTCCGAATGTGAATTCGGATGAATTTCGGGCAATTCGGACATTCGGGTATTTCCGAATGTCTGAATAGCTAAATTGTCAAATTGCCGAAGTTCTGAATTGCCGAAGTCCTGAAGTTCTGAAATTGCTGAATTTCCAAACTGTCAAAGTTCCGAAGTGTCAAAGTGCCGAAGTGCCGAAGTGCCGAAGTACCGAAGCACAGCATTGCCTAAGTACTAATATACTTACCCAGTGGAAGAATGAAGAAAGTTACACTGTATACAAGTTTAAATAAAAAGTATACAAACATAGCCAGGATTCAGCAGTAAGCATTTGCAAAACTTACAACAATCAAGTAACATACATTCATATAAAATGTAAGTTACTTAGCCAGTCAATGGAATGACAGGAATGAATAAGTAGATAACTCATAACAACACTCTGATTGCTGGATTGAAAGTAACCAGTCAGAGAGTTATAAGTCAAATTACACAGCGTGGGAAAATTCCAAAGAACTTTCCCACGCTGTGTAAAATGACACAGAGCACTCTGATTGACTGGATTTCAAACTAACCAGAGTGCTGTGACAGGTAAATGTAGAGACTTACAAAAAAAAAATAATAAAATCAAGGGCTGCGCCACAATAAATAGTGAATAAATAAACAATGCCCAATTCCAATAATGGAAGCAAATATAAGAGAAAGTCCACTATTTATTGTGGCGCAGCCCTTGATTCTTTTTTATTTTTTATTTGTCTTGTTCTATAAGGGTTTGGAGGGATTCCCTTTTTAAAGGTTGCTGCCTGTTGGTTAACCAGCGCTGTCTCTTCTCCTTATCAAATGTAGAGACTTACCTGTTAGTCTCTTCATTTACCTGTCAGAGAACGCTGATTGGATGGCTTAAACCAACCAACCAGAGTGCTCTGAGCCTAATTGCAGGGCGGGGCAAGGCTTTATAAGCCTTCCCCCGCCTTGCAGAGCTCAGTCTGTGCGGAGCCCTCCATGGGTGAAGATGGATTATTTTTTTTCGCGCTCTGGTACTTCCGAATGTCGGGTATGTCGTTTTTTTTATTCTTTCTTATTACGACGGTAATTTTTTGGGGCTGAAAAAAGAAGATTTTAGAAAAAAGAAGACATCAAATGGTAAGTTTTATTTATTTATTTTTTACAGGTACTTAGTTATTGGTCCCCCTTCATTATTTTTCGGGTGAGGGGGGTAGGTATGGGTTCATTTTTTTTGGGGGGGGTGTGACTAGGGGTTTGGGGACCCCTAGTCACCTGGGAAGGTTAAATTATTACCGCTCAGGGTGGGGGCCAGGGGGAGCACATTAGGTCCCCCCCTTATTGGTATTTAGGGCCCCCACCCACCGCTCAGGGGTGGGGGCCAGGGGGAGGACATTAGGTCCCCCCTTATTGGTATTTAGGGCCCCCACCCACCGCTTGGGGGTGACAGTCAGTGGGGAGGACATTGGGTCCCACCCCTTATTCTAATTTAGGGCCCCCACCCACCGCTCAGGTGTAGGGGCAAGGGGGGAGAACATTAGGTCCCCCTTATTAGTATTTAGGGCCCCCACCTACTGCTCAGGGGTGGGGGCCGGGGGGGGAGGACATTGGGTCCCCCCTGTTCTAATTTAGGGTGCCCACTCACCGCTCAGGAGTGGGGGCCAGGGAGGAGGACATTAGATCCCCCCCTTATTCTAATTTAGGGCCCCCAACCACAGCTCAGGGGTGGGGGCCAGGGGAGGACAATAGGTCCCCCCCTAATTCTAATTTAGGGCCCTCACCCACCGCTCAGGGGTGGGGCCCAGGGGGGAGGACAATATGTCCCCCATTATTGGTATTTAGGGCCCCCACCTGCCGCTCAGGGGTGGGGGATGGGATGGACAATAGGTCCCCCCCATTATTTTACTTTAGGGCCCCCACCCACCGCTCAGGGGTGGGGGCTGGGGGGAGGACAATAGGTCCCCCCCTTTTCTACTTTAGGGCCCCCACCCACCGCTCAGGGGTGGAGTCCGGGGGGGAGGACAATAGGCCCCCATTTTTCTGATTTAGGGCCCCTACCCACCGCTCAGGGGTGGGGACCAGGGGGGCAATAGGTCCCCCCTTTAGTTTAAAAGCCCCCACTCGCGCGGGACGGGTGGCGGCTCGCTGTTTAATAGACATGCCCCTACTCGTGGTATAGCGAGTAGGGGCACAATTTACTAATACTAAGTAATTTTTACTTAGTATTAGTAAATTTGTCTGAAAGACTAATTTAGATCTTTCAGCCTTTTAGTAGATAACTCCCTAATACCGTGGGAATTAGGGAGTTATCTACTAAGCGGCTGCAAGAGAAATCCCAAAGTGCCGAAGTCCCAAAATTCCAAAATGCAGAAGTTCAGAAATTCCGATATTGCCGAAGTTCTGAAGTTGCCGAAGTGCCGAACCGAAGTGCCGAAGTCCCGAATTGCCGAAGTCCCGAATTTCGGAATGCCAAACCAAGCCGAACTGAAAATTTTCCTCATGCACATGCCTATAATTTACTCTTACGATATAATATTGTTTGTATTATCAGTACAATCACATTTTCTTGAAACGTACTTAATATTTAAGATGTATGTTTCCCCATCCCTTTTTAAAATGCATTTATTTCTTTGTTTTGTTTTTTATCTTTCTTTTATTAATATGGTCATTAGTATTGTAATTAGTACATAAAATTGTATATATGTTTTACTTTGCATTACATTTAAAAATTAATTTAAACAAATGAAAGAATTAATTAGCACTCTATGAGGCTTAGAGGCCTTGAATGTTTTAAAAAAAATAAACATAGAGTAAAATATCAACCCTATAAAAAAAATAAAAGAAAATAAACACTGTTAGAAAATGATTATTCATAGGGAACAGAAAAATAAATCAAAAACCAAATCTATAGGTAGTAGAGAAAGAGGTCGAAAGAATGTCATAGATATTACAGCAAGCTACACCATTACCAAGAATGTCAAAAATGAGAGGAGGTGTATTGAGCTGTAGCTCTGTAATTATAATAAGCATCAGGTTGAGAATAATGCATGTGTTGCATGACACAGAGTACATGGTGCAGAAGTCATTAGCTATTACCCGAGAATCAATTCTAAAGAATATAATCAATAACAGGTTCCATTAATCCAATGACAAAGCAATCATAAATCTTTGTCGGTATAATCTCTGAATTGTTTTTCAGCAGACCTTGGTTTAGAATCTTGAGTTAAATGGACAGTTTAGGCATCAAAACCACTACATCTTCATCTATTTCTTTTGGTCCATAGATGCTGTCCTTTTCTTTGGAGAATGTAAAACAATACTTACTAGCGGTCTCTCCTCTTTCACTACATCATGGTCTGCATGATGGAGAGTAATAGAAAAAAGTCCAAGAGACACCAAGTCTACTATTGTCATTCTACTATTTAATCCTCAAGGATTATACTGATTTCTACTGTGGTAGCTTCCGTACCAGTTAGAGGATCTCCCTCAGATGTTACCCACTTATATGCCCTTGATAGCTTGGTACTATCCACACTGACAAATCACCTTATTGCATTTTTGGAAACTCAGGTGATTTTTATTTCTTTTAGGATCATTTTATTAGGTTACAGGCACAATTACACAATATGAGCCTTTGTGTCTTGTAATAAAATTACATTCTCATTACGCTAATACCACTTTTTATACAGAAGTGTGACCACTTAGTCTGAAGCCCAAGAATAAATCCCTCTGCAAATGGGATGTCCTGCATAAAAACAATAATAATGAAGAGGTGAAGTGAACAGTCAGTCTTAACGCAAGATGTTTTCCTGATTCAGGCCAATGAGTCCTTTTCACTTCTCAGATTGACAGTTCCTCAAAGATATGACAGAGCTTAAGAGCAAAGTCATTATCATTATTATAGATGTCATTGGTGTTGCTTGTAGTTGATGATAGAGTAGCTGTGTGTTCACAAACAAGAACCCAGTCAGACATCTCTGAATATGAATAAACAAGAGATCTGACTGTACCACGCTGGGTGGTGCAGCCCCAGGATTCCAGTGACAGATATATCCTATATCCCATACAACTACTGAGGTCCACCTCCTTCCTATTGTTCTGTTTCACACGAGCCAGCAGATCCTGCATTTTTAAAATAGTTGATGGGGATGGATGAATAGTTTACCTTTTTCAAATTTTACTAAAGGTAGGCGTCATTCTAGCTTCTCCCTTGCCCTTCTTTGACACCATGCAGGAGACTGCTGAATAACTACAGAATCCTGTGCCTTTTGAAAGTTAAGTTGCGAGGTGAAGCCTGGATGGGATTTTTTGATCCAGCACATCCCATAGATGCTCAAACTGATTGAGATTTCTGGAATTTGGAGGTCAAGGCAATACCTTTAACTCTTCATAATTTTTCTCGAACCATTACTGAACACTTTTTGCAGTGTGCCAGGGTGCATTATCTAGCTGAAAGAGTCCACTGGCACCAAGGAAAATCATTGCCATGAAGGTGTGTACGGGATTTATAACAATTGCAGGTTAGGTGGTACATGTCAATTTAACATCCACATGGATGCCAAGACCTAAGGTTTCCCATCAGAACATTGTCCAGGGCCAAACAATGCCACTATTTGTTGTCCTTCTTCCTGTAGTACCTCCTGTTGCCATCTGTTCCCCAGGTAAATGTCGCACATATACCCTGCCATCTATCTGATCTAAAAGAAAATATGAATTATCAGGCCAGGCATCCTTCTTCCATTGCTCCATGGTCCAGATCTGATGCTCATGTCCTCACTGAAGGTGCTTTCAGTGGTGGACAGTGGTCATTATGGGCTTTATTACTGGTTTTCCCGCTATGCAGCCCCATAAGCAGCCAACTGCAATGCACTGAAACCTTTCTATAAGGGCCAGCATTCATTTTTTCAGTAATTTGAGCTACATTAGTTTTTTTTGTGATTGGACCAGACAGGCTATCCTTTGTTCCACATGTGCATCAATGAGCCTTAAGTGCACATGACTCTGACACCTATTCACAGGTTGCCCTTCCTTGCACAACTTTTGGTAGATACTAACCACTGCATACTGGGAAAAATCCCCAACACTTGCCATTTTGGAGATGCTCTGACCCAGTTGTCTAGCCATAATTATCTGACCCTTTTCAAAGCCACTCAGATCATTTCACTTGCCCATTATTTCTGCTTTCAACATATGAAATTCAAGAATTGACTATTCACTTACTGCCTAATATATCCCACCCCTTGGCAGGTGCAATTGTAACAGTATGATCAATATTTTTCAATTTACCTGTCTGTGGTTTTAAAGGAACACTATAGTGTTAGGAATACAAATACAGTGTTGGACTATTTCATAGGGTCCCTAGCCCCCTCTCTGTGGAGAAGTAAGGTGATTAAACTTACCTTTTCTCCCTTGCTGCGACGGTCTCACCGAGGCTGGCCCCGCCTCCATGGCTAAGATCATTGATCTTGATGATCTCAGCCAATCCAAGGCTTTCCTATAGGAAAGCAGTGAGAGGCAATAGAGCATGTGTGGCAAAATGTTTCACCAATCAGCATCTCCTCAAAGAGATGGATTGAATCAATTTATTCGTACATTTTATAATGACAACGCATCATGGAAGCTGTAGTTTTAAAACATCTAGGGATCTACCTTTTGGACACCCCTGGACTAGGCAATTGCCTAAGGTTGCTTTATGTGCATTCTAGTCCTTGTTTGGTATACTAGTAGCTTAAGACTCCTAGTGTCCTGGACTATCAGTCTCATTTGAATCAACATCAAAATAATAGTGTCTTAGGTGAAATAACAAAGAACTTTACAGTAAACCATAGTTTCAAGAGATAGCAGATTAATTAAACTCAGAGTCTAGCGCATGACAATATTTTTTAGAACAATATAGTTACGGTTCCTTGAAAAATGCTCTACTATACAACTGTTTAAACTTAGTATACTGAGACAAAATTGGTCTGTAAAATATGCATCAATCAACTTATTTAATTAACAACTGTCAGGGCTGTTTACCTATGTGAGAATTTAAAGTGAATGCAGTGTGAATTTAACATTTAAGGTCAAAATAGTCGAACTGGAAAATTTCTCAGCTTTGGTTTCAGGTTGGCTACTCTGGCCTTCAATGTGAAATTCACTTTTAATTCGCACTTTAGTAAATAACCCTGCACATGTGTGCTATATGCAATAAATGGGAAAAACCAGCACTAATTCATTAAACACGTAAAGGTCCAGCAGGAAATTAAACAGTATTTAAAAACCATGTCTTTATCCTCACGTAGCTTTGAATGAATGTACTTTGCTCAGCAATTTGAAGAAGTGGAGCTTATTCAGCATATGTTATGGCTGATGGTATTGCTGTGCACCTATTCTCTTTAGCAGTCGTGGTTCTGAACAATGAGCTCTTTAGAATGTACAAACAAAACAATAGAAAGAACGGAGGAACAAATTCAAGGCAATATAGCTATGAAAGAGCTTTGTGGCCTCCATGTTAGCATGTGGCAAGCTCCAAGTTTCTGTGACCATTGATAGTATTTACAAAAGTAACAATAGCAGCAATGAGGAGCTTCGTACCTTTCAAGGTATTGTTTGCTATGGACATTCCTCACAGCAACCTTTCAAAACACACATGTAGTCAGACTTCTTTGTGATCAGTTGATCTTTATTTGTCAAACAAGCCATAAGAGCCAATACCGCTATCTTCTGAATCTTCTCATCAGAAACCCCTGTGAAAGTTTACATTTGTTTGCATTTTCCCTCGACCTTCACTTGCCTTTAAAACGTATTATGTGTACCATTACATATTAATCATTTCTAATCAATCAATATTTTTTCATGTTAAACATAAAGGTTAATAATTCTATCTTCTTTTTTTTTTTTTTTAATGTCAAAAATTGAACAATTTACATATACCTACCTTGTCTATTCTTCATTCAAAATTTGTATGATTTCTTAAAGGACCACTATAGTGCCAGGAAAACAAACTCGTTTTCCTGGCACTATGTAGTCCTTAGCCCCCCCCACCCTCATGGCCCCCCTCCTGCTGGGCTGAAGGGGTTAAAACCCCTTCAGCCACTTACCTTTATCCAGCGCCTGGCTCCCTTGGCGCTGGTGACCTCTCCTCCCCCTCTGACGCTGGCTCCCGAGTAAAGCCGAATATGCCCATACCCAATGCTATCCTTTGGACGTTAGAGTCTTTTCACTGTGATTTTCACAGTGAGAATCGTGGAAGCGGCCTCTAGTGGCTGTCAGTGAGACAGCCACTAGAGGCTGGATTAACCCTGCAGTGTAAACATAGCAGTTTCTCTGAAACTGCTATGTTTTCAGCTGCAGGGTTAAAACTAGAGGGACCTGACACCCAGACCACTTCATTGAGCTGAAGTGGTCTGGGTGCCTATAGTGGTCCTTTAAGACCATAGCACCAAGGAGATGTAATGCCATGTTTCCACTGCCTAACATGTGTAAGTTTGTAAAATGGGCTAAGTCATAGCACACTAATCTGTTTTTGGTAATATTTTGATCTTAATGGATCACATTTTTATTGAGTAGAAGCATGGCTACAGAACAATAGTTATCGTTCCCTAAATGAATAGAAACCTTTGACAAAATTTTTTTATAAAGGCCCTCCTCACTTACGAACCGAGTTCCGATCCTACGACTAGGTCATTAATCGAAATGGTCGGTAAGCACTAGAGGGCAGATCTTTTTTCGGGGAATTCACTTGAACATAGACCAGCTTACTACCATGGAGAATCCCTTAAGTCTAAGATCGGGGGAAATTCCCTCAAACATAGACCAGTTCTCTAGTGCAGGGAATACCTTGAATCTATGTTTGGGGGAATTCTCGAGACTCAGATATCAGTGATTCCCCATGCTAGAGAGCTGGTCGTATGTCCGGGCAGTCGTTACGCGGGTATTTTGTTTAGTGAGGACTACCTGTACAGCATATACAGTTGTGGAGAAAAAAGAAGGCAACTGCAAATGTTGGGCCAAAAAAGCTGAATTTGATAAATATATGAATATTTCAGATTATTGCTTCACAGTGTTAAGAAATGTGAATCTTGTATTCCCTATTCCTATTTATAATGCTACACCAATATAAATAGCTTAAAGAATTGTATTGTTGCATTGTACTGTCTTAAGAACATGTTGTTCTGGGTCGAGACAGGCCAACCACTTGCCTACAAATGGATTTCCTACATGTTTATTTATATTTGCACTGATTTAATAGCAAAATACAGCAGAAAGAGATAGCAAGAACAAAGCAAAAATCTAATTTAGATTAATTGAGGGTGTCCTACAGATAAAAAGCATTATAAGTAAAACTGTTTGCAAAAGCAAGTAATATATTTGTTTGAATATTTAATATCAGCTTCAGACCATGTTAATATGAATTACAATTAATCTATTATTTATATGCGCTTGTATGAGTTATTTTAAAGGCTTGTTTGAGTTTTCTGCAGAAAAAAAAATACTAGGTCTATTTTAATGGGTATGCACATGGCAAGCAATGACGAGAACGAAATAATTTATTTTTGAAATGCATGTTGTATATTATAAGAGGGGTAGTGATATCACAGAAATGAAATGTGACATTAACAGGGCTTTCAGGATCCCAGTAGCGAATCAAGTACACAAAGACTTCTATGAATGTTGAAAGCATTAATGAGATGGATATGAGCCGAGATATAATATGCACTTTACACGAAGGAATGCAGCATTAACTGCCATTCTATTACATCGATGTACATTATCCACCCACCTATCACACTGTAACTAAAATCACTGTACAAAGCAATTGATCATCATTATCTATAAAGCAAGAATGCCGAATGCATCTATTTACAGCTTATAAAAACCTGTTAAGCTATGAACAGAACTGCTGGTACACAACTGGGCAACACTGGATATTCTGACAAAACCGAAAAAAAGGAATGTTTGGGTAAGTTTCCAAAACATGTTGTGTTTTTTAAACATAATATTGTTGGGCTCAGGATCATATTTAGGACCTATATATTTATGCAGTAAAGAAAAAATGACAGGTTTTAGACATTTTACCATAAATTAGTAAAATAGCACTATTAGGGTTATAAGCTAACAGGTTTATTCACTATAGCCCGAATGACCCCTTACCAGATGGAGCAAAACCATATGGCTGCATAAAGGGCCATTTAGACTTCACTATTAAACAATGTCCAAAACTGGAAACTCAGGCCCAGAATAGGCTGGAATTTGGTCAGGATTTCAGCAGGACCAAAGACTGCTGCTTGGCTAAACCAGATTTGAACGCTTCAAATCAGTGCATGGATTTAAAAAAAATTGCAAAAAGTAAAGATATTTTGTAAATGTATATCATACAGGATGCATTTGGTTCTAAATTATAGTAAAACCAGTGCTGTGTAAATCTTCTGAATCCTATATTTTGTATAGGATTCAGGTGCGAAAGCACTGATTTTAACCTGGACACCAAATGTTTCCAGGCAATTGCTGCAAATTTTCTTGGGCTGACCAAACTCTGACTGTATGTGGCTTTAGCAAACATGAGAATTGCCATTGTATTTGGAATTCAATCATTTTCATCAGATTTTTAGTCCCTACAGACAAAATCAAGCGTTTAGCGAATTTTACATATAAGGTCAAAATAGCTAAACTGGAAGAATCCAGCTATGCTTCCAATTCAGCTACTGTGGCCTTAAATTGGAAATTCAATTTTAATTCACTTTGAATTCTTATTTTAGTAAATAACCCTGTTTAATTGAAAGTGGCTTAGCTTGCTCAAGCAAAATAAATAAAAACAAGCTGCGTCTGTGCCCCATGACGCATTTCGCCCTGCCCAGTGGACTTTTTCAATCGATGGCTCCATTCCTGTTTGATTCTCATTTTAAGGGTGAAGACTTGGGATCACTGTCCAATCGGCTCGTTCCTTAAGAGAGCATTGCTGGGGTTCAGCTTCACTCCCTTCACTTACGCCACCTCCTGTATCACATTTCAATCGGTCACTGAAATTTGTTTACCGGAAATGGATACATTTTAAATATAAAATAATGATTTACAAGATATTTTCTGTTGTTGTAGTTGTGGTTTATGTGTGCTCAAACATGGATGAACCTACGAAAAACCATATTCCTTTGGTAATCCGAACATTTTGCTGCAGATACCTTCTTTTATATTGCTCTATTTTATATTGTTCTGCGTTTGCTTGTGATAGGGAACTGCGGTGTATGTAATTGTATGTAGATTGCATTTCTAATGTTTGTTGGTGATGCAGCCACTGGGTATCTAAATAGCCTAAAGCATGCAACCCTTACTTCATGTGCATCATATTTCCAAAGGAAGCTTATAGTCTTTCATTTCTACAATGTCAATAACCTTAATGGAATAATTGAAGTTAAATTTCAATATAAACTTTGATAAAACTGCATCTAAGACAATATTTACTGAAATATGCTTTGAATTCATTTCACATACCAATTGTATGCAAAAGACACTGGCTGACTCCTAATCTATTTCTGGGCATTTTCTACATACCGTATATACTCGAGTATAAGCCGACCCGAATATAAGCCGAGGCCCCTAATTTTACCCCAAAAAACTGGGAAAACTTATTGACTCGAGTATAAGACTAGGGTGGGAAATGCAGCAGCTACTGGTAAATTGCTAAATAAAATTAGATCCTAAAAAAATTATATTAATTGAATATTTATTTACAGTGTGTGTGTATGAGTGCGCAGTGTGTGTATAAATGCAGTGTGTGTATAACTGCAGTGTGTATATGAGTGCGCAGTGTGTGTATGAGTGCGCAGTGTGTGTATGAGTGCGCAGTGTGTGTATGAGTGCGCAGTGTGTGTGTATGAGAGCAGTGTGTGTGTATGAATGCAGTGTGTGTGTGTATGAGTGCAGTGTGTGTGTGTATAATTGCAGTGTATGTGTGTATGAATGCAGTGTATGTGTGTATGAGTGCAGTGTGTGTGTGTGATGCAGTGTGTGTGTAATGCAGTGTGTTTATGAGTGCAGTGTGTGTATGAGTGCAGTGTGTGTATGAGTGCAGTGTGTGTGTATGAATGCAGTGTGTATATGAGTGCGCAGTGTGTGTATGAGTGCGCAGTGTGTGTATGAGTGCGCAGTGTGTGTAAATGCAGTGTGTGTATGAATGCAGTGTGTGTGTGTATGAATGCAGTGTATGTGTGTATGAGTGCAGTGTGTATGAGTGCAGTGTGTGTGAATGCAGTGTATGTGTGTATGAGTGCAGTGTGTGTGTATGAGTGCAGTGTGTGTGATGCAGTGTGTGTGTATGAGTGCAGTGTGTGTGATGCAGTGTGTGTTTGTGTCGCAGAACTTTGGTGGGGGGTGGGCATTTTTATAAAAAAAATTAATTTTTTTGGTTATATTATTTTTTTATTATTATTTATATATTATTAATTGATATTATTTAAATTTTTTTGTTATATTATTATTTTGTTTATTATTATTTTTTATTATTTATTATTAATTTATTTATTTTTCGTCCCCCCTCCCTGCTTGATACATGGCAGGGAGGGGGGCTCTCCTTCCCTGGTGGTCCAGTGGCAGTTCAGTGGGGGGAGGAGGGGGGCTGGCAGAGCTGTTACTTACCTCTCCTGCAGCTCCTGTCAGCTCTCTCCTCCTCCGCGCCGGTCCGTGCAGCTCTTCTCTCAGCTCACACTGTAAGTCTCGCGAGAGCCGCACTATGACCCCGGCTCGCGAGACTTACACTGGGAGCTGACCGAGGTGCTGCACGGACCGGCGCGGAGGAGGAGGGAGCTGACAGGAGCTGCAGGAGAGGTAAGCGCTCGCTGCCAGCCCCCAGTCTGTATTATGGTAATGTAAATTGCCATAATACAGACACTGACTCGAGTATAAGCCGAGTTGGGGTTTTTCAGCACTAAAAATGTGCCGAAAAACTCGGCTTATACTCGAGTATATACGGTAGATGCCAACCTTCAAGTAATGTTGTTGCCAGGGACGTCTTTAACGTGAGACAAAAGGGGCAGCTGCCCCGGGCCCAGTCATTCCTAGACTGCCCAAAGCAGCTGCCCCTTGAGCCCGCCAGCCGCCATGGTGCATGCGGGCTGCGTGGTACTACTGACTGAAATTGTATATTTTCTGTGTGTGTTTGTGTGTGTGTATAGCTGTCTGCATGGGTATCAGTATGTGTGTTTATATGTCTGTATGTGTATCTGTCTGTGTATATGCATGTGTCTGTGTATCTGTCTGTATACGTATCTGTATGTGTCTCAGTCTGTATGCGTATCTGTCTGTACGTGTGTCTGTATTGGTGTCAGTGTGTGCCCCTCTGTATCTGTGTGTGTCAATGTTTGCAACTATATGAGTGTCATCCTGTGTATCTGAATGTTTGTCATTAAGGGTGTCTGTGTACCTGCAAGTGTGTCAGTGTGTCTGTATGTGTATCTCTGTGTCTGTATATGTATTTCTTGGTATTTGTGTCTGTGTGTGCCCCTGTGTATCTGTCTGTGTATCTGTGTCAGTATGTGTATCTGTGCATCTGTATGTGTTAGTGTGTGTCTGTGTAACTGCATGTGTGTCCGTGTATGTATCTAAATGTGTATTATTGTGTGTATCTGCATATATGTCAGGGTGTGTTTGTCTGTCTATCAGTGTGTTAGTGTGTGTCTGCATGTTTGTCAGTGAGTGCATCGGTGTATCTGTATGTGTGCCAGTGTGTATCTGTCTTTGTATGTTTGTGTATTTGGATGTATGTACCTGTGTAAGTCTGAGCCTGTGTATGTGTGTATCTGCATTTGTGTCAGTGTTTGCATCTGTATGTGTGTCAGTGTGTATATTTTCTCTAGGTGAAATATAAGTGTGACTAAGTCTACAATCTATGTGTGTGTTTTTTTTGTGTTTTCTTTGGGTGAAAGGCGTGTTTGCATACTAGAAGGTGGGAGGGAGGGGACCAGGGGGCCCAAGCTAATGCTTGCCAAGGGTCCAATCAACATTAAAGATGGCCTTGGCTGTTGCCAGTGTTTAGGTGATACCACCATTTAGCACAAAAGTAACCAGTGAAGTGCTCTAAAATATTATCACTTACACATTAAAATCATGGGTTGATTAAATCATTTGTTGGGGGGGGGGAGGAAAATGTTTATAGTGTAATATTGTTGACAAACAAACAGTGATAACATAATGTCAGGTAATACACTCACGTTTGTGAGAAGTTTTTTTAGCAGTCTCTAAACGTCTGGGTCTCTGGGCATTTAGGGCGACCGCACAACCTTCTTCAATGTGGAGCTCAAAATATGTTTTCACAATGGATGTAGATAACATTCCCTATGGGAAAGCATTGGATTGGCTAAAAACAGCCATTTTGATGATGTCCTAAAGGGGGCGGAGCCAGCAAAGGCAGACCTGCACGGCGCTGGAAATAAGGTAAGTTTTAAACTTTTATAGGGGGGCTAAGGGAGGGCAAACCACCTAAATGGTGGGTTAAACACTATAGGGTCAGAAACACATGTTTGTGTTCCTGACCCTATAGGGATCCTTTAACTCCTAAAATGAGCAGAAAATTAGCAGTGAGTCTGCAAGGGTATGATCTATACACAAAAACTGCTTCATTAGGCAAAAGTTGTTTTGGTAACCATTGTGATCCTATAAGGGAATCATTATGGTGAAAATGCAGTTTATGTTAATGCTAGAAATTTAGCATTACATTTCTAAGATTTTTTTTTTTTCATGGTTTTTTTTTTTTTTTTGCTCTCTCTTAGTCCCCTTTGTGCTCTCATATTGTGTGTTGACAGCCATATGATGTATTGTTTGTTCCATGTTTATGTTTTGTACATGTCATCTCATGGAAAGCATTCCTTGGCTATATGTTTTTTTGGCTGTCTGATGATGGTCTGGCTGTCTCATTTGGTGACAGCTGTTGAATATAAAGCTTTGCTTATCTCATAGTTTTTTAACTTTCTCATGTAGCATGTTGCTAATTGTATTAATTTATTAAGAAAGCATTTTTCAAAGAAGAATGCAATGAGACTTTTCACGATGTTCTCAACAAGTTGATTGTTTCATGTGAAATAATGTCTGTTTCTTATGATTCTGTGTCTGTTTTAGACCTCACTTGTAGGACTGGTCAAAACTTTTAAATGTGGATGACTGCTAATAAAGTCACTTTTAGCAAATGTTACAGCAAGAATGTTTTACCTAAAGTTGTTTTTGGTTTATCAAGAAGTTTTCACAGGAGCAATCTGGGTTCTGTAGAATGGGCAACTGTGCACTAGCTGTGATGTACCAGCAAGAATACAAAATACATTTAAAAATATACTGTAATTAGTAGATAATGGTCAGGACAAAATGACAAATTATTTGTGCTGTGTGAGCAATTTTCTCTTTGCGTGTATAATTGGAGTACACAAACTATACTATTTTTAACAAACTTAAGTTAATGATGAAGTACCAGGTGTTTGCAGTAAGATAAAAAATCCTCAGATTTCTTTTTTTTTTTTAAATGCACTTACGCAGATAAAAAGATTTTACTTAACTAACACCTGTCAGGTTTACTTTCTTTTGTATATTCTCAATTTGTAAAGACATTCAAGTATTTGAAGAGAAGCTTTCATTTTTCTGAAAGTGACAGTTTCTTATTTCCCCTTAGTAAATGCTACTGAAGTGCCTGCTGGGTGACTAATGTGTAAGGGAAGCTGTATGAAATACATGTGCTTCAAAACATCTGTACAGGTCTATGTGCTTAAAAGGAACACTCTACTGTAGGGTTACCATCAGACCTCATGGGACCACTTACAAACCCAGGAACTGAGTCCCACCAAGCCACATATCCATACATGCATATTCACTCACATACACTCTGACACACAGATACCACTCGCAAACACATATGCATTCCAGACACCCTCACAGACACACACAGGCCCAGATACAAACAGCCAGATTGACATACACACAGGGATACCCAATGCCAGACACAATCACAAATACCAATATACACTACTAGACAGACACACACACTGACAAATTTGCTGACAGTCATGTACAGACAAACATGCACACACTGACAGAAACACACACAAATTTATGATGTTTTCTTCGTTGCCTACTTTTTCTAAGTAGGGCCACTTCCCTGTGGTCCAGCAGGGATCTGGCACTGGCTCCGAGTTTAGCTGGGAGACTGTGCTGTGCTGTTCCTATCCTTTTGCATGGCTTCCTTTAAATGCTGTGAGGAAGAGAATGGACCTCAATTCCTCCCAGTGTGCCATGGTCAAGATGAATGGGGAGAGGCTGTACTTGTGATAGGCCCATGGTATCACAGACCCAAAACATGGTCTGGTCCCCAACTAGGCTAAATAGCATTACAAGGCCCTTGTAGGCCCCAGTCTTTAGCCAGGCCCCTAACAAGTATTTAGGTTGTGCCTCACTCTCTAGCGGACCTACTCTCCTGCCCAAATAAAAATAAAAAAAATTCAAATCACTGCTTAGTAGATACCCCCAATGAAAACATGCATGCCTTTAATTATGCATTTTTTTATTGGAGATATATCTAAAAATGACTTGCAAAAGCTGCATATCTCTTGCCAGCAGCCTTTGAAAGCCCTCCCTTTCTAAAACAGCCCACACTTTATGTGACTGTCAAGTCACAGGCTTCCCAAGGCAGCACAATTGCTTGCCTCTTGAATTTAGTTCCACTGAGTTAAACAACCAGGAAGTAACAGGACCAGTTGTCTGATTGACAGCCAGGGGTGTATAACAAGATTTGTTTATAAAAGTGTCAATTTCTATTGAAATCTGCACTTTGTTAAATTAAAAAATGAGGACACACTTCATAAATAAAACACTTCAGTAAGCTGAAGTGTTTTTGGAACGGAAGTGTCTTTTTAAACCATGTGTGCACAGTCATCTGTTTTAAAAATATTGCATGTGTCTTGTACTCACGTATGCATCATTATGGCTTAAATGAGCATTGATCCATGGATGTTAAATGGATTTGCATTGTATGCCCTTGCTATGCCAGTACAGCTTCTAAACCCTATGTAAACTAAAATGCAAAAATATTTGGTATCTAATAAAATATAGCATAACTCAAGAACACAAGATGGAAAGTGGCTTTTTCACTTTTCCGAATGAAGGCATATAGTTCTATGTCAATAACTGATGGATAGGGAGAACAGGAAAGCTCTCCCATCGATAGGTCTCATGCTTTCTACCACAGCAACTACAGCATATGTGTAGTTTCTATGATATTCTTCTAGCAAGTGCATCTTTTGCTTGCTGAAGAAATATAAGAATGGAGTGAATATGTAGTCAGCAAGTCGATGTTATAGATGATGATGGCTCTGCATATAGAAGTGTTTCCAAGCAGGGTTAATCATGCAGGTGATAGGTGGGTGCAATGTGTTACTAGAGGATTGTTGTTTGACATAAACATTCCTATGATCATGGTGACACTGGCATTCAGGATCAACTAAAAATTGTTAGTTGATTTCAGCAGTCTGAACCATGAAAGTATGGCAATTTAATAGAGTATCTAGCCAAGTAGCAGAGTTGATATGATATTAAATAGTCGGAGTTGGTTTGCAGGTAACTAACTAGTGAGAATCTTAGCAATGCATTCATTTGATTCCCTTCCTTGTCAGCTTTTCTAAACAAAGGCTAAAAGAATAACTGAGTCTGACAGATGTATATTAAGCAGAAAATGGCCCAATCTATCAGTAGTAAGAGATGCATTGGCCCTTACCAATATGAGCTAACAGCTTCATAAATAAAAGGTAGGCGTTCTAACTTTTTGATGTTATTAATAATTAATTTTATTTTTTTTACTAATAATTATGGGCAATTTCCAGGTGAAAGAATGGCCATCTGAAAAGTTATGAAATACACTAGATTTTTAATGAAACCTTTGACAGGAACTGCATGCATGTTCGGAACCCACTCACGTTTTGAAGTGATGCTTTAACACACGAGACAGAAAACAATTAGTTATCAGCCTCCACAAGAACATAACAATCAATTAGTAATATTTTTCATAACATTAGTAAATCCTGTAGCCAAGTAACAAAAAAAA
The DNA here is from genome assembly GCA_933207985.1 of Pelobates cultripes. Lineage (NCBI taxonomy): Eukaryota > Metazoa > Chordata > Amphibia > Anura > Pelobatidae > Pelobates > Pelobates cultripes. Next base: position 70,824,511 of record OW240912.1, read on the forward strand.
TAAAATAAAAATAAATAAAAAATAAATAGCTGAGGACAAAATAGAATGAATCAGATGTCTTTACACGGCTGAGAGCTTTTTCATGAAATGTAACTGTGTTTGTATGGTTGGCTGGTCCACTCAATCTGTTGAAGGTCAATATATTCCTGCTCTATTTTGCAGATATGCCCTGGCACACTGTGTACAATGTGTCCCTTCAAAGTGGTAATGCGACAGTAACATTACCTCGGAAAAAGGATGAGTGGGTTGGACCAGCTTCTCTCTATTCAACCATAGATGACATCTTAAAAAACAAAATTTTTTATTTATTTATTTTTTTAAATCCTGCAATTTCTATGTATAAAGATGATTACTAGAGCTGCATAAAATTGGATCAAGTCGTGTTACATAGTGCTGCTGTGAGTGATGGCCACACACCAATATTTTGTATTTGGCCCTTGTTGAATATGCAAGGTAGACAGCTTAACTTTTTCACTGCCATAGTGTGTGCCATACTCAAAATATGAAAATAAATACTGGTCCCTGATCAATATTGTAATATATTTATCAACTCATTAGAGAGACAGACACATCTTCAGGCAAATCTTTTCAATGGCAAGGACACTCTGTATTTGAATAGGAACCGCTGTTTTAGTGGTTTGTGTGAACTCTCCGTGGTGCTGAAAGTGGCAACCATAGGAATACTAGCCTCAAAATGTCTTTTTGTGATTTTGTTTTCTAAGTGTTGCTTTCAAATAGAAAAAAGCAACCTTACCCAAAAAATAAAACCTCAACACTTTATGAAAATAACCATGTCTATATAATAGTGCATGCTTAGAATACGCCTGATAAAACTGAATGCTGAGACATTATGAAACAGTGCATTGTCTAAAACGGTGTTTCCCAAACCAGTCCTCAAGACCCACCAACAGTCCAGGTTTTGTCAGTATCTCCATTGGAATAAAACAGGGAAATACATAAATCCTGGATTGTTGGTGGGCCATGAGGACTGGTTTGGGAACCACTGGTCTAAAACATTTCAAAAGACAAAAGCTGTTAAAATAGATGTAGTTAAAATGAAAGTGAAGCGTGTAGAGAGTATGGAAAGGTAATCTCTGCATGGATGAAGAAAATACCTTTGAATTATCTGTAAACCTCCTGTACATCTCTCTTTTTAATCTCCCTCCAATCTGACCAACAAAGTAGCATGCCCACTGAGATTGCATGTGCACTGTGATTATACACCCCTTCTTATAAGGTCATCTGCTGTCCTTGTTCCACTGTGCTTACCATCTCATAATAATAATTCAACTACACATCCCAAAAACCTGTGCTCGAAACAGAATTGAGCTGTGCATCCAGAGTAACATAAAGTGAATACAGGGCACACAATGTATTAATTACAATTTGCCATTTAGTTGATCTGCTCCATGAACCTGGTGTTTTTGCTGAGAAAACAAAACTACAAAGAAAGATGGTTTTCAAGATATTGCAGCACATGAAAAACAAGAATAGTGTTTTTTTTATTTGAGTCCATTAAAACATTTATTTTTTTTTAAAACGGAATACAAAAATAGCACTGGTGATATAAGTCAGTAGTCATCTTAAAGCCTTGAATTCTGCTAGGGAGCTTTTGTCCATTTCAGTGTGGGTTAAACATGCCACAATTCACTGTTCATACCTCCTAACATTGGGAGATGTGAATGTAGGATATGGTGGGGGGTATCACCAGATACAGGATATCTGAAAACCAACTCAGAATAGCAGGTGCTACAGATCAGGACTGTCCTGCTGAATCTGGGACTTTTGGGAGGTATGCACTCTTTAGAGAATAAACCTGTAAGAGATGAGCCAGAGCTGCCAATCTAGCTTAAACTGAAAAAAAGCTGAAAAATGTCAAGCATCGCATGACCTCCACAGCACACTACTGTAAGGCAGGAAATAATTCTATGCATGTATTAAGATACAGTCGAGTAGTTCAGGGTACAAAATACAATTTCACTTTATCCCTTTGCCTTGAGTGATTACTTACAGCATCATCAGACATATTGGCCATGGCTTTTGTGGTACAATTGCTTGGTGAATAAAGAAAAACAAGTCCCTTTGAATTTTTTACATTTCACAAAAGAGTAACTTTTAATTTAAATGTAAGGGCATTAACTCATTCCTCGAGCAAGCCGACCATTGCAAAGTCATTTTAAAACAGTATCGGGGATAATCTTTCAATCTGCTATAGAAAACACAGTTCTTCTTTACTGTTTTATGCATCATCAAACAGCAACCAATCAGAGACTTAGTACTTTCTCGGTTTTATAATGTAGCAAACAATGTAGCTCAAGTACACATATCAAGCACAATTCTCCCGCCTACCCACATCTCTTATCTCCGAGCACTGGAGCGTTAACGTACTACAAACAAGTTTCGCTAAATGATCAACTTCAGCTTCCACCAGAGGAAAAATATTCTTTGTGAGTTATTTTCCTTGTAACCTAAAGCTGGCACAGGAGAAGCATTAATATCCCCGAAGCTGCTGTGATTTTATCCCAGTGAGAAATGAAAGGCCTGAAATTCCCCAGCAGGTTAAGCCACTGATGAATTATTACAGGTTATTTCTACCCAGCTAAGATAACAAGCAGCATCTCTGAACGCAACACAGAGAGACCTGTGTATGCAGAGATATGCCTGCGAGCCATATGCTTGTGTGCGTCTGAATAAGGAATTGTAATTATGGAGTGTGCTAGGATAATGAAAAAGGATTTATTTAGCATTGATATAAAATAAGTATGAGCTATGTATTCATAAGTGTGCTACGTGTGTCCGTAATCAGCTTGTAGAATGTACATCTATTATTTTTTAATAGTTAAGGTCCATGTTCGTGATTGCTTGAATAATTCGATTATTTCTGTAAAACACTCCATGATCAGATAGAGATGAATGTGCAGGTGGAGGAATATTGCTGAAGGGATTACGCAATAAAGGAATGATTCACCAAACATGGGGAATTTTAGGACAAGAGAGCCAAACTGGAGAAAAAAAAAACCCAAACTCAATAGTTTTTTCCCCTTAGTTATTTATAAAAAATGATTTATTTTATTTATTTATTAAATATTTTTCCAGGAAGGATACATTGCGATTTCTCTAGTTTCCAAGTATGTCCTGGACCCACAAACACTGCATTGTTACAGTAGGGAACAATATAATATTACAAAAAAGGTATTAATACAATATATTTAAATGTAACCCATAATATGTTATAAGTATTGTCAACCATGACAGGTGCATTCTGTATTGAGGTATGTTGCTATAGATAGACATGTTTTTAGAAACATTATGTTCAACTTTACCCTTCGATAGATATATATGACAAGCAAAATATCAAAACACAGAAAAGAAAGAGGGCAGAGACAGGGTATCCTGTAATTATAGAACTGATGAAGTCGTTTCACTCACAATCTGGAATAGTCAGTGCTAGTCATGTTAATATCTATAGATAAGTATACATGCAACAATGCATTCTAATTAGATCTCTCCTCCAAATTTCCATAACCTCCCCATCCACACCCCCTAGCAGAGCCGTACAATGAAATCTAATTTACCACCACTTCAGCTCCATATTTTCAAATGCTGGCCATACCCCCCTTCCCCGAGGCCCAGGTACCCGCATGAGGACTCCAGGAAAGGGACACAGATTTTTTTTAAATTTTTAATTTTTTATTTTTTTTTAAATACAACCAGGTTGGAGTCCGTGACACGTGGGTTCACCCCGTCCCACGCACTTTGTTATTTTTGCATTACATTTGGAATTCCCTTATTAGTGTTTTATACTACCAGCTTAGTAAATAAATGTCACATATATATTGTTTAGAAGAAACAAAATTTAATTACATGTCACAATATCAAAAATTTATGTAAACTTGCAGAGAACTAATAGTTGCGTAACTGAATTTGAATTCAGAGAGATCAACTCTGAGAGAGAAAATCTAGTCTTAATGAAAAGCAGTCTAGTAATGGGATCTGATCTCTTTTTAGGCAAAACGCCATGAAAAATCAAGCAGAACCTGTGAGGATTCTCATCAATCATTAGATGTGCAGGACTGCAAAGAAAGTTTGCATGACTAATAAATGTGAAAACTGCTGGCAATTTAAAACAATCAATTCACTCACTGGAGTATACTGATGGCAAAACAGCTCTTTTTTTTTAAATTCTTTATTTAAAACAGATACCGGCAAGTAGCATACAATGACCATAGCTAATTACAAGTAGTTTTGGATCAATTTTCACTTTTTGGAGAAAAAACAAACATGGATAATACAGAACTGAAATGTGCACCATAATGAAGCTGGAAACTGCAAAACAGCGAAAACTGATCAATTTCTATAGGGTATTTACTAAACTGAAAATTCTAAGTGAATTCTCGGTGAATTTCAACAACATCCAGTTCCCCATACATACTATTGAAAAAAATTCTCATCTAATCTGATTACTACCGGCCACCTGATTCTTGTATGTTGTTATTGACCACACAGGTTGACGTGTGCATGCTCAGATGTGCTTTTCTGAACTTTACAAGTAAGCTCCTAATATCCAAGAAATTAATATCTCTAGCGGCATTTGTTAATAATGGTAGGCTAGTAAAATATAGCAAGAAAGTTGTTAACCTGGCGGTAATTTGTAGCTGCTACAAGCTTATGGCAGCTATTTACAGACAACACTGTAACCAAGTCCGATATCTTTGCAAATCATGCAGATTCTTACATTGCTTCTTATATAACTATCGTCTGACTAATCCAATTTGGTGAAAGACGTATGGTCGGGTCTGTAGGATTAGATCATGTTATTAACACATTTCTAGTACATTTTCCTGGTGTATACCTATAGCACCATTGTCAAAAAAAGTATAAGCTTCTTGATGTCAAGGAGCGGAACTTTGATGTCTCCATTAGAGTACAAACAGGCATCCTTCTAGGAACATAAGATTAGACATCACATCAGATACTTTTGCTTCTAAAATACAAGCATTCAAGTAAGAGCTTGCTTGTATAGGTCAAATCAAAAAGTGCAAACATTTTGATATTGTATTGACACACTTTGTTCTGATGCGTCTTTCAAGACCATTTTATCAACCCAGCTGAAAGATCTGTCGAAAAAGTGTTTTTTTTTTCAAAGCAATGACCAGATACTGATTCAAATCGACACATGGCAGCTATATCTAACTTAGAAAGAATATCTCTCATTGATATTGTAATGTCAACCACTGGATATCCCATCCAGTTTTTATGCAAACAATGTCTGGTCGAAGAACAGGCTAGGTATTTAATATTTCCAGAGTAGCATTAAAACATGTTTTGCTTTTATAACAAGAAAAAGTTAAGACTGTTGTACGCACATAAAAAAAACACATATATAACTCTGAAACATCAAAAATAAATATTATTTATATTATAAATAATTGACAAAAATAGGCTAATGGGTTACTCCAACGTTCATGACCACTTCTGTTTTTAAAATTGGTGGTGGTGGTGGCAGCAATCTGTATGTGCAGTGTTTTAGCTTGAAACACTGCATATACAGAGATATCTGTCAGCTCATGCTGTAGGTTAGTCACACATGACTTAGGCAGCTCAGAACTCTGTTCCGGACTACCTAATATCATTTCTGGGCAAAAATCTGATTCTTCCGTTGCAAGCGCACTGGCGAGCACTGGCAACCTCCCTCCAACCAGCCCCTTGTCCGACCCACATAACCCTCTGTTTAGCCCTCCCTCCTACTCTCCTCAGTGATTTGAAGGTCAGACTTTATTAGCGAGATGATTTGTCTTTTAGCTCATCTTGTCAGTCTGGTACTATTTACACATTTCAGCTACTTTCTGCACCCAAAATATTAATACCCATTATATAAACACCATTCATAAGTCAGCACAGCACTTAGCACTTTGCTTGTTTAGTTTTTTTTACACATAGAATGATGTATATGTTGCAGTGGGTTGCTAAGGTGACAGAATGCACCATAACACATCCTGTTACTCACCAGGGCCGGACTGGGATGAAAATCAGCCTGGGCAGTTAACGGCAGAGTAGCCCACTGTGAGGGGCGGGGCCAAAAAGGGGGGCGTGTTGATTGTGTGTGTGTGTGCGTATTTAGAGTAGTGCGTGCATAGAGTGTGTGTGTGAATGCATGGGGGTGTGGTGTGTATAAGGGATATAGAGTGTGTAGTGTGTGAGTGCCGGGGGTGTAGTGTGTGTTTATAGGGGGTATAGAGTGTGTGAGTGCAGAGAGTGTAGTGTATGTTAAAGGGGTATAGAGTTTGTGTACTGTGAGTATGTGAGTGATGGGTGTGTGTATAAGGGTTATAGTGTGTGTGTAATGTGTTTGTGTGTAAGTGCAGGAGAAGTAGTGTGTGTATTTAAAGGGGTATAGAGTGTGCGTATTGTGTAAGTGCTGGAGGTGCGGTGTGTCAATAGAGGACAGGATGGCAGGAAGTGTAGTGGGTTAATAGGGGGTAAGATGGTAAGGGATGTAGTGGGTTAATAGGGGTTATGATGGCAGGGGGTGTAGTGGGGTAGTAGAGGGTATGATGGCAGGGGGTATAGTGGGATAATAGGGGGTATGATGGCAGGGGGTATAGTGGGTTAATAGGGGGTATGATGGCAGGCTACAGTGGGGTTAATAGGGCATAGTAGGTTAATGGGGGTAGGATGGCAGGGGGTGTAGTGGGTTAATAGGGGGTAAGAAGACAGGGTGTATAGTGGGTTAATAGGGGTTAGGACGGCAGGGGGTGTAGTGAGTTAATAGATGGTATGATGGCAGGGCGTGTAGTGGGTAAATAGGGGGTAAGGTGGCAGGGTGTAGTGGGTTAATAAGGGGTATGATGGCGTGGGTGTAGTGGGTTAAAAGGGGGTAAGATGGCAGGGGGTGTAGTGGGTTAAAATGGGGTAAGATGGCAGGGGGTGTAGTGGGTTAATAGGGGGTATGATGGCAGGGGGTGTAGTGGGTTAATAGAGGGTATGATGGCAGGGGGTGTAGTGGGTTAATAGGGGGTAAGAAGACAGGGTGTATAGTGGGTTAATAGGGGGTAGGATGGCAGGGGGTGTAGTGAGTTAATAGATGGTATGATGGCAGGGCGTGTAGTGGGTAAATAGGGGGTAAGGTGGCAGGGTGTAGTGGGTTAATAAGGGGTATGATGGTGGGGTGTAGTGGGTTAAAAGGGGGTAAGATGGCAGGGGGTGTAGTGGGGTAATAGATGGTATGATGGCAGGAGGTGTAGCGGGCCGGGCCGCTACACATGGCACCTGGTTGCAGGGGTTGCAGGGCTGCGACCCCTGCGACCGGGGTATGTACGCCAGTGCATGCAGATGCACACACACTTAAAGGACCACTACAGACACCCAGATCACATCAGCTCAATGAAGTGGTCTGGGTGCCAGGTCCCTCTAGTTTTAACCCTGCCGCTGAAAACAGCAGTTTCAGAGAAACTGCGCATTCGGAGCTGAGAGGCGGAGGGATCCCCAGCATCAAGGGAGTCCGGCGCTGGAGAAAGATAAGTGCTGAAGACACACACACTCTCACGAACAGACGCATACACACTAGCTAACAGACACACACATTTACCGACAGAGACACACTCAGCGACAGACATACACACTCACAAAACATACACTCTCACTGACAAACACACTCTCACTAACAGACATCAAACAAACTCACTAACAGACACACACACTGACACTCACTAGCAGACACACACAAACACACACACTAACACACTAACACTAACACACTAACACTAACACACTAACACTAACACACTAACACTAACACACTGTCAGGGCTTACCTGGATGGGAGTCCGGCAGGCAGAGATATGCTCACCCTTGCAAGAAAACACAGGCCGAGGTGGTCAGGAGAAAATTCACCTGTGCCTGTGCAGGGTAAACTCCAAGTCGCGATACAGGAACCGATAAAGCAGGAGAATAGTCGTGGGAAGCCAAAGGTCAGAGGATGCCAGAAGTCAGAAACAACGAAACAACAAGCCGGGGTCAAGAGATACGCTGAGACATCAAACCGATAACCAGAGTCAAGGAACTGACACTGCCTTCTGGGAGAGGCAGTGTTATATACCTGGCTAACGAGACATCAACTTCAGGTATAACATGAGTGGCAGAAGTAGTTCCACTAAATGTCCAGCCCCCAGTGCTAGATACTAGACAGGGCTAGATACAGGCAATAGTAAAGCTGAGAGGTGGCTCAGAGGTAACACAACAGCACCAGAACCGCTGGGTTCGAATCCTGACAGTACCCCCTCCTCAAAGCCGCCTTTAGGCGAAAAAAAGAAAAGCAAGTATGGCCCAGGAGGTCACTTTTTAGACCTCTTGTTTCTGGTGTTGCCAGCAGGAGCGGAGGACATAGCTTGGGCGGTCTTGATGGCTTGCAGTGCCCTTTCAAAGTCATGCAGGTGTTCCGAAACCACTAGAGTCCCATCAGATGCACAAGTGTAGCCTGCAGGAGGATCTTTCTTCACATAACAATTCGTAGTTTCAGGTACTACGGGAGAGAGGTTAAGGTTGGCAATGGATTTGGGGCCAGCGGCAAGTCTAAAACAGTCTGGGCCAGGCTGGAAACCTGCTGGGAGAAGAGTGAGCACATCTCTGCGGACTCCATATGGTCAGTTCCTTATGTCAGGGCTTACCTGGGTTGGGAGTCCGGCAGGCAGAGATATATGCTCACCCTTGCAAGAAAACACAGGCTGAGGTGGTCAGGAGAGGATTCACCTGGCCTGTGAGTCGGTGCATGGGGGCTGTGCAGGGTAAACTCCAAGTCGCGGTACAGGAACGGATAAAGCAGGAGAAAAGTCGTGGGAAGCCAAAGGTCAAAGGATGCCAGAAGTCAGAATCAACAAGCCGGGGTCAAGAGATTCACTGTAGAACAGGAGACAGCAAACCGATAACCAGAGTCAAGGAACTGACACTGCCTTCTGGGAGAGGCAGTGTTATATACCTGGCTAACGAGACATCAACTTCAGGTGCAACATGAGTGGCAGGAGTAGTTCCACTAAATGTCCAGCCCCCAGGGCTAGATGCAGGCAATAGTAAAGCTGAGAGGTGGCTCAGAGGTAACATAACAGCACCAGAACCACCAGGTTCGAATCCTGACACACACACTAACTCTAACACACAATTTAATCCCCCAGCTTCCTTACCTTTTGGAGTGCTGAGGGGATTCCCTGGGGTCCAGTGGGGCTGCCCGGCGGCCGGTCCTGCGGGCTGGCTCGTGGGCGTGCGAGGGAGCACTTTCCCCTGAGTGCTTCCTCTTCAGCTCCCTCGCACGCTGTGTAGGGATGCCGATGCTCCGGTATAAGTGCGGTGCGTGAGGGAGCTGAAGAGGAAGCACTCAGGGGAGAGTGCTCCCTTGCGCCCGCGAGCCAGCCCTCCCGGTGATACCAGGGCCAGCCTCGTGGGGCCCTGAGGTGGCCAGCTCCTGGGCCCCCCACGGGAAGAGGCTGGCCACACTGGGTACATACCAGGTCGCAGGGGCGGCCGGGCGCCCCGGTGGGCCGGGCCCGGTCGCAGCCACGACCCCTGCGACCCCGGTATGTACGCCACTGGGTATCATGGCAGGGGGTATAGTGGGTTAATACGGGTTATGATGGTGGGAATGTAGTGGGTTAATAGGAGGGAAGTTGGCAGGGGCTGTAGTGGGTATAAAGGGGGTAAGGTGGCTGCCTAATTTAATCAGTAAAATATATATATATTCCACCAAGCCCCTAGTAACAGTTGCATGCAGGATGTAGATTCTAAACAGATCTATAAGAGAACTCATGATGGCAATCTCATATGAACATCTGAGCTATATTCTGCTTCTGTAAACAATGTTGTCATTTCTTCAAGATATCAACTACTTTTTCAAATTCATTACAAGAATAAAACCATCTGTATGAATTTGAAAGAATCTGTGAATTGTATGATTTGCAACATTGGTCACAGACTAAGGGGAGGCTGGAAAAATGACGGAGTCTCCCAAGTTGGCCCAATAAATCATATTGGTTTATAATCCGACCAGCCACAGTTTTCTCCTAATTCTGATGTTGAAACATTTATAGCCATAGTTTGTGGATGCTATGCATGCCATATTGTTTCATGCCAGGGACTCTGACTTCATACCACTGCACAGTTTTAAGTGTATTTGAAAGAGGATACTCCCACAATATTACAAAGTTTAACATTACCAGCTTCAGATCATTTCTGATTTGCAAATAGGAGAAGGAAGAAACGGCAGTTAGCAGTAAGCTACCAAGGTAGCAATATACCAAAAAGAGTATATAAGTCTATATGTGGACCAGTAAACCCAATATAGTAAGCATCTCTCGCTATGCATATTTTTATATATGTAAAATAAGAATTGGTTCAAATACATAACATAATTGGCTATGATTACACAATAAAAATTCTTATCATCGATCCCCTAAACACCATAACTAAATTACTTATAGCTAGTGTCCATAAATATATATGTCCATTTAATTTATATTTACAATGCCATGAATAGAATAGAAAAGAATGCCAGCTCGTCTCATGAGTGGGTGTCCTCAACACTCCAGACAACTGTTTAGTAGACAATATATCTGAAACAGAAGCACAAAGGGACTTCCGTGGTATAGGAGGGTTATTAAATAAAAAAATAAGATAAAGGAGTTAAGACAAGGGTACTTACAAAGTGCCAATACCCCTACCTATACTGTACTTCAAGGTGCAGACAGTCACAGGGCAGTCTTGTCTGTGTTCAGCTCTGTCTTGCAGAGAGTTCTGTGGATAGATGCCTCTGCTACGCTGCGCACTGTAGCCGGCCGCTGCACATGTTGCTGCTCACATCCAACTCATTATTATTATTATTATTTTATTATGTATATAGCGCCAGCAAATTCCATAGCACTATACATAGGGTAGGCTAACACTAATGGGTGGAGAGATTAGGAGAGGACAGGTAGATTTGTGTGTCATCTGCATATAAATGATATTGGAACCCAAAAGAGCTGATGAGTTTACCAAGGGAGGCAGTATAGATAGAGAACAGTAGGGGACCAAGGACAGAACCTTGAGGAACGCCAACAAAGAGGATTTAGGGAGAAGAGGCAGAGCCAGAGAAATAAACACTAAAAAAAATGTTGGGGGAGGTAGGAGGAGCACCAGGAGAGAGCAGTATCCCGTAGACAGAGAGTTTTCTGTTGCTCACCCTAATAAAATGAGCCTATACCTGTAAGGAATTTTCCAGAAGATGTTGGGCACTAGAGAAAATATATGAACAGCTTAAAGCAATGGTTAAACAACACAGCTTTGGCCTGTAGCACTATTTATTTCGCCATAATCCTGACTGTCCCATCAACAGTTGTCGCAGATAGAGTGCTGTAAGGTGACAGGTCAGCCCCGCCATGCACCTCATTTGTCTGTCAGACAACATTAAGGGAGACATGAAAAGGGATCTTGTCGCAAAGTGCTCATTAAATGCTGTACGTCTGCCGCACGGGCATGACTGCAGCAGGTGCAGACTGATTGAAAGAGAAAGAAGGGCAGAAAACTGCTTGATGAAAAAGAAAGAGAGGTCAGCAGGGCAGAGGCAGGCTGGCATATCAAGGAAGACTTAGCAGACACTGGTTTGAAAACTGGCAGAGGATATATGAAGAAAAAGGTGCTTTTAAATCAAATCCAGATTTCACAATGCCATAATAGGATGGAATTTCTTAATTCCTGCACTTGTATATTAAATCCCTGCATATGAATGGAAATATATTTACAGTTCAGAATAAGGAAGTAATTGAAATATACTTATATTCAAGCATATCTCTGGAAATGCAATATTTCCATTGTAATAATTCTGATACAATATGGTATAGATATACTAGGATATGATACACTGAAACCATTTACTTTGAGATTTTCAACGTAAAAAGATCTTTTTATTGGATATTCGTTAGGTTATTTATCTAAGCACATTGGTTTAAACTGAGGGTTAACAATAAATATTTTTACTTTTTAAGTAGGAGTTATCTATTGATTCTCTATTGACATAGCAAGGCTAAGATTAATTTAACTAGATAGCAAACACAATGCACTCTTAGCTGGAAAAACTCCAGCAGAAATATACAAAGAAAATGGATTACGGGGGTGCTAAAAAGGACCTAACCCTTATCTTAACAAATATACAGAAAAATCATGAATGAGGAGAGAGAATCCCTAAAAAACGGGAACAATTCCCCTCAAAACTAGTACCCCCTCTGGAGCAATATAAATATGTTTGCTCACTACCGTGTATTAAACAAAGTGAAAAAATATAATAAAGTTTTATTGAAAACCACGATAGAGGTTTAGAACATGTAAGATTCTTTCTCAACCAAAGGACATGTAGAGATGACTTTCATGCAGATTTTGTGGTACGCCTTTTAGAATTTATCCTATCACATAACTATTTTCTGTTCAACACTAAGTTTTATCACCAGGTGAGGGATACTGCGATGGGGACAGCTTATGCCCCTTCATATGCAAACCTCCACCTGGGGTGGTGGGAGAAAGATATCTTCTCCTCAGAGACCTTGAGGGATTATCTCCCTAAGATTCTATGGTGGGGACGCTATATCGATGATATTCTATTGATATGGCAAGGGTCCCCACAGAAATTTGCAGATCTAGTAGAATGTCTAAATCAGAATACTGAGAACCTCAGATTCACATTGGAATTTGGAGGACGTTCAATTAATTTTTTAGACATCACGATTTCCATTAATGAGGATGGGACACTTCATTCTACTCTATACAGAAAACCGACCGCTACAAATTCCCTGCTCCATTGGAAAAGTTACCATCCAAGGCCTCTTAAGGCGGGGATCCAGGTTGGTCAATATCTTCGCCTCCGGAGAAATTGTAGCGATGTGGCTGATTTTAAAATAAAGGCAAACCAACTTCGCTCGTATTTTAAGGAGAAAGGCTACCCAAATCGTTGCCTTAAGAAAGCCTATAAGAAAGCACTCGAAATTGATAGAAAAGAACTTCTTAGTGATCACCCCGTGAACAAGATCTCTAAAAATACAGGCGATATTCGGATGATTGCCACATACGATACGGGATGGTCCGAAGTAAGAAAGTGTTTGGACAGATTTTGGCCGATTCTGTTGAATGATACGCATCTGAAGGAAATTTTAGGCCCATGTATTAATATCACGGCTAGAAGAGGCAGCAATATTCGCGACCTACTAGTACCAAGCCATCTATCTATTAAACCACAGCCAAGAGACACATGGTTGGGTAATCCTCCATGTGGTTCTTATGGCTGTGGTAGATGCGTAGCTTGCAAGTATATCTCTAAAGAATCTAAAATAGTGAATGACAGCACTGGCCAAGTCTCTATTAAAATTAAAAATTTCTTTAACTGTAACACAAAGGGTTTAGTTTATTTACTGTCCTGTTCCTGTGGACAAAAGTATGTAGGAAAGACTTTTAGAGCCTTCAAAGAAAGGATTATGGAGCATGTAAGGTCCCCTAGGAACCGCCTTGAAACACCAATTTCAAGACACCTTAAAGAATACCACCAGAGTGATTCCAGCAATTTGAAATTTTGTGGTCTTGAATGGGTTAAGAGACACCAGAGGCGTGGAAATTATGATCGGTTACTGAGACAGAGAGAGTCTAGATGGATTTTTAGACTCAAGACACTACAACCTTTGGGTCTGAATGAGGGGTTCTCTATTGCTCCATTTATTTGAGTTTTTACACTGGAGGCATATAATCATATGTATGTATATATATATGCATACTTGTGGGCTATGTCTGAACTACACCTCCCAATCTAAGTGAAGTATTGATTTGCAAGAAACTTTTTCATTATTACTAATCGATTTTGCTTGCGTTTTACTATTGGACATAGTTCCTAATGTTCACGAATGGATTTTCTTGACCTGAAAGACTCTTGGGGCTTACCACCCTCCCTTCCCCCCCCCCCTTTTTTCTTTGAGTATTTGATATTAAGTTACTTTATAGATACCCTGTTATCCAACTTGACCTGCTTTATTTATAATTATTTATGATTTTTTTCTATTTTTGTATTGTTTGTACTGTTGTTATTATTTTTTGACTTACCTCCTTTCTGCTCCCTCCATATTGTTAGTCCTTCCCTTGTCTTTATAATATCCCTTATTTCTTTTAACATTATTATGGGAGCAGTATACACAGTATCATATTACTTGCTATTTACTTAAAATTTGTGTTATCTCATATCTAACCTTAGGGAATGTATAACTTTAATTAGGATGCAAGGCAATGTAGTTTGATATATTGTACGCTGCTGCGCGAGGACTCTAACTATACGCATGTGCATCTTTTGGCTGAATGCCAACCTTGGCGCATGCGGAATAGATCCTATTGGACGCATGCGTTCCTGTTGCCAGTATTGGGGACTTCGGAAGTGCCGGTATAATTTATGCGCATGCGCCTCTACCTGCTGAATGCCGGCATTTAACGCATGCGCAATGGCCCTTTATTGTACACAGGAGTATGGGACCTCCCACCGGCAAATTAGTTTTGGCGTGATGAAACAGAGACCCAGCCCACTTATGACGGGCGTTTTTTTCTGGCGCCAATATAAGTGTATATAAGAGAGGGGATGAAAGGAGGATGTTTGCACACTACTATGCCCTTGAGAAAGGCAGATATTATCGCCGAAACGCGCGTTGGGCTCTTTTTGGGGGGGGGGGGGGGGGCATTTGGCTTTGCACTCCCTTACTGCTTTCACTATAGTTTAGGGTTACCGACATATTTGAACCCTTTTTATTGCCTCCTCGCTTTATTTTTCATCTTTTCTACTTACATCTTTCTGTCCTGTCAATTTACTAACTTTGCAGAGATATATGGAGCCAATATGGCCAAGATATACTAATTTAAATTTGTAGTAAACCATCAGGACTGTATATTTATATTTATACATAGATATTAAATAGTGAATAGTGAGGAGTCATTTGTTTATTGTAGACTGGTTTGAAGGAACTGGAATTTATTTTCAGCCTGCTTCCATTACACTTAAATGTGTTAATCTTTTGGACACTGTTGCTACTTTGTTGTGCTTCTAAGTAGCTTTTTCACCATTTTTCTATTGGAAACTTTAACAAAGTATCGCGTTGTACTATCTGGACATGTGCATGCTGGATTGCTTTTTTGTACTCCTTCATCCCTAGTTTAAAGCAGTCTGGTGTATTATAGATTTTATATATGGGATTTTTTGATTTTTCAATAAAACTTTATTATATTTTTTCACTTTGTTTAATACACGGTAGTGAGCAAACATATTAAGATTAATTTAACTTTTTTTCTGTCATTTGGTGTTTTATCTTCATTTTAATGCTTTGTATTGTCAAAGTACTAGGTTGTTTAGCAAAGAGCGCCTGGAAAATAAAATCTGAAGATTCACCAACATCAGTTTTGTTTACGGTAAGGAAAGCTTCAATCATTCTTGGTAAAGTGGTGACTACGCCCATCAGTTGACCATAGTTGGTCATAAAAATAACTATTCACCAGCCATGCATTTCATTGAGCATAATCATCCTGATGTTATAATAAGAACTGCATGGATATTGCTTATGGAGTATTATTAGAATAAATAAATTAAAATGACGCATGCCACTTTTTTCTATGCCCTGGACCTCTCAATTCTAAGACAAAGTGTTCACAAAGTATGTGTGGAAATGACCGGTACTTGGCTTGTATTCCATAAATCATCTTGTCAAGGACACCAGGCGATAACATACTGGAACAAAGTATTCATGGACAAGAAGTGATATGACACTGTGCTCGTTAATAGCATCGCTGCTATAAGAGAGATTACTCTCAGCTGCAGTGCTACATATCCATGGCAGGACAAACCTCTCCATAGGATGTACCACCTTTAGATAGTGGATGTGGATAACATCTTGACATCCATCTAGTAGTTGGGAAAGGCAGGACAAAAAGATAGCACTGAGGCACTAATCCTCGCAACAGCAGGCGGAGCAGGCACTAAGCATCAGATCAACAGAGGTGGGGATCTATCACACCAGAGAGAACCCAGGGTACATATACAGCACATGCTGTAAAATAAAACACACAAGACACAAAATAGCAATTGCAGTAAAGCCATGGTGATATTTAATAAGGTTTTAAATATAAACATGATAATAAACCAGTTTAACATTAAATCAACACTTATTAACTAGTCAGTACTATATATAACACTGTTCCAGATTCAGTGGAGCGCTTAAATATATGAATAAAACTTAATGGTACACCTAGTGTAAACAAGGAATGTATATATACCGTATTTTTACATATCCTTGAACATCCAATGTTGTGTATACCTTTAAGACAAATATAATAAAAACAGAAATAGTGCAGTACCCTTATGTACACAAGTGTGATATACACATAAATTGGAACACTCACATATTCCAGAGCTATAACCTAGCTCTGGGAGTTATTCACCAGTAGGTTCGAAACTGGACTTTCATTCCACATCAAATATTTATATACTAAACATCATTTAATATGAATTAATCTAAAAAAGTTTGAGAAATGAAGAAATTTTGTTTTTTTCCAAGTTTTGCATGGCATTTTAACCATGAATGTCATAATACTGTTAATTTTACTGCAAATACATATGTGTTGAGCAATGTCTCATCAATAAAACAGTATCCCCAGTGCACAGGTTTTACAGGGTTTTGGAAAGTTACAGCATCAAGTATAGTGCTTTACCTTTTTTTGTTTTTGCACCTTGACATTTTCCAGATTGGTTTGCTGGGCCTATGCTACTTTTGAGACCTTATAGCAGTCCAGGAATGAAAAATAACGGCATCATTGCAAACTATTTTCCAAGTAGACAGCCTAGGGTATTCAAAATGGGGTATGTCCAGTCTTTTATTGGTAGCCATTTTGTCACAAACCCTGGACAAAATTAGCTTTCATATTATTTTTTTTTGCATTTTTCACACAAAAAAATCTGCCCTTTCACAGACTATATCATCATCATTATAATCAGGCTGAGATCCTGTGGAGCTTCAAGATCCAACCGGCCAAACAAGTATTGACTAACTAAAAGATATTATAGTGGGTAGCATGGGAAGGGAGACTGTAGTGATGGATATAGCACTACCTAGCATACAATCAAGAAGAAATAATATGAGATTATGGACAAATCCTAAAGGCTGAAAGAAGACCTAGAAAGCCTCCAGAAAGCACATAGATGGAATCAAGTGCAAATAATAAAATGTGTGTGCCGATACATGCAAACACCAATGAGTCATTTAAATATACAATCCTGTATTGATATACGTAATTGAAGTAGCAAAGAGCAAAGGACAAGCAAAGTCCAGCACTATAATCAATGGTGGAATGACACTAAGCATGAGACAGAGCAATTAGAACTGCAGTGACTGAAGTTGAACATAACTATTCGTATGTAGTATGGGGGGGAAAAATCACCATGGAAACCTCTATGTGTGTTCTTCCTGTGTACAGCCCAGTTCATATGAACTGTATTTAAAGAAAGTCTCTCTGTGGGGAAGATAAATAACACCACAGGGCAAGTCACAAACCAAAGCTGCTTTTCTAATTTGCAAGAACAAAAACATCCGCGTTAGTTATAAAATGACTGTCTGACAGACTCAAAGCAAAACTGTTCCATCAGTAAAGAAAGCAATGTCAACAGAGGCTGCTTTCTGGAGAGACACACACGCTTCTCCAAGCCTTCACATGTATTATTCATTTTCCACCAATCAAAAGCGCGTTCTGTGTGTTCAAAGGAAGGAGAAGCCAAATTCCGGAGATGAAATTGGAACTGGCTGGGTTCTCTCCACTGTTTTCTGAAAAGGAAAGGGTTTAAAAAGCAGTGTGTCAGTAAAAAGGGGAACAGCCAAAGAGAAATTAGAATGCCAATATCCCCTTTTACTAATATTTCCCTTTCTCTTTTATTCCTCCCAGCTGCACAGCTGGGGAAATTGGAATTTTTAACAACATGAAATAGTGCTTCGGGAACATGATTTGTCAAAGGCTGTGTCAACTCACTAATAATTCTGTAGTTGTTTAACCCTGTGAGTCCTGGTGTGTCAGTTAACATGTTACATTTCCCTGAGATATACACTGAACTTATGCTGATATGGTTAATGAAGAAAATGCCACCCGCTACAATTGATTAGCCTAGATAGATCCTCATTAGCCCAAGCAGCACAGAGGGGATGGACTTCTAGGCACTCTTGTTTAAAAATGGTTTTACAATGGTTTAATACTAAATGGAAGAGGTTGGCACTGGGGCACCCCAGACACTATAACCACTTCAGTGGGATTATACAGTTACAGTGCCTAGAGTGTCCCTTTAATGGCAGTTTTGGATGTATTTTGGAAGGTTGTTCATAGATTACATTAGAAGATAATGAGGTAGATTACAACCAATCTAGTATTTGAGATTTATTGGCATGTTAAGAACTGTGGGGGAGTTGTAAATTTTGTCAAAGCAATTGCAATTTCACTATTATCCCCAGTAAGTGAAAAAATTGCCCCATACCCTATGATTTTTAACAGTCAGGTCACAGTCCTTCCAAATAAGAGTTATTAACACAGTAACTGAACCATCAAACAAATTCAATAACCAAAAGAACTGCAAACGTCACTGAAAAGACTTTTTCAGCAATTAACCAAAACTCCAAAAAAGTGTTCGCTTGAGCAGAACAAACATAACAAACATTTCCCCAGAGTTATGCAAGGCTCAAGTAAGATTAACAAACTTGTACTAACGATTCCTTGTTAATTAATTAATCCAACTAAAGAAAATAACTGTATAGCAATAAAATAACATGACAAAAACATTAGTGGACCTTGGCTATCAAGGTGTGGGAGAACCTAGTATGGGATCAAATCTGTGAATATGAAGTGTAGGATGGTACTCACTCCAGGAGTAGGATGATTTGGTAAGAATTTAAACTACTAATGCATATATGAGGTACCTTGTTCCCGAGAACAATGACACATCCAGAAATTTCAAGGCCCATCATTGACTTTCAAAAAATGTTAATTAAGAAAATTCGTAGAACGTTGTCAATAAACTGAAAATTTTCATTTATATTCAACCTGAGACGAATGATAATGTATACTGGCATTTTCTTCATGCAATCCCTGTTTATTTTTCAAGTGATGGTTGTAACATATATGTATTTAGTTTTATTTTGTTTTAGGTTAATATAATTAGAATACCCCAAAAGTTCTGTGTTTGTGTTTAGTAAAATGAAAACTAGAGAGAATATTATAAAGATGATTGATAAATACAAAAATATATATACGTGTCTGTTAGTCTACCCATTGTACAGCGCTATGAAATTTGCTGGCGCTATACAAATAATAAAATAATAATAATAATAACATGTAAGCTATAAAAACGTAAAAGAGATGTGGATTGTAAAACGCAGAAGGTACACTATTCTCATACTCTCTTTTTTTATGGCTCTCCCCAAGTTCATAAGGGTAATCCAGTCGCTGACCTGTGCCTAGAGAGGTATCAGCTACACATCGCTGACGAGGTCAAAAGAAGGCCGAAATGATCGTCCCGAGGTTGCTATATCTCTTGTGCATAGAGAACCTGCTGGCATTTTGGTTCTGGACTGCCTTTATGGGTGGGATTAGTTTGATATGCCTTACAACAGGTTCTCTCTGTAATGGCACAATGTGAGCAAAAACTATTTTGAGACCTGAACGGGGATTTACCGAAGCGCAAGCTACTGAGTTGCTCTAAGCGTTTGTCCATTCTCAGAGTTCTCATATTCTCTGTTTTTGTAGCTCTCATTTATCACCTGACTATGTAGAGATATGGAAATATAAGTCACAAAATATGTAATCTTGATACAAGAAATAAAAGAATACGAGTGTTGGCTGATTGTTTCTTTTCTATGGATCAAATTTATACCCAGCAGCCAGAAATTGAAGGATTGCGGACAGCAGGCAGAGTTTCTCTAATGGGGCATTGAAATAACGGAATGATTAGACTGTGTAGGAGGTGGAATGTAAAGTGAAAATTGTTTCCAATAAATTCTGTATCCGCCCTCCTGCTGTGTAGTTGTCTCTCCTCCTCACAAACCTTTACGAGCAACTGTTTTGGGCAGGCATTCTGAATAAATAAGGGGACGCATGTCAGCAGAGAGCACCAACACTATATCCAGTTGCACTTTCTGCTGAAATGTATTTGCCCATAAAGTCTTTTATAGCCAGTTTTCTGGTGAAGGGACAATGATTTAGTCCAGGAAGTTATTTCGGTAGCTTTGCATATTGAGTGCTTACTCGTACATGCAGAACATTAAATGTTGCAGCAGTTTACATTAAAAACAAGAAGAGGTTAAATGAACACAAAGTTGAGGCTAAAATCCATTCCCATACATTTTACTTTCTCTGAGCTGTTTAAACTAGGTATTGACCAGAATTAACTAATAAATTGCATTTTTTTATAAATTAAAACAATTCTCCAATTCTAAGTCTCCAATTGCTATTTTTCTAGTTTGGCTATTTTGGGCTAACATTTATTACCTACAATTTCCAGTTTGGTGAACAACTACGACCAAGTTCAATGCAGGCGTTATATTACCCCCATGTATTATTGTGACCCTCTCCTAATTGGTCTTCCCAAAAACCATAATACAGTCTGTAATGAATGCTGCTGCCAGACTGATTTTCCTCTCTAGTACGTCCTCTCACACCTCAACACTCTGTCAGTCCTTACATTGGCTATCTGTATCCTATAGGAGTCAATTCAAAGTACTAACCTATAACTATAAAGCATTGAACAATTCTAGCCCCTCTTATATCTCATCACAGCTACATAGGTATGCCCCTTCTCGGTCTCTCCGCTCTGCTCATGACCTTCTCCTGTCCTCTGCTCGTACCCGTACGGCCAACTCACGCTTGCAGGACTTCTCGCGGACGGCTCCCTTCCTATGAAATAGCCTGCCTACCGCTATCAGACTCTCCCCTAGTCTTCAATCGTTTAAGAAGTGCCTTAAAACCCATCTCTATAGGAAAGCATATGGCCTCCCAGAGTAACCTCTACCTCACATACCTGTCTATTGCTCTTTCCTAAAGGGCAGCACTCTACTCTCTCTCCCAGCCCTGCTTCACTCCCACCCTTTTTGATTGCTATATTCTGTCCTATTGTGTTTTATACCCTACCTCCTATACCCCTCTTATAATATTGTAAAGTGCTATGGAATCTGTCGGCTCTATATAAATGGCAATAATAATAATAATAATAATAATAATAATAACATATTAATTAAAATTTTATTTAAAAAATACAAAAAAAAGTTTGATCAACCTGTATGACTTTTCTGCAGAAGGTATTTTCCTTTAAGACAATCAGGGTTATTCATTAAAGGGAAAATTGTTATGAATTGAAAGTGAATTTCAAATTTGAGCCCAAAACAGCCAAAATAGAAAATTGTTTGAAGTAAACTGTGCTTCCAGTTTGGCTACTTTGACCTTAATTTTTAAATTTCATTTGAATTCCTGAGAATTTTCACTTTACTGAACAACCCTGAATGTAAATATCGAAAAAGTGTACTAGAAAACAAAAATTGTAAATAGATTTGCATTTCTTTGTTGACAATTGAAAATAAATAACATTAAATTTCAGAATATCCTTTATAATGTACCTCCATAGCAGATAAATGTTCTTAATGAACAAATCATTTAAGAATTCGTTGGCAGGATTATTTTTTTTTTAAATGGTGGGCAAAGAATCTTGGAAGATTTCCATATCACCAGTTAGCACTCTGTGTCCATTTTTGAGGAAATGGTTTAGACAAGCACCGTAAGGTGCGTGCCAAATATGTTTTTCAGTTTTTGCAGGCTGTATATTTATAAGTATTTACTCTTGTAGTGGATCCAGGGTAACCCGACTGGTTACCTCTGCAAATTCCTTTCCTTCAACCCTCCCTTTATCCCCAAAGCCTGCCACTACATCAACTGCCATGGGTCTTCTTCCCAACAGCCTCTGTGGCTGGGAGTCTAGGCTCAGGACAAAGCGACCGTCCCTTTGTCTTTCAGGCACAGAAAAGGCCGCCCGTGGGAAAAGAGCTGGTCTCTTTGTCCCTCGGGCTCATGAGAGCCTGCCAAAACTCAGTGACCCAAAAGTCACTGAGTGACCCAAAAGTGCCCACACCAATCTCAGGGATCCTTGCCTCAGTCCCTCGATCGACTAGGCTCCATTTGCAAGGTCCTGGCATGAAACACAGACAAGGAAAGCATCTCCTTTCAGGGTATGAATGCTCCCCCTGGATGGCATTCAACTGTACAAATGGCGGACACCCAGGGAGCACCCATTAATTACTTCCCTTGCGGTTTCACACCTATGTTGCTGGTGCGAGCGTGCGTTCTGATTAATTGGTGTGAATGTTCTAATGGGGCACTGGGGAAGCCCTTGTTCGGGATACGAATGAGTCAGTAAACAATCCACGAATGCTCCCCCCTGGTGGTGTTCGCCTGTACGAATGGCTGCCACCCAGGGAAGCACTCATTAATTTCTTCCCTTGCGGTTTGCTGTTTTGACACTTATGTTACGAGGTGATTGGAAGGTGTGAACATTCTATACTAACATTCTAAATGAGGTATTGGGGTCGTTGCCGTTCGAGAGGTTAAATTAATTCCCTCTGTGGAAGCACTCCCAAACGGGGAGCAGGCACAATAAATGTAATACAGATAGGAAACACATATTACAAGCGGGAACCACACGAACCAGCAGCGATTCCGCCACAACTCTCAATTTTTTAATCACTCTGTACCATTTTCTTGGAGAGACAGTAAGCACTTTGTTGTCATACATTGCCACAGATACTTATTATTTTCTAAAGTTGATTATAGGGTCAGAACCATATATCGGAAGATGATGAAAGGTAGCTCTGCTGATCTGGCATGGGGGTCAGAGAGATTTTGACTTGGCTGGCCATGATTTATGGGGCTGGTAGTTCACAATGTCCGGAAACCCTGCTGTGCTGAAAGCATCCTCCCATGAAATGGTTCTGGCAGTAATGTATTTCCTTGGAAATGACTCTAGGAATTAATTAATTATCCATTTTCCATTTGGCTAGCTTGCTGTTTTACCTTAGAAATTAAGTATTCAATAATGTACTTTTTTTCTTCTAGTTGGTTTGCTTTCTTTTATTACTACCCTTAACAGTTGCACATGTACTTTTTGCTACATTAATGGATCCCTGATTGATGTAAACTTTGTAAAGATAAACATAGCAGAAATAAATATATATCCATATTTATATATAAAAAACTAAATATAGCTAACAGTCACCCAAATTACACTAGGTAAGATCTGGGAGAAAAAGAAAGAGGATTATAAAACAGAAACTAATATTATTTTTAATATGTTAATGTTGTCTTAGAGTGCCTACCAGGTAAAGGCAAAATTCCCCGATTTACCATGCCAATAACTTTAAAATGGAAGCATAAATGCATAAAGCATAAAAGCATATATAAAATTAAATCATTTTTTTTTTTCTATGCAAAAGCTAAAACAATTTGAGCGTGCAAAAATACATCATATTAAAGGAACACTGTAGCCACTATAAAAACTTCATCTTATTTGACTACCACCCAAAACCCTTTATTTTAATAATTAGAAGGCTTGGAAGTGTGGCCTCAAATCACACCCAAATCACAATGTTTTGGGTTTAAGACCCAAGGCTTACTTCCTGGCTTTCTTCTGTATTCAATGACTCTTTATGCCAAAATCATAGGCACATCACGGCAAGTGCCTATGACCCCCAATGATCTTCTAAAAGGAACACTGGAATGGACCATCATCCTGGAGGCATACTTCTAGGATGACATCAAATGAGGATGATGCCGTGGCAGCACCAGGAGAGACTCAGTGTCCCCCCATCTCAGCCCTGTCCCCTTAGTCAGCCCCTGTCCCCTCCTTAGCACTGTCCCCTTAGTTAGCCCCTGTCCCCCTCCTCAGCCCTTTCCCCTTAGTCAACCCCTGTCCTCCCTCCTCAGCCCTGTCCCCTAAGTCAGCCCCTGTCCCCCCTCCTCAGGCCTGTCCCTTCAGTCAGCACCTGTCCCCCCTCCTCAACCCTGTTCCCTTAGTCAGCCCCTGTCCCCCCTCCTCAGCCCCTGTCTCCTTAGTCAGCCCCTGTCCCCTCCTCAGCCCCTGTCCCCCCTCCTCAGGGGCTTATTTCCCTACCCTCATCACTTCCTGTGACTCGGCCGCACCGGACGTGACGTTCGCCAATGGAGGAGGTGTGCCGCGCCGCGCAGCTGCAGAAGGACAGGGTAGGGAAATTTCACAGCTAGAGCTGGGGAGAAGGGGCCACCTAATGCGCATGCGCCTAACCTATCTGGGGTACACTGGCCAACACTGCGCATACAGGGTTAGAGAGGGTGTAAGGTAGAGAAAAATTACGGGCTAACTACTCCCGTCGTCGGGATACACCGCGCATGAACAAGCGGGCAGGGAGATTTCTTATACCGAACATCCATCCAATCTCCCTGCCCCACACTGCCGACCCAGCTATCAAAGCCTGACATACGGACACCGCGCATGCGCAGTGTGGGGGTAGGGAGATCAGATGGACACTTTCACTGTTAAATCTCCCTACCCCTCAGTGCGCACGCGCGGTGTCTGATCATCTGGAGCATCCTGACTGTCATCTACCAGGTCAGTCTCTCTCCGCTCCCAACAATCTCAGCCATGTGGTGCCTGCAGAGTATATGGGGGGTGTCTGCGCAGTATATTGGGGGGGTCTTCACAGTATATGGGGGGTCTGAGCAGTATATTGAGGGTCTGCACAGTATATTGGGGGTCTATATTGGGGGCTCTGAGCAGTATATTGGGCTGGCGGTATATTAGTTTTGCTCAGTATATTGGGGGTCTGGGCAGTATATTGGGGTCTGCTCAGTATATTGGGGGGCTGCGCAGTATATTGGGGGCTGTCTGCACAGTATATGGGGGTGTCACGCAGTATATGGGGGGGTGTCTGCGCAGTATATTGGCGGGTGTCTGCGCAGTATATTGGGAGTGTCTGTAAAGTATATTGGGGTGGCCTGTGTGTTAGATGTGGGGGGCAGTGTATTAGATGGGGGGCTGTGCGTTAGATGTGGGGGAGGCTGTGCGTTAGATGTGGGGATGCTGTGCCTTAGATGTTGGGGGGGAGTGCATTACATGTGGGGTGCAGTGTATTATATTTGGGGGATGTGCATTAGATGGGGAGCTGTGAAGTACGTGTGGCCTGTGTGTTAGATGTGTACAACCCTAGTTTCACAAAAAAATATTTATTTCCTAGATATCATATGCCATGGCATGCTTTTTGCTATGAAACCGCAGCCATCTAGTCACTCACCAGAGAAGGATGAGAAACTGCACCCCAGTCAGAGGGACTGCCCCACATCTGCAACCAAATCCGTCGGTCACCGAATTCTGTAATCTCTGTTTCTTTATCCATTCTGTATGTATAGTACTCCCAATTCTTATATTTAATCCGGTGTGTCTCCCACAATCTTTGTGTCTGTCTGCTGTATGTATGTGGCACGCAATTCTGCATGCACTGTGTCTGTTATGCCATTTACTCTAACCAGTTTTTTGGGGGGTTTTTTGTGTGTCACAACTCTGACATGCATGTTCTCCTATGGGACACGAAGTACATGAAGAGGAATGAAGAAGCCCATGTTTGAGGCTCATCTACAGGGTGGAGTATTGAATTTATAAGTAGTGAAGTGGCATCTGGCACGTGACATGCTGCTCATGTTTGCACAGCGACTTCAACATTGTGTACTGTGATCATGGCCAAGTTCAGGGATAGGTAACCTTGGGCAGTCCAGATGCTGTGAATTACACCTCCCATAATGCTGGCAAAGCATTATGGAAGGTGTAGTCCAAAACATCTGGAATATCGAATGCGTATGAATGAAAAGTATGGTGTGTGTGAATGGTCAGTAACAAGGGTTTAGTTACTCTAACCAGTTTTTTATTTGTTTTTGTGTGTGTCACAACTCTGACAAGCATGTTCTCCTATGGGACTCGAAGTACATGAAGTGGAATGAAGAAGCCCATGTTTGAGGCCCGCGTCCACTGTGGAGTATTGAATTTATAAGTAATGAAGTGGCATCTGACACGTGACAAGCTGCTCCTGTTTGCACAGCAACTTCAACATTGTGTACTGTGATCAGAGGTAGGTAACCTTAGGCAGTCCAGATGCTGTGAATTACACCTCCCATAATGCTGGCAAAGCATTATGGAAGGTGTAGTCCAAAACATCTGGAATATCGAATGCGTATGAATGAAAAGTATGGTGTGTGTGAATGGTCAGTAACAAGGGCTGAAGCCTTGACGTGGCGTTACTGCTCACATGTGTATCCATGTGCCAATTCAACCAATGTGAGTGACTGTAATACTTATGAGGTAACCATAAATACCGTGACTATGGAAAATTAAACGCCTGTATCACCTAAACACTGCTTATACTGTGACCGTATCTCCTAAACACTGCTCATACTGTGACTGTATCTCCTAAACAATGCTTATACTGTGACTGTATATCCTAAACACTGCCTATACTGTGACCGTATCTCCTAAAAACTGCTTACACTGTGACTGTACCATCTAAACACTGCCTACACTGTGACCGTATCTCCTAAACACTGCTTACACTGTGACTGTATCTCCTAAACACTGCTTACACTGTGACCGTATCTCCTAAACACTGCTTACACTGTGACCGTACCATCTAAACACTACTTACACTGTGACCGTATCTCCTAAACACTGCTTACACTGTGACCGTACCATCTAAACACTGCCTATACTGTGACCGTATCTCTGAAACACTGCTTACACTGTGACTGTATCATAAAAACTGCTTATACTTATCGGGTGAAATCTAGGGTTATATACTCCATGCCACTTTAATCAGGGGGGGTAATAAAGTGTTCCAGATATAGTGCCCCAGTTTGATCAGGTTCAAATCATTATATATGAGACTGTTTTCTCAATTCCAGATCAAGTTTCAGTTTGATGAGGGAGGCAGTTTAAAGCATTATACACTAAGTGCATTTTCTGTATTTTAGATCTGGTGTCCCAGTATGGGATGGAGACCATTGTTCTGTTTAACAAGAGGATAGTTGTGCATCATCTATGACTGACGGCTCAGCAGGGATTCAAGTTCATGAAATGGAACCCTCTGTTGCATTAGAACCAATTCTGAGATTATGACCAAACTGTAAAGCACTTAATATTTTTATGATATTTTATTTATGTATTTTGAATGTTGTGCAAAGACCCCAGATGGTCACTGTTCCACTTGTATTCCAGTGGCCATGAAGGGCAGGTGAAGGTAGTTTTTACTTGACTTAAAATGTCCTTTGTATGCATCTTCTTTCTCAAGGTCCTCTTCAGCTCCTGGAGTGTTAATCTGCCAGGAGCCAACGGAAGCGCTCTACTCAAGTTGCATGCATTAGCTCTGTCTTTTGTCAAAAGTAGGAAAAATTCTTAAGATAAAGTTGTTCCTGTTTGCTCTTAATTTGTGGGCGTCGCAGGGATGCTTTAAGTCAAAATTGAAAGCGCTCTATCTTTCTTTCTATTCTATGCCTCTAATCCTCAACATGGAAATTGTAGTTTGTAATAATAAAAAATATGTAGATTGTAATATGCTTTCTGGTTACGTTCTGGTGAGTTTTAACTTAATTTTTTATTTTTACAGCTCCCAAGGGAAGGAGCAAACCGCCTTGAGGAGTCCCTGCATAAGAGACTATTGGATATAGAAGGCTGTACTAAAGGAA
Source organism: Pelobates cultripes (assembly GCA_933207985.1). NCBI lineage: Eukaryota > Metazoa > Chordata > Amphibia > Anura > Pelobatidae > Pelobates > Pelobates cultripes. The sequence continues at coordinate 70,852,314 of OW240912.1, forward strand.
GATCTCATCACAGCATCATCCAAGCCCTAGTCAGATGTATATGAAGCCTCTTAAGAGTAAAGAGCTGCTAATAATATCTGATAATAGGCCACATGTGCAATTATTATGTATGTAATTAATGTACAACATACTTTTTCACTTTTTTGTTACATTAGAAATTAACAAATATTGTTAGACTTTTTGTTTACTGCTGCCTTAAAAAAAAAAAAATATTAAAACTCCAAACAATTTTGAAATGTGCTGTGAAATGTGTATCTGTAATCAACGTTAACCTGCTAATTATTGAGGGACAATGGAGAGCAACCCCAAACAATCTAGGACTTTTAGGAAATATGGCTTTGTATCAAACTATGATAATATATGGTGCATATGGTTCCTCTTGGCACTGTGCCTATGGAAGGTTTTGCTTATAACTGTGATGACTTTCAAAATATAGCAATAAGCAGAGTTGTTCTTTAAAGGGACACTATAGGCACCAACAACACTTCATCTCGTTGAAGTGGTTTGGGTGCAGTGCCTATGTTCCCTTAACCCTGCAATATGAAATATTGCAGTTTCTGAGGAACTGCAATAATTACCTTGCAAGGTTATCTCATCCTCTATTGGCTGTCTTCAGGTCCTTAGCGGAGACCAACTACATGAAATGACACTGGACATCCTCACACTTTGCATGAGGACGTCCAGCGTCTTTTAAAACGCTATAGAAAAGCCTTGAGTTAATGCTTTCCGATGTGGAAGCCCAAATGTGTGCGCAGGAGGGACAGATGTTGGCGGAGCCTGACCTAACAATCAGGTAACTGACAAAAATGGTGAAGAGGGTGTTAGAAATACAGTTTGATATGCCTAGCACCATAGGTTTCCTTTAAAACAAATTTATATAGGTTCCCAAAACATCTATAATGCCAAAAAGGCACTCCAATCTGTGTTCAACAATAGAACCTGAGGTCTTTGTTTTTTTGTGTTTTCTCCTCTGAAATCCACCATCTCATCACCCTGCTGTAGAATTGCAGTGATGTCATACAATGGGACACAGCAAGTGCTGTTATTATTTATAGCTAAGTAACACAAATAGCATGTCAAGGTGTCAGCAATATACTTTATTTCTTCAAAGTTAATATGCAGTTAACACTTTATATGTATAGTGAAAAAAATATAAAAGTCAATGCGGAAACTGGCTAAAAAAATTATCGTATCCAACATGGAGAAAGTTCAATCACCTGTACAGAAAGGCTGTATGGCATTAGGAAGGCAGTATCTTTAATATAATAGTCTCTCTCTATCTGGGCCGTCCGGGATTCTTAATCACTGGAAGATGAAGGTTACGTCATGTCTGCAGCATGTGTTCCCGAAGCAGTCATATGGAAGTTTTCTGTAGAAGAAGGTAATCTCTTCTGTTTCAGCAGGTCTAGGTTAATGGTGGTGGGTTTTTTCTCTGGCACTGGAACCAATAAAGGAGTGTAAAATTGAGAGGATCACCTTGTTTTTCCCACAAATCTAAGAAAACTCAGAACAGAAGATTGAGGATAGTGGTTAACAACTTAATGAAACTGCAAACACTATGTAACGGACCGTTTTGCACACAAGGGGTAAAAACCGTTTAGGCGATCGGCCCCCTTTCCAGAGATACAGGCACGGCTACTGCAGAACACCAAAACTCACGAACTGGATACAAAATAGCACTCCAACTCCCGAACTGGAACCTCCCAAATAGCTGCTAGCAGACGAACAGGAAAAGCAGACGAACAGCTTACACTCCTGGCAATCAGTCTCTAACAGCATACAGTGAATCCCCCAAGAACGAGACAAGGCTCCGTGTTGAGGGTCAAGCAGTGGTCTGAGGTGCTGGCACACCCAGCCTGGTTTTTATTACAGTCTTGCAAATACAGGACCGCCCACAGGGAGGTATAAAACAACCAATCACATCACAGTTACATCCCACATATTCCCTCCCCTTATCCTGAGAGGAAACTCAATTACACATACAGTTAAAACATACTTTCTACCCAACTTTCATAACTCTAAAACCATACATCACATTCACATAAAATTACATATTTGGAATCAATCCATTCAGGGGAGCAACATATTAAAAATGGCACAAATCAGACAAGGGGTTCAAAAGTTAGTAAAAAGTCCTTTGTGACTAAATGAAGCATGGCTTTCTGGCCCAAACCAGTTTCAGAGTCTTCTATCCTGGAGAGTAATTCAATTATATCCCAGGACAGACACAAGACTCCATTAAGCACATGGTTGCAAAAAGACACAAAACACTTTAAAATACATAAAGTCACATTTATTACATAAACACAGACATTTCACATATCCCCAGATAGCTCAGGTCTGAGCGCACATTATTAAGTGAATGGCGCTCGGACCACACAAATACAGTTTAATCGCCATGGAGCCAAAGTCTTTACAGTCAGTTTCATACGAATGGGCTCCATGGGATTCCTATCTGGGGTATAACACATTCAAACAAATCTACTGAACCCCAGGCAGAAAAGCACGAATACAGCTTTTCTGCAGGCAAAAATAAAGTCTTTTAAAAGGGGGCCATAGTCCAAAGGCAGCAGGCGAGCAACCAGGCTTCTCCAATGCAATGTGGCGAGATTGGTCTTGTCACACACTAAAACTAACTTACAAAATTCACAGTGTAAGCAGTGTGTAGGTGGCACGGTCACAGTATAAGCAGTGTTTAGGTGATACGGTCACAGTATAAGCAGTTTTAGATGATACGGTCACAGTGTAAGCAGTGTTTAGGTGATACAGTCACAGTGTAAGCAGTGTTTAGGTGATACGGTCATAGTGTAAGCATTGTTTAGGAGATACGGTCAAAGTATAAGCAGTGTGTAGGTGATACGGTGACAGTATAAGCAGTGTTTAGATGGTACGGTCACAGTGTAAGCAGTGTTTAGGTGATACAGTCACAGTATAAGCAGTGTTTAGGTGATACGGTCATAGTGTAAGCATTGTTTAGGAGATACGGTCACAGTATAAGCAGTGTTTAGGTGATACGGTCACAGTATAAGGCAAAGTTTATGTGATACAGGTCACAGTATAAGCAGTGTGTAGGTGATACGGTGACAGTATGAGCAGTGTATAGATGATACGGTCACAGTGTAAGCAGTGTTTAGGTGAAAAGGTCACAGTGTAAGCACTGTTTAGGAGATACGGTCACAGTATAAGGCAATGTTTATGTGATACGGTCACAGTATAAGCAGTGTTTAGGTGATACGGTCACAGTATAAGCAGTGTTTAGATGATACGGTCACAGTGTAAGCAGTGTTTAGGAGATACGGTCACAGTGTAAGCAGTGTTTGGGTGATACGGTCACAGTGTAAGCAGTGTTTAGGTGATATGGTCACAGTATAAGCAGTGTTTAGGAGATACGGTCACGGTATAAGCAGTGTCTAGGAGATACGGTCACAGTGTGAGTAGTGTTTAGGTGATACGGTCACAGTGTAAGCAGTGTTTAGGAGATACGGTCACAGTATAAGCAGTGTTTATGTGATACGGTCACAGTATAAGGCAATGTTTATGTGATACGGTCACAGTATAAGCAGTGTTTAGGTGATACGGTCACAGTGTAAGCAGTGTTTAGGTGATACGGTCACAGTATAAGCAGTGTTTAGGTGATACGGTCACAGTGTAAGCAGTGTTTGGGTGATACGGGCGTTTAATTCTCCATAGTCACAGTATTTATTGTTACCTCATAAGGATTACGGTAACTCACATTGGTTGAATTGGCACATGGATACACATGTGAGCAGTAACGCCACATCAAGGCTTCAACCCTTGTTACTGACCATTCACACACATCATACTTTTCATTCATACGCATTTGGTATTCCAGATGTTTTGGACTACACCTCCCATAATGCTTTGCCAGCATTATGGTAGATGTAATTCACAGCATCTGGACTGCCTAAGGTTACCTACCTCTGATCACAGTACACAATGTTGAAGTTGCTGTGCAAACAGGAGCAGCTTGTCACATGTCAGATGCCACTTCATTACTTATAAATTCAATACTCCACAGTGGACGCAGGCCTCAAACATGGGCTTCTTTATTCCACTTCATGTACTTCGTGTCCCACAGGAGAACATGCTTGTCAGAGTTGTGACACACACAAAAACAAATAAAAAACTGGTTAGAGTAACTGGCATAACAGACAGTGCATGCAGACTTGCGTGCCACACACATACAGCAGACAGACACAAAGATTGTGGGAGACACACGGGATTAAATATAAGAATTGGGAGTACCATACATACACAATGCACAAAGAGACAGAGATTACAAAATTCAGTGACCCACGGATTTGGTTGCAGATGTGGGGCAGTCCCTCTGGCTGGGGTGCAGTTTCTCATCCTTCTCTGGTGAGTGACTATTTGGCTGCGGTTTCTTAGCAAAAAGCATGCCATGGCATATGATATCTAGGAAATAAATATTTTTTTGTGAAACTAGGGTTGTACACATCTAACACACAGGCCACACGTACTGTACAGCTCCCCATCTAACGCACAGCCCCCAAATATAAAACACTGTCCCCCCACATGTAACGCACAGCCTCTTCATCTAATACACTGCGTCCCCACATCTAACGCACAGCCCCCATGTAATACACTGCCCCATCTAACGCACAGCCCCCATCTAATACACTGCCCCCCAACATCTAACGCACAGCCTCCCCACATCTAACGCACAGCCCCCATCTAATGCACAGACCACCCCAATATACTGCGCAGACACCCCAATATACTGCGCAGAGACCCCCCAATATACAGCACAGACCCCCTAATATACTGCGTAGACCCCCCAATATACAGCACAGACCCCCCAATATACTGCGCAGACACCCCAATATACAGCACAGACCCCCAATATACTCGCAGACCCCCAAAATACAGCGAGACTCCACAATATACTGCACAGACAGCCCCATATACTGCGCAGACAGCCCCCCATATACTGCGCAGATCCCCCCAATATACAGCGCAGAGCCCCCTATATACTGTGCAGACAGCCCCCCATATACTGCGCAGACCCCCCAATATACTGCACAGACAGCCCCCATATACTGCGCAGACGCCCCCCTATATACTGTGCAGACACCCCCATATACTCTGCAGACCCCACATGGCTGAGATTGTTGGGAGAAGGGAGAGACTGACCTGGTAGATGACAGTCAGGATGCTCCAGATGATAGGACACCACGCGTGCGCACTGAGGGGTAGGGAAATTTAACAGTGAAAGTGTCCATCAGATCTCCCTACCCCCACACTGCACACGCACGGTGTCCGTATGTCAGGCTATGATAGCTGGGTCGGCGCGTGCGCAGTGTGGGGCAGGGAGATCAGATGGATGTTCGGTATAAGAGATCGACAACGGGAGTACTTACCCGCGTGTGCGCACTGGCCCGTAATTTTTCCCTACTTTACACCCCCTTTAACCCCTGGTGAGGTTTCCTGTGCATGCGCAGTGTCGGCCGGTGTACACCTGACAGGTTAGGCGCATGCGCATTAGGTGGCCCCTTCTCCCCAGCTCTAGCTGTGAAATTTCCCTACCCTGTCCTTTTGTGGCTGCGTGGCGCGGCACACCTCCTCCTCCATTGGCGAACGTCACACCCGGTGCGGCCGCGTCACAGGAAGTGACGAGGGTAGGGAAATCTAACGTGGTAGGGAAATTTGATAGAACACCGGCCGACTCCACTGACTGCAGGCTGCAGGAAGAGGCAGGGGGTTCAGATTTTTCCTTTTTTTGCTGGATGTGGCTGGCCCTGGGTTTAGGGCGGCCTGGGGGGCAATTGCCTCCCTGCCCCCCTTCCCAGCCCGCCCCGCCTGGTGGAACGTTTTCAAAATATTAACAAACTATTTGACTATTACCAGGGTGGGGAGGCACCATTGTACTTATAGCACTTTAACCATTACATCGCGCTGTTGTGGTTTTGGTGCTTGGAGTGTTCCTTTCAGTTGGACTGAAAAAAATATATTTATTAAAGTACGATCAATGCTTGAACTGTGCTCTGGGAAAAGCAAAAGATGTAATAACTGTTAGTCCTCGTGAGCACGAAAGCCTTGGCCAGCTGCCCCTTTTGCCCTGCATTAAAATGGCACTGTACAGAGCAATATAAAAAATATACTCTAACCTTTTGGGATTCTCCTACAAAGTGTTAAAACTGACTTGTGGGCTTCCATTGGGAAATGCGTGCTGCTATGTCAGTTCAATGTTCAGCATAGCTGTATATATTTTCCCTTTTTTTCTTACCATTGCAAGGGAGAGAAAAGTATGTTGATAATATAACCAATACCATCATCATTTTGTTATGTGAAAGTTGTTATTATCCACTGCCGTTTTTAATTCTGTAGTAACCTAACTGTCATGTCCCCACCAATGTAAAGCATCAATTGAAAGAACTCTCTGAGAGTGGGTTTTCTGGCACAGCATCTTTTGACAAAGTTATTCTTAAAGGACCACTCTAGGCACCCAGACCACTTCAGTTTAATGAAGTGGTCTGGGTGCCAGGTCCAGCTAGGGTTAACCCATTTTTTCATAAACATAGCAGTTTCAGAGAAACTGCTATGTTTATGAATGGGTTAAGCCTTCCCCCTAATCCTCGAGTGGCTGTCTCATTGACAGCCACTAGAGGCGCTTGCGTGCTTCTCACTGTGATTTTCACAGTGAGAGCACGCAAGCGTCCATAGGAAAGCATTATGAATAAAAATAATAAAGGACACAGCTTTTTCCAAGCAAAATTTGGCAAGCAGTAAGCACTACACTTTACAAATGGACAAATGAAATTATACCAATGCATTTTTTTTCTTTGCTAATGCATTTGCTGTTTTACTGTGTTTAACTAAATCTACAGTAGATTTTAGATGCCATGACTAAAATCTAATGGATTTTGTTAAAGCCTCTATCTGTCTCTTTTGTTAATTTAAGCGGCAAATTTCAATTCAGTTTTAGTCATAGTCTTTTGACTAAAAGTCCATTTTAGTTTTAGTCGTATTTTAGTCATCTGAATTGTTTTAGTTTTAATCTAGTTTTAGTTGACTAAATCTCAAAGTTTAGTCGACTAAAATTTTACTAAAATTGTTAGTCGCCAAAATTAACACTGGTGTTCAGTGCAAGATCATTGCCCCATAATTAATAGTTAATGAAATCCCATTGTATCAAAACATGATTGCAATATTTTCTACTGTCTGAAGCATTGCTACAGTAGAATGATAAATAGCTCTATCAGACCAAGAACCTTTTAGTTATATGCTTTATTATTTTTGAATGTTTGCAATTATCAGGATATATAATCAAATTCTTGGAGTGTGGAAGAAATCCCTTAGCACAAAGATATTTGCTATATGTATCAGTGCCTTATAACCTACATTATCCCTACGATAACTTGATCATGAAATCGCCTGTGCATACATCTAAGCATTTTTTTTTGTCAGCTGTTGCATGGCAATTACTATTGTTTACAAGTATTAAAAACTGTCTGTGCACTGTTTTAAAAAGCAAAAGATTTTAAATTCTTGAATTCTGTATCGGATGTGGTTTTTGACAGTTATTTCAGCTATTTACTGCACCTCTGCTTTTTCCTGCTGGTGCTCTAACATTCTCAAAGTTAAAGGGACATTGCCGCGCATGCGCATTAGGTCCTTTTCTCCGGCTGATGTTGGTGGGGGAGGAGTGTGGGCGGAGCCTGACCCAGCGCCGAGGGACATCGGCTCTGGATTCAGGTAAGTAACTGAAGGGGTTTTAAGGGGGGCACTGTAGGATTCTATAGTGCCAGGAAAACAGCTTTGTTTTCCTGGCACTATAGAATCCCTTTAACACATTTGGTTGAACCATATAGTTAAAGGGACACTCCAGACCCATAAAGTACTTCAGCTTGCTAAAGTGCTTGATGTGTGAATATTGTGTTCTCTTGTTTCCTATACAAAAAATATATAATTTAATAGAAATAAATTTATAAATTAACCTTGTTACAAACACCACTGGCTGTCAATCAAACAGTCCTGTAACTTCTTGGTTTGATTAGTTCAGTGAAGCCAAACTCAAGAGGCAGTGATTGCTCACAGCACCTATCTTGTCAAGACTTCTCATTAAGCTGCATTGGGAAGGCTGTGGTTGGACAAACACAGAAAGTCTGGGCTGAGAAAGAAAGGGAGAGCTTGCAAAGGCTGCAGACAGCAGACCTGCAGCGTTTGCAAAGTGTTTTTAGATATACGCCCAATGAAAAAAAGCATAATTACATACATGTATGTTTTCATAGGGGCTATATCTACAAAGCAGAGATATTTATTCATGCATTAATTTTGGCAGTGGAGTGTATATTTAAAAAAATAGCAACAGTACTGTTTTAAAAAAAAAAATATGAAAATGTTGAGAAATTAGGATAGAAAAGGATAGAAAACTGTTTATTCAGTAATACAGAAAAAAATGCAGCTCAGGTTACATTATCTCTAGAGCAAAAATCTCAAAGTATTTATAACAACTAATGCACTTACTGTACCTCCCCCTTATGTTTTTCTATAATTCTCTGCATTTTATTATTATTATATAATTTCTCTAAATGTTTTCTGCTGTACGCCGGCATTGATTTTTCAAACGGAGAGATTGTTGTATATACAGTAAGCAAAGCTAGTTATTAGACACTACTGTATGACATCAGCAATTGGAGGTTGCTAATTTAGACCTTGAGTGCTTATTGTTCAGTAGATATCACATAAATGGTCAAAAGACAAATAACACCTCCCAATAAATATTCCTTTACAATATTCACTTCCCCGGCCAATACTATGGGCTGCGCAATATTTTGCGGATTCTGAATTAGGGAATCTTTGTACTTTTTGTTTTGTTTGATCGTTGTCGTTTTTTTTTTCCAATTATTTATTTATGTATTTATTTTGAGAGGATTCAGCACTTAAAAAGCTTAAATGTTAACTTAAAAACTAAAATACAAACATTGGCCCACATGTACAGCCTGCGTTTGAGAGCCTTTTGGAATGTATTGACTGCAGGTTCTGTTTTATTTAAAGCAGACCTACCACTTCACAAAACGCAACCGTTCCTTGTCCCCTTTTCCTCATAAAACACATATTACAGGATTGAGTAGTTTTCAGCAGTGTTAATTTTGGCAGGAAATTTCAATTTAGTTTTAGTCATAGCCTTTTTGACTAAAAAGCAGTTTTAGTCGTATTTTAGTCATCTGAATTGTTTTAGTTTTAGTCTAGTTTTAGTCGACTAAATCTCCACTAGATTTTAATCATCTAAACCTCCAGTACACTTCAGTCAACATGACTAAAAATGGGTTTAGTTAAAGCCTGTCCTTTAACCCCTTCCCCAGCCCCTCTGTGTTTCTTTGTGTCCTCCCAGCCCCTCTAGGTGTCTCTCTCCTAAGCCTTGATCTGTCTATTTTGCCCCTTTCACAGCCCTCTGTGCAGTGTTAGTTTTGGCTGCAATTTTTAATTTAGTTTAGTCACAGTCTTTTGACTAAAAAGCCATTTTAGTTTCAGTCATATTTTAGTTATCTGAATTGTTTTAGTTTTAGTATAGTTTTAACACTAATGTTTAGGACAGGATCATTGCCCTATAATGCAGCGAGGGAGCCACCTACACTTTTAGCAACTACAGAGAAAACTACATGTATGGCACTGCAGGTGTTAACTTTATTTAACTTGTATTCTCTGGCTGAACCAGGACAGTAAGACAATCTATATAAATTTAAAATTCAAAGCAGAAAATGATTTGAAAAAGCACAGCAAATAGCTAACAGTTTATTTAATTAGGTGGATTTTGCAAAAAAATATTACATGTGACAGTTCTGTATTAATGCTACAAAGATCATTTATGATGGCTAAATGACAATTAAATGTAGGGAGAAAAGGAGTCCCTTTTGCCTTGAATTTCCTTTTGTCTAGGTCTGGCATTCCTGAGGGGTGGGTAAAGCTAGCTATCAGACTGTGTTCAGTGTTCTGAATGCTAAATATAAGCTATTTCATTTGCAAGAGAAATCTAAGCCAGTGTAGAGAAAGGACACATTCAATATTTACTGATTGACAGCGCTCTCGGCCCTATAAGCCTTACTGTAAGCAAAGTGATCAGTTTTGAACGCAACAATTATAGTGTCAAGATTCCAGATTGTTTTCCAAGCACTCCTCCCCACTCTCTAAAAACAAATAGTATTCTGACATTCAACTACTGAGCCAGGGCTTTCAATAAGGACAGTGTTAATCTATATTAATATATAGATGGATAGGTAGATAGACTAATAGATAGACAGACACATAGATAGACGGATGGATAGACAGATCGACAGACTAAAGGTTAAACAATTAGTCACACTACAGGTGAAACTACCACTTACAGACTAGCTACCACGATCGTGTATACCTTTCGTCCTCATTAAAGGCACCTAGACAACTTCATCTCACTGGTCTGGGTGCATTGTACCCTTAACCCTGAAATCTAAAACACTGCCTCTAGGAAGGCTGAACTTGATGGACGCAAGTCTCTTTTCAGCAATGTAACTATGTAGCTGTAGGCATTTACCGCTGTTTCACGGAAATTAATTCCAGCGTCTTTAAAACACCCATAGGAATGTTTTGGTTCAATGGTTTCCTATGAGGAAGGCCTTACACGCTGTCCCTGCGCTTTATGTTCCGCCTCGCAATGATGTTGGAGGAGGAGGAGACAGAACCAGTGCCCAGTGTCTTCAGCGCTGGAAGGGTTTTAACTCTTTATTTGCCACCGTGTGGGGTTGGGGAGCAACGGAGTGGGGCAGAGGGACACTATAGTGTTAGGAATACAGTTGTGTATCCCTAACTCTATAGTGTTCCTTTTTATTAGTAAAAGATAGTAATAATTAATAAATATGAATCAGTAGGACTAACATGTATTAAACTGCTGTTTACAGACAAATATACATTTTACATTATACATTATACATATACATTTTACACTGCTGGTTGTAGAACACAACAAGTATCCTGAATCTCGTTAGTAATGCACTTAGTGCCTGTTGGTGTAATCAGCAAATTTAAGGAGAAGGATAGCGCAAACAAGAGAATGCGAGTCGTAACTAAAAATGGGATTTCATTATCCTTGTAACTCATACATTTGCAATATTAGTGTGATCTAGAGCCACAAACGGCGCACTCTCTTCTTATCACTTAAGTTTTTTGCGAGTTATTTTATCAGTGTAACGGATCACCTGGCACCCCGACTGGGTACCTCCATTGAAGGATGCTCCTAGCGCTTCCTGAGGGCTCCAAGCACTCCAGCCGACACCATAACCCACTTAGACTCCTTCAGACAGCAAGACAGGAACAAGCTCTTACAAGAGCTTAGCAGTGAATATAGCAAGGGAGTATGCAGAGCATAGCAATCCCTTGTAGCAGATTCCCCCAATAAGAGACGGCACTCCAAACTGAGGGTGAAGTAGAACTGACTGTACTGGCACATACAGCCTCTTTTATTCACAATCCACAAACATAGTACTGCCCACAGGGTTTTGAAATACAACCAATCAATCCGTACAATACACACAGACACTCCCACACAAAATCCTCCCCTCTGCCTGTAATATGATTACTGAACACAATGGTTAATATAATTATCACAGGCAGAGAAATACAGTATTATAAAACATATCACAGGGACCCCAAGACATGCAATAACCCTATAAAAAGTATATCCTCGGAACCGGGGGATTTGGGTGAACCACATATCCAAAATTCACCCAGATCCGTTCAGTAGTTTGGAAGATACACTTTAATGCATATTCCGCAGAACATATTCAGGCTCTATGAAAAATAATTACTGTTAAATGTGTCCCCTGTTCTATAGTTTAAAACTACTGCACAATGTCTTTGTGTACCAAATACCGGCGAGATGGCACCGCGTAGAAAAGTCCAAACAGTGTCTGTGAGTTAAAATGGCCGCCATCCATTGTTCTCACCATGTTCATCTGATACATGAAATGGTGGCCACCCAGTAACTCCACAGTATGTCCCCAGATGGTTCTTAAAGGGCCAGCAGCAGCATAATAAAATCAAGTATGCCCACATCAGTTCCTAGAAGGGTAATACATCCCAGGGCCATAGTCGCAGGGCAGGAGGCTGGCAAACAGGCCCCTCCAAAAACGAGTGGCGAGGTTACTTTCGCCACAATCAGTAACACTTTTTCTGCGTGCTTTCACATCTGGTGTTTCTGAATTCAGAGTAAAAATGAATGAAGGAGATAGCGCAGCAGACTAATGCGTGTTCTGTTATTGTAGGCTCAAAACTTCAAAACTACATATATCTTTCATGTTTTTTAAACAGACTTCCCTGCTGGTGAAAAACGTCATTTTTCTTACTATTTTGTTTCCAGTTGAAAACATTCTCTATGTGACTCAAAGTATAGAACTTTTTATAGCCAGTCCCTCCTGTACTATCGATTGTACAACATGATAAATTAATGTATTCAGCTTTTTGTAATTGGGACACAGTCTGTTTTTTTATCTTTTCTTGCTCTCTGTTGTGTCTCTGGCCGGACCACCAGTTTTCATCTTCTATGTGTCTGAATCTGAGGAATAACTTTTACTTTATCAGTGGTCTACTCTTTTTTTGTTTTATTCCTTTATTCAGAATTCTTGCACATAGTACAAAGCTAATTGAACAGTGGGTGAACACCAAAGAGAAGAAGAGAAAAACATTCGTTGGTAGTTGCGTGTACGTGAGTGGACCAACAAACATCTCTGTATGACCTCATAACACTGTCAAGTGCGTCCATGTAAAAATCAGTGGTCTATTCTTATGCACAGCTTTTGGACCTAAACAAATGTATAGAATAATCAGAGGAGTGGTAGCTTCAGGGAGTGGGCATAGTTTCAACACAGCTCCCTAGACCAGAGACTACAGCAATGCCTCAGATACTCTGCAATTAACTATCAAACCCACAGCCTCTGTGCAAGACTGTGTTTCCCATTAAGTAGAGTAGGCGCTGGCTTTCAGGCGCATGCCCTGTCTGTCGCCTAATTACAGGACTTATAATGTGTCTTTTTAGAGGTTAAAATGATTGGTTGGTAGATATAAGTGCCAGGAGCCTTGGCTAGTGTACTCTGCAGTCCAGTCAGTGCCATATGCTTGGGTTACAGAGAATGTATAACACAGTGGGGTTTCCATGGGTTTTAAGGTACTTTCTGGGTTTTGTTGAAATGTATGTTTTTTGTGCCTGGAGATAATTATGTTTAGTACAATCCTTAACTCAAATATCTCCCAAGCACAGGAGAAGGGTTATCCTACTTTATGTGGGATTGTCCTGGACCTGAGATCCAATGTACTTACAGTACTTCTTCTGGAGAACATTCGAATCAACACCCGAACTGCAAGCTATAATCACTCAGCCTCTAGCAGTTCGGGAGGAAACAAACTGGTATCTGATATACCAGCGTTCGTTACACCAACTCTAAGCATAATTCATTATTTCCTAGACACTCCACTTACATAAATACTTATGATGTTACTGGCCAATTTAAATGTTTTTGCATGCCTGGATTGTCAAGTTAATAAATTTATTAAAATTACTTTATCTGTCATTTCTTTTTTAGAGGGGGGTTGGGAATGGGGAACAGTGGGCTCCTTAATATGTTGTGCCTACAGACACTTGACATGTAAATCCTGCCCTTGTCTGTGTCAAATCTGGCAGTTTAACCCACATGGATATAAAAAGATCCAGTGTTTGATGCTAGTAGTTATTAAAAAGTTGCCATACATTATCATTAACAGGTACAAGGATATAATCCCAACATATTCTTGGATGCATATTTTATGTCACATTCTAGTCAGTAAAGACAAAGGAATGTATTGCTGCAGTAAAGTGTCTCAACTTTGAAATAAAGATAAGATGTTTCAGTGATATATACCTTTTGTCGTCAGAGATGCTAGTCCACACTTTTTGGTTTAACAACTCCCTCATTCATCAGGTAGATGCTGTATTCTATTTTCTGGTTGTCATTTCACAAAATATTTCTTACTTTTCTCTGTTCTGTGATCCCTAGTGAAGTGCAGTTAACATTATAGCCTTGGTGACACCAGGTATTACTTCAACAATAAATCTCAGGGAATTTAGAAATGGCACTCTGCTTACTAACGTCGTAGAACCATTTTTAAAAGACCAGTTTTCCAGCTGACAGGCTAGGAATTTGATTTTCAAAATAACAAACCCAAAAGTTGTACTTAAATTGCATGCTACCGAAGTGTATTGATTCTGTGTCTTAACTTAAGATCACACAAAGAAGAGGGAGAAAGCCACGACCCTTGACATCTGTAGCGATGCTGTGTGTATCTGTGTAACTAAGTTGTAATTAAAATTGCTTGACTTTGGCATAAGTGGACATGACAAAATACCAAAGTAAAGTAAGTAAAGTAAGTATTTCTGAAATGTCTGAATGAGGACAAGCAACTGGCCCCTTCTAGTAGTTTTTGGATACTAATTCCTCAGCCTGTGTTATGTGTGTAATTTTTCATTCATATTTTTTTTTACTTTTTACATCCACTCTGCTGATGAGATACTTTTTGTCCTGTGTTGTTATGCCCTGTCAAACATGTCAGTTAGTGCGTTTGTGGGTTTGGGTTTTAAGCTTGGCAAACATTTGAAGGAAGACTGAGCTATTTGGAAGGTCTATTGTAAGACCATGATACATGATGTTTGACATATTGACTGTTATTGTATGAATTTTTCTAATATTTTTACGTTGGTAATGCATGCTTACTGTATATGTATGTAATATGCTGAGTATATTGCACATTTAAAGATGGTGGTACGGGTTTCCCTTTATTCTATTGCGATCGCGTGGGGTCACGTTGGAAATTAGTTTTTTGTTTTTTTTTAAAGAGTATTCTCTCTTGATATGTGGGTGTTGGTCCAATATTACTACCATGAGGATTGGGAGTATGAACTCCAATTGGATGAATGACTTTTGAGCTTTTAAGGAGTCTTTTGATTACGCGTGTGCATGTACAACATGGAGGCTGATGGATTTGATTGGATGGTGTGTGGATGGAGGTGTGTTTGTCATTGACTGTGTGTTGTGTATGCTGCTTTGTTATGTAGGCGAATCTTTGACATGTTGTAGTGTTCATCTAGTTAAATATGGAGAATATGCACAAGTTTTGTCTACAACTGGTACCATTGTGAGTATATTATATATTTGAGATTAAATATATATGATTTTTAGTTTTCCTTTAAGTGTTTTCTTGCGGTTGTGCATGCTGTGACCTCATGTCATCGCCAACAGAAAAATCAGACTAATGGCCATCAGGAGTAAGGCAGGGTATATATCACTATTTAGTATAGTGGTTACACACTATTCCGTTGAGAAAGTTTTGGATAATACCGAAATACCGAAACCGGGTTAGGATTGTTGATGTGGTCTCTCATTTTTTGGTAGTCTTAATCTGATTTGTATGCTTGATTATAATGTATTGCATGAGCATGTTTCAACACGTTGCTACTTTGTGGATTTTTTACTTGCAATTTCTTCTAAAATAAATGTTTTCAATTTAGTTTAACCCCTTCACGCCGTTACGGCGTTCTATGCCATCGCGGCTTTAATGGGCTTTAAAGCCGTTGCGGCGGCATAGAACGCCGTAACGGCTTTCTGCCCCAGAGGACCGGCGGTACTTACCTCCGCCGCGATCCTCTTCTGGAGGGCTGCCAGACCGCCCAGGCAACCCTCCACCGGTGAATGAGGCCCCCGGGGGCCATGTGATCGCTCTCAAAGAGCAATCACATGGCCCCCTATAGCTGGCTATGGATCTGCCAGCAGGGGGCTGTCTGAAATAGCAGATGGTCCCCCTGCTGGTGGGAAGTGTAAAAAAAATAGACATGTTTTAAAATAAATTAAATACATTTATATATATACATCATACGTAATGTATTTTAATATTAATATAAGTATATATTAATATTAAAATACACTTAGAATGGCGTTACTTATATATAATATATGTGTATATATATGTGTAATTACAATAATAAATAAATTAAATAATAAAATAAATAAAATATTGAAACAAAATTTAATATAAATTATATATTCATATGTAATTTCATTCTAACTGTATTTTGTTATTAATATATATTTATATCTATCTATATATAAAATACAAATAACCGCAAATAAATATATATAGATAAATACATATAATTACATAAAAGATTACATTAGTAATAAGTATATATTAAAATTATATGAATATATTTAAGTAATCTTTTAACATAATTATGTGATTTGATTAATTAATATTTGATTGACATGCCTGACAACACAGGGAGAAAGTGCAGAGAATTTAATTCGCAAGCACTATATTTGACCCTGTAACTCTCCAAGACTCCATAAAACCTGTCCATAGGGGGTACTGTTTGTAGCGGATGGCACTGGGCTGTCCTGCAAATGTCTTCGAAATAATTGCATTCATGTGATTTGCTGGTTTTCTATGTGTTTTAAAGCCTTGTATTCTTGTGATTGTTCGGTAGTTCCATTCCCTTAGTTTATTCGAATGAAACTACCGAACAACCAGACCTCCCCTGTGTGAAGTGTGTCCTCAATTACCCGTTGCAACATTGTTGCGAACGGGTAATTGAACAGTAAGTAGCCGTCCTTTGTTCTCGGGGGTGGCCGCCATTCGACAAACGAACACGTGGCGGCGGCCATTTTAAAACTCCCGAACAGCTGTGTTTTGCCGTCGAGTGTCTGGAACTAAAATCGGACACTCGAGTAGGCGAACACCGCTGAGACCTCCACAGCCCTTGTCCGTTCGGTTCCAAACTACCGAACGGCCCCTCGTTCGGTAGATAGAGAATACCGAACGAGGGGATTCAGGCGAACCCTCCCTAGCCTCTATAGCTAAAGGTTTTCGTGTATTTTATTCCCTTATGCCAGGACCGACCGCAGGGCCCATTCACATGGAACCGAATTCGGCTATCTCAGTTCGTGCGGTCGGTCATTTTATTCCCCCCATACTTTTCCCGAACCCCTGGTCTGATCTGGGTGATTTTTGGATATGTTGTTCACCCAGATCAGGGCTACCAGGGGATGTAGGATTTAAAGAGGTATCCCTACGTTTAGGGGTACATCCAGAAACGGGGGGAATTGGTGTACTGGATAAGGGGATTATGATGCTGGCTGAGGGGAGGAGATATGTGGGAGGTTACCAGGACAGGATTGGCTACTGTAATAATTACTGTAAATCCATCCCTTGCATGGGAGCATGCTTTATAAGGAGACTGTGATTAAAGGCTTGTCAGTTCTGCTCCTGAAACTGTGTGTCGTCCAGTTATTGGGATTGCTGTGGGGATATTACTGTATTTTACCTGCTGGAAACCTTGCCTTTGGATTTATTATTTACTTGTTCCTGAGCCTCACTTGGATTACAAGCGGAGATCACCTGGGGAATATTGCATCTCCGCTACACTGTTTTACTCGGGAGACTTCGCTGAACTCAAATATTAGTGTTTAACCCCTTAAGGACGGAGCCAAATGTACACATTGTGAACAAAACAAAATGTAAACAAAACCTGGCACATGCGCTACATGTCTGTCCAACCGTAATACACCTCTTTCATAGTAAATGCACCCACCCTTATTATATATCATTTTATTCAGGGGAAACAGGGCTTTCATTTAATATCAAATATTTAGCTATGAAACATAATTTAATATGAAAAAAATGGGAGAAAATACGTTTTTCTTGGATTTTTTTAGTTCTACATGACATTTTAACGGTCAATGTCATAATACTGTTTGCTTTTACTGCAATAAAATACACATATTTATATTCAGTAAAGTCTCACGTGTAAGACAGTACCCCCTATGTACAGGTTTTATGGCGTTTTGGGAAGTTACAGGGTCAAATATAGCACGTTACATTTGAAATTGAAATTTGCCAGATTGGTTACGTTGCCTTTGAGACTGTATAGTAGCCCGGGAATGAAATTTACACTCATAATGGCATACCATTTGCAATAGTAGACAACCCAAGGTATTGCAAATGGGATATGTCCAGTCTTTTTTAGTAGCCATTTGGTCACAAACACTGGCCAAAGTTAGCGTTAGTATCTGTTTGTGTGAAAAATGCAAAAAAATGCCAATTTTGGCCAGTGTTTGTGACTAAGTGGCTACTAAAAAAGACTGGACATACCCTGTTTGCAATACCTTGGGTTGTCTACTATTGCAAATGGTATGCCATCATAGGGGTAATTTTCATTCTTGGGCTACCATAGGGTCTCAAAGGCAACGTAACCAATCTGGCGAATTTTAATGTGAAAAAACTGAAATGCAAGCCTTATATTTGACGCTGTAACTTTTGAAAACACCATAAAACCTGTACATGAGGGGTACTGTTGTACTCGGGAGACTTCGCTGAACACAAATATTTGTGTTTCAAAACAGTAAAAAGTATCGCAGCAATAATATCGTCCGTGTAAGTGCTGTTTGTGCGTGAAAAATGCAAAAAATGTCACTTTTACTGGCGATATCATCGTTGTAATACATTTTACTGTTTTGAAACACTAATATTTGTGTTCAGCGAAGTCTCCCGAGTAGAACAGTACCCCCCATGTACAGGTTTTATGGTGTCTGGAAAGTTATAGGGTTAAATATAGTGCTAGCAAATTAAATTCCCTTTACTTTCGGCATGGGTTGTCAGGCAGGTCCTGCTAATTGTAATTAATTAAGATACCTAATTATGTAAAAATATTACATAAATATATATGTAGAATTAATATATGTATATATATACGTATGTGTATATATATGTATATATCTATAATTTTTTTTAAATATTTTTATTTATATATAGGTATATATATAGTCATATATACGTATATATTTATGTATATAGATATATATTATTTCGTTCTACGTGTATTTTGATATATATATATATATATATATTAATTTCACAAAACAGTTAGAACGAAATAACACACATCTATATATTTTTTAATTATTTATTTTTAATTATTTTTAAATTTTATTTTTTAACGTATTTACATTTTTATTTTTTTTATATTATATATAAATATATATAACAATAATTATATATATATTTAATCAGTATCAGTCTACGTGTAATTTGATATTAATATATATATATAATTATATATATATTAATAGTAAAATACACCTAGACGGTGTATGTGTGTGTATGTATATGTGTATATATATACTTAGATCATATATATATAATATATATATATATGATCTAAGTATATATAATAATTTTTTTTTACACCATTAACTTATTTTACTTTTATTTTCAGCCAGCAGGGGGACCACCTGTAATTACAGGCAGCCCCCCTGCTGGCAATACAGAAGCCAGCTATCCCCGGCCATGTGATTGTGGGGTCCTCGCTAGGACCCCACTCTCACATGGCCGGGGGGCTTCGACGAGGACGGACGTGCCGCGGGGGGCTCCATGGGAGTCCCCCCAACCGCGATCGCCGGCGTGGGACCGCCGGCGACCGGGTAAGTTAACAAAAACCGGAGGGCGTACAATTACGCCCGGCGGCGTTTAGAGCCGCCTATTAGAGGGCGTAATTGTACGTCCTCCGGTTTTAAGGGGTTAAAACTGGTAAATTGTATTACAATGATGATATTTTAAGTAAAAGTGACGTTTTTTGCATTATATACAAACGAACGTCATGTTTATGGACTATATTATTGATGTAATATGTTTTACTGTTTTAAAACACTAATATTTGTGTTTAGTGAAGTTTCCCGAGAATAACAGTACCCCCCATGTACAGGTTTTATGGTGTTTTGAAAAGAGTCACATATAAGGCTTGCATTTCATTTTGTTGACATTGAAATTTGCCAGATTGGTTACGTTGCCTTTGAGACCGTATAGTAGCCCAGGAATAAGAATTACCCCCATGATGGCATACCATTTGCAAAAGTAGAAAACCCAAGGTATTGCAAATGGGGTATGTCCAGTCATTTTTAGTAGCCACTTAGTCACAAACACTGGCCAAATATTAGTTTTTTGCTTTTTTCACAAAAAAAACAAATATGAACGCAAACTTTGGGCAGTGTTTGTGACTAAGTGGCTACTAAAAAGACTAAACATACCCCACGTTCAATACCTTGGGTTGTCTACTTTTTCAAATGGTATGCCATTATGGGGGTAATTCTCATTCCTGGGCTACCACACCGTCTCAAAGGTAATATTACTAATCTGGCAAATTTCAATGTGAAAATGGAACGTTCTATATTTGACCCTGTAACTTTCCAAAACACCATAAAACCTGGTAATGGGGGGTACTGTTGTACGCGTGAGACATCGCTGATTACAAATATGTGCATTTTTTCTGCAGTAAAACCTAACAGTATTATGACATTTACAGCTAAAATGTGAGGCGGAACTACAAATTTTAAAAAAAAATTAAAATGTCTCACAGTTTTTTAAAATTTAATTCATAATAAATTATGTTTCATATATAAATATTTGATATGAAATGAAAGCCACATTTCCCCTGAACAAAATGATATATAATAAGTGTGGGTGCATTTACTATGAAAGAGTTGAATTACGGTTGGACAGACATGTAGCGCAAATGCCAGGTTTTGTTTAAATTTTGTTTTGTTCACAACGTGTACATTTGGCTCCGTCCTTAAGGGGTTAAATGGTGTTCATCCCTAAGATATAGTTATATGGACATGGCCCAGTTCCATCCGAAATGTATATTCCTGACCCAATATTGTTAAAACAATATTTAGCCCCCCTGCTCACCCTTGCCCTCCATAAATAAGGTAAAAACTTACCTTTATTCCACCACCACACAGGTCTGCTGGCATTTGGCTCTGCCCCTACCCTGCATCTCATAGGAAAGCATTTAATTGGTCGAGATCGTCAACTCTGATGATCTCAGCCTAGGAGGTGAGGCGGAGACAACCACAGTGCTGTAGTTTTTCTGGTCACTATAGTCTCCCTTTAAGAGGTATGAAATTGCTCAGAGCACTTTTTATTGAACTGCATTGGGAAGTCTGTGATTGAACAGCTACGGAACTCTGGGCTCGTAAAGAAGGGAAGTTGCAAAGGCTGCAGAAAAGAAATATGCAGCTTTTACAAGCAATTTTTATATAAACCCCAATGAAAAATGTATAATTAAATGCATACATGTATTCATTGGGGAATATCTTGTAAAGAGTAATTGATTTCAAAAAAATTCTACATCACAATTGTATTGTGTGTTCGGAATTATTTTCGTGTTATACAACCCAGATTTCCTAAGCTTATATATTAAATCCTCTTGCCAATAATTCATTGTTTCTTTTACGATTTCAAGCCGTCTAGGTCCTGACACGCTGAAACAGCTCCTTTCGGTGGCAAACTATTGCTGTTAAAGGGACCCCGGGGCAACTAAAAGGGGCAACTAATGTTCAAGTATCTGCTACATATAGCATTATACAGCATTCCACAAAAAGTTCACTTTTTTATGCATAACAAACAAAACTGTGTGGTGTACAAACCCATCCCAGTCAAACAGTGGAGCACTGTGAGATATAGCACTTACCCCTAAAACAAAGGGATTTACAGCCTATAAAGGTAAAAAGAAATATAATGTAATATGACCAGTGATAGAGTAGAACCTCATGTAGACAGGTTCAAATCTCTTTAGCAGTCTCGTACTATGGGGACACAGATTCCCCCCCCCTCCCCCCCCTTCGATATATCTTGATGAGCTTGTAAGGGAAAACAAGGAGAAACTCCTAGTGCAATATGTAAATTCGATAAACTGCAGTATCTTGCAAACTGCTCACCTTATGCGTTAAGGAGAGATACTTACAAGTATCAAGTAGTTGCAGTTTGTATTTTTTTATACATCACATATATAAGTACCTTTCACACAAAATATTCACTTTTGTCATTTTTATGCATGCATGATTCCATGACAATCGAGCTATTTTTGGCAAAAAAACATGGACATGTTTGCCTTGCGGCGCCTCCAGCTAGTTTTCATCAAACATTGTTACATTCTATCGAAATGTACGAGATATGCAGAAATGTAACTGGTTAAGAAAGTAACACAATTCTTTTGGAACATATGTTACACCCAGGAAAATCACATAGTATACTATCAGGCTGTGAGAATGTCTTCTCTGTCATCTTAGATTCCTTTAACAGCAATTCCTTCGCTAATCATATTTCATTCACAGTGGTGTTGCAAGTCTGTCTGATGCGTGAAGTATGGATAGCCGAGTGATTTTTCAATTATAGTATTACATAAAGGGTATCACTTTGAGAATGAAGTGACTACACCATCATATGACGCCTACAGAAATAAGAAAACATGTGTGGTATATGCTATGAACATAATTGCACTTGTAAGGTTAAAAGTGTTATTGATCCACAGGAATAAATTACTATATGCATAATATAATAATATGCCACATATTGCTTTAATGATCTTAAATGTAACTTTAATATTACTTTAGTCTGTGTTTGACCTTGTTGTATTAAAAGTGCCAATCATCGCTTGTTCTAGTACGGCAAACATGCATTCAGACACAAGGTAGCGGTGTATATCTAATATATATCACACTACAAATGCCTTTCTCTTTATCGTATAGCCGAAAATAAAGTGGTGCACATAGATACATATTGAAGTTTAACAAAAACTGGTGTGAAATGAAATGTACTACAGTGAATATAGCTATAATATAACACCCACCAGCGATACATAAAAATATGAGTATAGAGTAGTAAAATCCCAATAACATGTCAGCCACCAGCTGAATCCAATCTGCTGCTGCTTCAGATGTGCCACATCGTGACAGACAAAGGTGTTTCATTATAACCTTCCATGAGGTTCAAGATGGAATTTTATTGATAATTGAGCATTCAAAAAAGAATCACTGTCTTCTGGAATGCCAAGCCAAAGACATGTTGTCTTTGCCAATACACCTGTTTTCAACAAGTAGCTCTCTCCATAAATTTTTCAGGGCTCAATGATGGATCACGCAAGGATCCACAGCCTGGACCTGTCCCTCAAATATCCAGTTCTTCAGTAACAGCACTAGGTAGGTAGTGAACGTATCTGCTTTTTATAATCTATGTATTCTTACAGTTACAGCACATTTTTCTCGTCATCAACTCCACTGTGTTAGTATTGTGGTAAAGTATTGGAATTTAAGTGAAACTGTTGCTTTCCAGGCTTTTCAATATAACGTTTACTTGTCCCCTATGTTTAACACATATGTATCTGTGAAAATTCAAATTTTGTGAAGAAATCCACACCTCTTTATTCTACAACTGGGCACCTCCATCTTGGTACAGTGTCAGTCATTGTTATATGTGCGGCCCTTTGCACCTGGCAGCAGGGCCGCCATCAGGGGGTGACAACCATAACGGCCCCACGTGGAGCGGCGGAACTGCCGCCAATGCATCTGCACCGGGGCCCACACGCTGATGGGGCCCATCAAGTGGCAAAGCATTTAGGGCCACCCAGTGGGTCCTATTATCTTCAGGGGCCCGATCAGCGTTGTAATAACGCGACCGGACCCCTTTAAAAAAAAAAATGCAGACGCAACGCAAGTGCTGCTGGGAGGAAGTGATGGCCAGTCACTTCCTTCCAGCTCACTCTGTGCAGGAAGGAGGATGCAGCCTGAAGGCCGAGAGGATAGGCAGCCGTCGCCCATCATCCCCAGCCACCCTCATGCAATACAAAGGTAAGGAAGAGGAGGGTGGCTGAAAAATGAATTATATGTATGTCTGTATGTATGTGTGTATGCATGCCTGTATGTATGTATGCCAGTATGTGTATGTATGCCTGTATGTGTATGTATGCCTGTATTTATGTATGCCAGTATGTGTGTGTATGCCTGTATGCCTGCCTGCATGTATGTATGTATGTCTGTCTGTATGTATTTATGTATGCCTGTATGCCTGCATGTATGTCTGTATGTATGTATGTATGCCTGTATGTATGTATGTCTGTATGTGTGTGTGTGTCTGTGTCTGTCTGTCTGTCTGTATCTCCTTATGCATGTGTGTGTCTGTTTCAGTATGTGTGTGTCAGTATGCCTGTATGTGTGTGTGTTTGTTTCAGTATTTGTATCTGTTAGTATGTCTGTATCTTTCTGTGTGTGTCTGTGTCCGTTTGTATCTGTGTGTGTATTCCTCTGGGCGGGATTTGGAGGTGGGCACTGTGGGCGGGCTTAGAGGCAGGCCCCCGGGGGCCGAGACCTTGAGCTGTGTTAGGGGCCCCAAAATGTATAATGGGGGCACTGCCTAGCAGCAAGCAAAGAGAAAACATACAGAGAATATGAGGAATGTAACAATGTTTCTATTTCTCCTCCTCATTTATAATGTTTGCCCTGGCCCTGCCTTGTTCAATAGGAGAGTGTTTTTATTGCTAAATCTTTAATAAAAATTTAAATGGAACATTTTATGAAAGTAAGGTTAAAACAGCTCCATCATTTCTTCAGCATCCAGCCCTGCCCCCTCCACCTCCCTAACCATTTGTAGCCCTGGGACCAGTGCAACTTACCATTACAAACATTGTGCCGGTCCCACTGAGTCTTCTCTCACAACACCACCATCTCCTTAGATGGTGGTGATGGGAATTCCACATTCTGCCCTTCCTTGGGCATGCACATCCAATATTGAACACACCCAAGGCTTCAAAAGGACCTGTGCTGTAAACAATTGTGAGTAAACTATGAGGAACAGAGCAGGGCCATCTTTCCTCATGGGCACTTGCCCGGGGGCACCACACATATCAGGGCCCCACAGCGTGTCCAATGCCAAGGCCGACAGGAGAGATCCTTCGATCTTCCCTGCTGGCCCAAGAAGAGCCGGCCCTGCTCAGTTGCTTTGGCCCTCTCGGACGGTGAGGAGATCAAGGATCTCCCACACTGGACCGAGAGGCCCTTTGTTCGTGACAGAGAGGGAAGGAGAACCTGGGAGGAAGTTCACCCGAGAGTATGCTGATCGGAGTGTTGCTGTGCGTGGCCATGGCAACGCTCCGACACAACACTCACCTCACGGGAGAAGTACAGACAGGGTTGGCAGTGTGTCCCCATTCCTGTGCCCCTCTTTATTTTTATAATACATATATCCATACACTCCCACACACACACTCTGCACCTGTCACACAAACAGCATCCCCCTCACACACACACATACACAGCACCACTCACACTCTGCACCCCCACACACACAGAACCCTCCCACACTCTGCACCCCTCACACACACACTCTGCACCCCCCTCCATACTCTGCATCCCTCACACACACTCTGCACCCCCCACACACTCACATACTCTGCATCCCTCACATACACACACACATAGCACCCCTTACACACACACTCTGCACCCCCACACACACACACCACCTCTCTCACACACACACTCTGCACGGCTCACACTTTCTGCACCCTCACACACACACACAGCACCTCTCAAACACACAGCACCCTTCAAACACACATACACAGAGCACATACTCTGCACCCCTCACACACACACACACAGCATCCCTCAAACACACACAGCACAACTCACACACACACACACAACACCACTTACACAAACTCTGCACCCCCCACACACACGCACTGCACCCTTCACTCCCACACACACACACATTCTGTACCCCACACACATACTCTGCACCCCTCACACACACACACACAATACACCTCACACACACAGCACCTCTACACACATACATTGCACCCCTTACTGAAGTCTGTGTGTATTTAGCAGTCTGCATGTGTATTCAGCTGTGCGTGTGTATTTAGCAGTCTATGTGTGTGTGTATGTATCCAGCAGTCTGTGTGTGTATTCATGTGTATTCAACAGTCTGTGTGTGTGTGTGTGTGTGTGTGTGTATTCAGCAGTCTGTGTGTGTATTCAGCAGTCTATTTGTGTGTCTGTACTCAGCAGTCTGTGTGTATACGCAGCAATCTGTTTGTGTACTTAGCAATCTGCTTGTGTTTATTCAGCAGTCTGTGTGTACTCTGCAGGCAGTGTTTTGTGTATTCAGCAATCTCTGTGTGTGTACTCATAATTTTATTCCTGTGAGTTGTTGTGTAGGAAGGGGCCCCAGTGCACTACTTTGCCCAATGCTGTTAAGATGGCACTGGAACAGAGTCATTAATCCAGATATATACCATAGTCAAAGCGTTCCAGTCCTGTGTCACAAGTAAGAACACTTGGCAAGCAATGAGGATGGGAGACACTGGAAGAATATAAAGCTGTGCGGCCTACCTGACTCTATAGGGGCTGCAGATGTCCCTCGCCTGTTCCAAACATTGCTCACAACTCTCTTCTCCTCTAAACAGGCCAAAGCTATGCTCCTGGATGCCATGTACCAAATTCCTAAGCCGACAACGAGCGATCATGGGACAAGCAGGGATGTAATAGTCCGCTTCCAGCTAAGCCAAGACAAGGTGGCCTTCATGGTGATGATTCATAATAAATCGCCACTCCATTTTGAGGAACAGTCTCTAACTTTCTTCCCAATACAATAGGGGTGCTGCCATGTATGTAATGAATTGGAGGCATATCTAAGGTAGACAGGGAAGACAGACAGTGCTCCAGGTCAGAACCCCTCCGAGTACTGGATAAGTGTACTTGCATGGATGGAAGTGACCTCCATTTGTATTGCTCCTAACTTGTGATTTTTTTTTTCTTCCAAAACACCAATGAAGAAAAACAGGACAATAGGACAATATCCCAAAGCATGGAAGATATATGGGGCTGTACCAAAGAGATAAAGGGAATATAAAAGAGCTTCCCTGGAATGTGGAAAAAACTGCAGTCAGTTTACACACACTATTTTTTGCTGCTTTAATAGTGTACATACTCTCTATACATTTCCATCATAACTCTCACAGACAGAGCAAGGAGGTTCTCAGGGTCACACAGGACAGCAAATGAAAAAGGATGAGAGAATGCAGAGAATAAGAATATAATGTTGATCAGAAATCCATCATGTCTTGCACAATTGGGAGATAATATGTTGATTTGAACAACAGGAAGCAAGGGGGAGGATGGTGAAGTGGGGACCTGCCATTGATGCAAGTAGTGTCACTGGTGATGCACAAAGACATGAAGGGTCTTGTCAATTGGGCATTTCACCAGGCAACAGGTTTCACACCATCCTTAATCTTTTCAAAGCTCATAGCATCTTCACAGCACGTCTTATTGATCCCTCATCTCCTCATTCAAAGGACAGTAATTCCCATAGAGGTTTATTATTTCCTCAAATATTATCAAGTGTAAATATTAATGTACACTTACATATCGGGTATTAATGTGAGTGTAGACACATATATGAGCTAAAATTATCTACACATGTATATATACTCTAGTTATTATCTGTTTGTTTTGCAGTGAGTAATATCGTATTTAAGAAAATCTCACTACACAACACTCATTACTAATTTTATATAAGGGATTAAAAGTTCAAACTTAAACATCTACTATTCACACTGTTTTACTGTTGCTAAAATCTAATATTCACTTCTGCTGCTAATAATTCCTTTTAACTCTGGCATAATTATTTCAGTATATACCGTGGCGGTATAGAAGCAGCTTTCTTAACAACGCACCACATGAGGAGACGCGGAATGTGAAAGTGACCACTTTTATGCGTTTATTAGCATTTAATTTGTCCCTATGGAACTATTTACTTTGTATTGTTAAGGAAGCTGGTGGAAGCTTTTATTAAGCCTTGATAAGATATCCAGGTAAACTGCAGAGAACACATTCTGTGTTACCTATAAATCTTAATTCCATTCCTTTTTTTCATTCTACGTCTTAAATCCTGAGTGTATTTTGATCTATAAATCAGAGCCACATGCAGTTTTTTTTCAGCTATGACTACTGATAATTTGTCTACACCATTCCTGGTCTCAAATGAAACCATGGAGCGACTTTTGTAAATACATCTAAACATCAGGCTTGTTGGAAATAATTCTGGCCTTGATGTTTATTGCAGTGTCATTCCATGCTGATTAAAATGGGTCCCTTTTATGAACTAATAAATTATATCCTATTTCCAAATATTTTCTGTGATCATTCGTCTTCCTTTTTTAGCACCGAAGGTAATTAAAGAATTTCTTACCTCTCTTTTTATATGACGTGGCCCTGTTGAGGCCTCTTAAAGGGATTCTTACACATCTAGAAAGGAGAAATAAAATAAGGATATGAAATTCTTAGCTCATCGTAAACTCAGTAATACAATGTGCTAGGAGCATGTGCAGGAACACCAAGGATGCTCTCAACTCAAAAGTAATGACAGTCAATTTGCTTGTTTGTGAATAAGAAACTACTGGTTTGAAATGCATGAGTCTTGATTGCACTGTTTCCCATACTGTACATTCTGTGCTGGGAAACTATTCTAGAGTTGAGCACATCCAGATTCTAGACTCTAGTATTCTAGAGTTGAGCACATTATATGTAGTGGCATATAATTGCCCTTTAGGTTTAGAATTAGGGGTAGATTAGGCTCAAGCATGTCTCCATTTTGACCCTATTACTTCCAGCAAACATGGGTATGGTATATTTTGTGGTTATTGATATAGTAAGAGGGTGTAGCGGAATCCCAAATCGAGGGGGTAAAGTAGCAAGATATGTCCATCTCAAATTCACATTGAAAATGCAATATGTGTGTGTTACTATTAAAACTCAGCATAACAAATTTAGCAAACTTTGAGCTCTAAAAACAGTTCTAGTCTTGTATAAATTAACTAAGATCTGATAAAGTATTGATTGGAACTAGACATATGAAGTATTGCCAGATCAGGAGAAATAAACAAATCTGGTTTGAGGTTTTGTGTTTTTTGTCCCAATATTTAATATTTCATTCATAACAAATGTGTTGCGTATGGATCGATAACTATTCACCAAACATGGAATTAAAGTGAACTGAAAAATTAAAAGCAAGTTATAGGCTAGGCTAAAATGGCAAAATTGAAAGAAAAAAAAATCACTATTTTGCAGCTTTTTTCATCGGATAGCACAGCAAAGCTATCTGGGAGATGTAGTTCTGCTAACGGCTTCTATGAACTGAAATCTAATAACCTAGCTATATGTTATAGAAAAACTGTGAATCTGTGCACAAAGAGCTAATAAGACCCTTGATCTAGACATAACCCTTTTGCTTTTATGAGTTCAACATGTCCAAATGAACAAGCTCAATCCTGGAACTGTCAAACCTCAAGAAAAATGAATAATGTGTGGATGTGGGAATTTGCACAAAAAGTAGGAACTTTAAAAGTGTGTACTGACACCAACCAAGGTAACCCCAAGATGATGACAAGAGGAAGAAGCAATAACTTGAAAGAGTATGTTTTCCATGTGTAATGCTTCTTTAGACATATGTAATTCTTGTATCTCATGTGTGATTTGTGGTTCAGATAATGGTCTACCATCTATGGCCTCAAGGGCCAAGGGTGTTGATCAAAATCATGATCAACATAGTTTTCCTCTGCCCCTGAACACCTGAATCAATAAAGGTGTTAGTAGATATAGTAGTAGAATTCACATGTATCAAGACTGGTAGAATTTGTGCTGAAGAAGTAGGGGACAATGTCATAACACCCAAGGCCAGCCCCCAGTTTGGCCTTAGGTGTGGGAGTATTCCAGTCAGCTATGACACTGCTTGCTGAAATAGCATATGTAGATGATGGAAGTGCACTCAATCCTCCGTCATGGAATTTAGGGTGCTCTAATGGATAAGTCCCAGTACCAAAAGGACCAAACATAGAATTTGAATATAGAAAATAATCCAGGCACTCCAACGAATTCCAAAACAGAGGCAATTTTATTGGAACAAGGCAATTTTATTGGAACAAGGAACCAAAACAAGGAACTGCTTGCTGAAATGTCCCTTCTGTCCACAGTATAGACATAAGCCTTCTTGTCTCCTATAAGTTTTTTCAGCCTCTGTCAATTTAGTCACACCTAGTTGCATGGGTTCAGGAAGAGGTAAAGAAAGAAGCTCAGTGGAGGGTAATCTTAATATAGGACTGTCTCTCCCTGTGTGTACGTCTTTCTCTTAGACAATGTCCATATAGATCCAGTAATCAATCAAATCATAGACCAGTGGGTAAGTCCTTAGCAGCTATTTAATCTAGTACGTAGTCTGCTAAACCCTCTTGAAAAGCAGTAACCAGAGAATTGTTATTCCACACCACCTCTGAAGCTTATGTTCTGAATTCTATGGTGTAGTCAGAAACAGAACATGAGCTCTGCTTAATTCTCATTAAGTCCTTGGCCACAGAACTAACATGACCTGGCATATTAAAGGTCCTACTGAATGAAGACATGAATTCAGGATAACTATAAACCAAAGGGATATTAGCCTCCCAAATAGGATTTGCCCAAGCCAATACTCTATCTGTAAAATTGTTAATTAGAAAAGACACCTTAGACCTGTCTGTAGGATATGAATGTTGGTTCATTTCCAAATGTACAGTTGTAATTAAAATTATTCAGCCTCATTGAAAATCATGAATATTGTCAAAATGTACAGACTTTCAGCTGTTTGCAATGAACAAGCAAAAGCAATTGAAATAGCTCAACACAACGAATGCTAAATCTACAATATGTGGATGGCAAGATGGATTCGTTGGAGTATCAGGAAATCCTAAGTGAAAACATCATGCCATCTGTGAGAAAGCTGAAGCTTTGGCATCACTGGACCTTTCAACAAGATGACAATGATTCCAAGCATACCTCAAATTCCACAAAGGATTGGTTGCAGAAGAAGTCCTGGGAAGTTCTACTCTGGCCATCACAGTCACCTGATCTGAACCCTAAAGAAAATCTCTAGTAGATTTGAAGAAAGCGTTTGCGGCACGCAAACCCACGAATATTACTGAAGTGGAGACCATTGATCAATGCAATAGGCTAAGATTCCTCAGGAACACTGCTAGAAGCTGGTGTCTGCCTATGCATCTCAAATGCAGCAGGTCATAACAACATAAGGGTGCTCTACTAAGTACTAAAGATGCCTGCCATGATGGGGCTGAATAATTTTGAGTCTGGAGAAGTCATTATAACTTTCAGTTTTAGTTAAATTTGGAGAAACCGCTTGAAGCATTCATTATGTTGAGCTACTTCTATTGCTTTTGTTTTGTTCATTGCCAACAGCTGAAAGTCTGTAAATGTTGACAAAAAAAATGATTTTTAATGGGGATTGAATAATTTTGATCACAACTGTATATCGATTTAATCACATCGCCCAGGCCTTGCAAAAATCAACAGAAGGAGGTTCAAGCCACTGTTATAGCAGCACACCAGTCTCTCCAGCACCTGTTACAGGAAACTACCCTCCTCCTGTTCTCATAAATTCCCCGCAGCATTATAATGGGGATCCTATGTTATTTTGTAGGAGGTTTAGGAACCCACAAAATAACATAGGATACACATTATAATGCTACAGGGATACCATGTGAAGAGGAGGAGGGTAGTTTCCTGTAACAAGGGCAGGAGCGACTGGTGTGCTGCTGTAGCAGTGGCTTGAGCCTCCAGCTGTTGATGAGCCTTATGTGTCAGAAATGCAAGGCCTGGGTAATTTGATCCATACCGTGATCAAAGTCAGCCATCCTTGCACCATACATTGCCATTTGTTGTGATACATCTATACGTTCCATAAGTCCCTGTTGTGATGTCAGGATCGGTGTGGAACCTAAACGTGCAGACTATTTCACATTAAATAGACTAGCTGTATACCGGTGTTCTATCTGTTTGGTATACCCCGTCAGATTGCTATACCCACGTCACTTCCGGGGAGGGGAATCAGCTGTCTCCTGTGCTGCACATGCGTGCTAGCACTCCTGCTACTCCTCCACAGCAAGGTCCTGGAAGGTAAGTAAAACTAGTTTTACACTTTCATTATAGTTAGTGCATTCACTAAGCTTAGGACATGGGACATTTAGGGTTAATGTTAGGGTTCAAATTAGGGTTAGGATTAGGGACTTGTTCATATTTAGTGATATTTCACATTAGGGGAATATCACTAAATAGTGATTTCTCACACTTTATTTTAACCCTTACCCCAAGGGTTAGGGTAAGAATAGAGTGTGAGAGAGGTTAGAATCACTTACCTAACCCTAATTTGTACCCTCACTTAACCCTAAATGTCCCATGTCCTAAGCTTAGTGAATGCACTAACTATAATGAAAGTGTAAAACTAGTTTTACTTACCTTCCAGGACCTGGCTGTGGAGGAGTAGCAGGAGTGCTAGCACGCATGTGCAGCACAGGAGATAGCTGATTCCCCTCCCAGGGAAGTGACGGGGGTATAGCAATCTGACAGGGTATACCAGACTGATAGAACACCGGTCCTTAGAGTGGCCGCATAATGGTAGAGGAGTCAGAGAGAATGCTGAGGTCAAGGACAGGAGAGACACAGAATAAATGTTATAAGAAGCCAAGATCAAATAATACCAGAGTTTCATAAACCAGTAACAGGAGATACAAGGAATGCGCTCCTGGGTTACCAGAACCACAACAGGACAACATGTAGTGGGAGATGCAAGTATATAAAGTAAGTACTTACTGTCCATTGGCCCATGTCATAGTTGCATTTCTTATGTTTTTGGGCGACAGAAAGCTGTATTAGACTGATTAGTGACCTCATATTTGTGCGCCGAATAAGGTTTGCCAAATTGCCAATAGGACATGAGTTTGGTCCGGCTAATTCACAATTTGGACCCAATTCGGCTACCGATAAAACCCCACAGAGAATGACGGGAAATTCGGACGATAAGTAAGCAAACCTTACAGTGTCATGACACTGCAGCTTAATCTTACATTTTAAAAAGGGAATCAATCTTCATCTATACATTGTCTAAGCAGAATTGCTCATATTTCTCTAAAATCAGAGGCTAAAAAGCAGCCCTTCTCCCTTCCTCTGAGTCAGTTCAGTCTGTTCTAAAAGGTACAGAGATAAGAAGATTGTTCTTGGCATGTCTGTTTTCTGTGGATCTCTCCCACTTGAATTTAACCTAAAAGGAAAGCAATGCCTGCAAACAGGAGTGGGTGGGAGGGGCATGATCTGTGTCAGAGCAGTACCAGCAGCAAGCATTGAGAGAGGAAAGAAACAGCCAGAATGATTTATTGCAGTAGATTTGGACAGGCAATCTGGTAATGGAGAGAGAGAATAGATACATTGTATTTATGCAAAGAGAACATAATGTTTTTTTAACCTGTTATGAAAACCAAGTCTGTGCTAACCAAACAGAGGTATGTAGGATAGGTGTGTCTTAGAGCAAGTGTAACACCCACTGAAACATAATTGATGGTCTCAGCAGGAGACATGGGTAATGATAATAAATTAAAATATGAGTTTTTTATGGTATTGAGGGAAGGAACATTTAATTGTAATGTGATTCAAGCCAGATGATTAGAAAACTACAAACGTATATTCATCATGATAGATTCACGTTAATGCACTTAAAATGCTCTTTACTGCACTATATTTGCAATGAATTAATTATGTAGCACAGTCTGAGGGTATTGCTGTGGGTGCAGAGTTTAAATGTAGTTAGTTTAAAGATTAATCGCTGCTCATGGTTTAGGGTTAATGTAGCAGGTGTGGGGTCTATAAATATAGGTTTAATTATAAAGGCTTAATGTCTATAGGACCCATTAGGGTTTGAATAGGGCCGTTTTTAGGTGGGGCTTAAGGCAATAGATGCAGGAGGGGGTCATAAAATTAACCCTTGAGCTGAAGTCCTTTGTCTTGCCATCTAGCAATGTGTTTGGAGTTAAATTAGTGCTAGTTATGGGGAGATATATCAAAATGTTCTATTAAAATAAAACTGGGGCAATCTCTGGAACCAGCAGGAACATTTCATGGGGGATTTTTTGACATTTTACAACAGAACACTTTGATAAATCTCCCCCTTGGTTATACCTACCCCCAATGTTGGCGGGAGGAGGATAAAGGGGGTGGACCAGTGATGCAATCACATCAAGGGCACCACCAAGAAGGGCGGGTCTTCCCAAATTACTGTCAGGCCAGCCTGGAAATAATGCACTACAGGCTGCCAATAAAGCGGGCCAGCCCTATGAGAGCCGGATTTGCAGGGGCACTGCAAGGAGCCACTCAGGACTCTCCTGCTGAAATCGGGACTGTTGGGTGGCATGCTTTGTGCATGCATGATAAGCATTTACAGCCTAATAAACTGGCTTTCCTCACCTATTAGGGAGTTTCAAGAAGGTTTAGGTAAACTGGAATGGGGCTACTTTTTACCATTGAATAGGTTTTGGTTTTAATATGGGCTTTTATTTATTCATTAATTTTTTTCCGCAGAGTTTCTACCCAAGGTAAACTATGTTAATGTTTTTGATAGAATGTCTCAACTGACAGCAATGTTATCATTATCTTCTTATTTGTCAGATGGAAGCATAAGATTCCCTGGAACGTATCTAATGGTGACAAACAGAATGATGAAGCTTTCATGAGAAATAAGTGCTTCTGGTCCTTTCAGCAATGACTATCTTCTGCCTTAACTACACTATGTTATTAGATTTGCGTTAATACAATGGAGATGGTAAGAGGGAACACAGTATGCTTGTATGAGATGTGCACATCTAGCAAGTAGAGGCTGTCCTCCTGCAGATAACTAATTATATCCCATAGGATGTGTTTCTCTCTAGGGTGCTGAATCCATGATACCTGCTCATGTTGTCGTCTCTGCAGCTGTTGGTTCTCTAGATGTACACCCTAATGAATGCAACAGTGTCCTTGTGATACTGGAAAGTATTAATAGATCTTGAAACAGAAACTATAACAAATGAGTAAGTCTGGAAATTCTGCGTTATTTCTTTAACTTTCAATGACATGCACATCCAGGCAAAAGTGTAGTAGTCATATCACTTGAATATCTTTGTGCGAAAATATATTTTCACATATTTTTCATATGATGATAAATGCAAGGATGTCGCAATATTTTTTTTTTAAAAAGCCCAATCTTACTGTTTCCCTTTTCCAGGAGGAAATGAAAGTGCAGCGAAATCTACAGTTTTATGGTTTCTGTTGTCCTGAGACGGTCCAGTGGCCAGAACTTCAGCTTTCCCCAGTTATCCTATTGTCAGGATTGACTAAAGGATCCTCAGCGATATGAGAGGCAGTTATGTAAGAAAGGCAAAGACAGAGGGATAGGAAGATTTGTATTACCGGACCGTAGAGGGCCAGCCTAACGTAACAGTAGAACTATGAACTACAGGATTGAACTAAGAGAGGACTACAGACCAGGAGAGGAACAAAATACAAAAATTAAAAAAGCACAAAAATACAAAACACACAGACACAGGCAGGCAACAGGTATACAGAAACCAAGGCATCATCGAGACAGGCAAGGATCAGGAGCAATACAATGTCAGCAAACAAGCCATGGACTGGTGTAAAGAGTCGGATAGCAAGACAAGCCCGGTACTGGAACATGAATCAGGCAGGAAGGTAAACAGGCAGAGTCAAGTTCATGAGGGCAGCAGAGCAGAAATGTAGTCATGCAAGCCGGGTCAAAATAACAGCAAATTGAATATTGGAACAAAATATCACTAAGGACTCTGGAAGCACGAAAGAGCCAGAGAGCTTTGTATAAATAGAAATGTTAGATAAATAAGAAATACAATCTTGACTAATTGATTCTGGTTCTTGGGAGTGATTATCACTGAAAGGCACAACATGTGCTACCCACAGGTGCTGTGAAAAAACACTGTGATATTTAACCTTCTAGAATCCTCCCATGAAAGCAGGTATCACTGTGGGACAATGAGCAGAGCAGAGAAGTAGAAAGTGAGAGCTATGGGATCAAGTCCCACCAGAGCCAGTCAGAAGTGGTAGGTTTCCTGACATCTCTCAACCTTTCACTGATCTTTTACATTTAGCAACTTCTTTCTTCCTTCATGTCCATGAATTTCATCTCTGCACTTCCTGTAATCTAACCTATACAATTCCCTCCAACTCAGCAGAAAATTAAACACCAGTAATTTCCAGGATACTCAAATAAATTCTCTAAACCCCCCTATCACACAGTTACTTTTAATGCCCACATCTCAACCAGGTTTTGACAGTTTTGTCAAATTAAGTTTTAGGTCTACTATATAAGATTGCAAAGGTTGTATATCTAAATTGGCCCCATAAAAAATCTAATAGTACATAACTTCCATATCTATTGCACAAATTATTTATGCAAAACTAGTGTTTCAATGCCATTTTTAATTACATCCAAAAAAAATACTTGTGAACTCTCTAGTATTTCCCAAGAGACTCATTGAATTATGGGCCCTATTTATTCTGGGAAATGATAATGGCTTCACTGACCCCCTATCCACATCCTCTCTCTTCCATCTCAGATGCTGCCTATCACCACTTTGACTCTCAACAACATGTTGCTGGTCTTGCCTCTTCCTACTGCTAATTTAATCACCAGGTTAAGAATAAATAAGTGCACTCTGGATGTGGATCACTGAACATTCATATTTTTTAACAGAATTGTTTTCCTGAGTAGAGGCAAAAGTCTGTTCGATGAAGAAAGAAGAAAGAACACAAGATGCTGTCGCATTTGTCCAAATTAAGTAGACGATAAATATAACAACCTACCCTGTATACACGGTAATTTACTTTATAAAGGGAGCAATTAAGAAACGATCATTAAGATGAAAACATAGGCTGTAGCTATAATGAGCAAAGAGGAAGAATTAACTCTCAATCATTTATTTCATAACTGGCTGAGTACCAATGGCATAACATATATTATAAAACCCCAATATCTACCTAAAAAAATTACTGTTTCTGAATGTTCTGTCAAACACTATGTTTTTGGAACATTTTCCTGGAAATCATGCATCTATTTTTGTCATGATGTTTAACAGTGCTTTATGTCCAAATGCAACATTGTCCTATCATCTGTACCAACTATACAGAACTCGTATTCATATACATTTCAGGTTATACCTATAAGGAGGGCTTATTGCATAGTTCTTTAAGACTACGAAGTATTGTCATTTACAAGCTGTTATTGTCAATTAATGAGATTTTCTGAACATCATTGTAAGAAATTCATTAGTAATGTATTGATTTAGCCATTATAAATGAAAGAACACTACTGTAAATTAGCTTTCTCGCTATGCTCAGTAATTTGAGTGCAGCAAGCTATATATAAGTGCTATGCTATTCGATATTAGATAACAAGATCCAATACACGTAGTGGAAAAAAATGTTGAGTGATCACTGGAGGAACTTATGATGTGGCCAGCATTTTTTAGTCACCATATTATTCAACATCAACACAGCCTTTGTTCTGGCTACGACATCCTGCGAAGACTTTTTACATAGTATGGAATTATTTTAATTAGTGAACAATTATAATGCAAATTCAGCTTAATATGATCTGCTCTACACCGTTTTTGATTCAGTGCAATGAAAGATAAGGGAAAATAACAAATATGGCATCAAATGACTCTGGAAATGCAAACACATCAAGTAACTATAAGTATCAGTAATTACGATGATAATGCCATTGGTTGTTCAAACAGGGGTACAGCCTGAAAGAGTATATCCCAAAATCCTCCATGCCATATTTTAGACCTTATGTTCCAGACACATTAATCCATCTACCACCTTCAATGGTCTACCATACGGAACTACTGTTTAATGTCTAAAACCCAGATTCTCTGGAATGGACAGTATTTCCTCTTTGATGGCATGTAAGGGGAAAAGCAAAGTCTGGAACCCTCAAACAACTGATTAAACATCTACAGAACGTTAATTCCTGCTAACTAACTGGCACTGTCCAGATGAATATCCCAGTAGGGGCTATCTTGGGCAAACCAGAAGGGTAAAGGAGTCTGAATTTATTAGTAAAGCAAGGGAAATGCAAACAGCAACAATAGGGTTCTAGAGGTCGCTATCAACAAAGATGACAAAGGCTATGTTTACTATCTATGTAATAAGCATTGTATCGACATACTATGATATTTGCAATGCATATAATTTTTTAAATTACAGAGGGAAAAAAAGAACAACATGAAATTTGTAATAATACAGAACAACTTGAAAGAGTACAGCTTGTGCATCTTGTTCCTTAAAGGAAGATTGAATGCACAATTTCCTTTTCAACATTCGCTCAGTGCTCAATGTACATTTAGTTAGAGTTCCCTCCATTTCCTTGCATTCCATAATGGGTTTTTAAAGAGTAGTTTGATGCCAAAGACAGCTGTCGATTCCATGCAGATGTTATTTAAAGATCAGTTGTGTTAGAAGGAAACCCTTTGTGTCCGTGTGCAAAATCAGTGCATGCTGCAAAGCAAGTCAAAGCTTTGTGAGTCTAATCAGTAGAGAGAGAGAGAGGTAGATGTGTTTTCATTAAACCCTTAATCCAAGGCTTGTGTCCATGCTTAAGAATGAATGAATGGCATTGTGTACGTCAGATAAAAGGGCTTTTGAAAACATGTAACATGTGAACTGAGAAGCAGATGTAAAAGCCATAACACACCGGTAATAAAAGTAAGAAAACCAGGCAGATACTGAGATCACAGAATATTCCATGGTGTGTATTTGCCCCAGGTTGTGGTCACGGTCAGGGGCGTTTTAGCCGCGAGGCAAACAAGGCATTTGCCTTGGGCGGCATTTTTCAGGGGGCGGCAAAAAAAGCCGCCCCCCAAATGCCCAGGGCAAATGTCATGTTAGCCTTGCGGCTAACAGACATGCTGGGCGTCGGGCGGCTGACGAGGGAGCTTTTCCTGTGAGCTGACTGCTCAGCTCCCTCACGCGCCGCAGAGTGAGGCTGGGAGCCGGGTTGATGACATCATATCCCAGCTCCCAGCCTCACTCTGCGGCGCGCGAGGGAGCTGAGCAGTCAGCACACAGGAAAAGCTCCCTCGTCAGCCGCCCGCCCGCCAATGCCGCCCACCCAGCAGCCACTGGACCACCAGGGAGATAGAGAACCCCTTCCCAAAGTCAAGGAGGCTGGAGGGGGGAGAGGGGGGAGGGGAGGTTTAAAAAGTACATGTGTTAATGTGAGTGTGTGTCTGTTAGAGTGTGTGTGTGTCAGTGTGTGTGTCTGTTAGAGGGTGTGTGTGTCAGTGTGTGTGTCTGTTAGAGTGTGTGTGTGTCTGTTAGAGTGTGTGTGTGTGTGTGTGTCTGTTAGTGTGTGTGTGTCTGTTAGAGTGTGTGTGTGTCTGTTAGTGAGTGTGTGTTAGTGTGTGTGTGTCTGTTAGTGGTGTGTGTGTGTGTCTGTTAGTGAGTGTGTGTTAGTGTGTGTGTCAGTGTGTGTGTCTGTTAGTGAGTGTGTGTGTGTGTCTGTTAGTGAGTGTGTGTTAGTGTGTGTGTGTCTGTTAGTGAGTGTGTGTGTGTGTCTGTTAGTGTGTGAGTGTGTGTGTCTGTGTGTGTGTCTGTGTGTGTGTGTGTGTGTGTGTATTTAGAAGGCGGGGGAAGGGATGGGAGGGGTCACGCGCGCGGGGGGAAGGGATGGGTGGGGGGCGAGCACGCAGGGGGGGTTGGGGGGCGCCTGAGTTTTGTCCTGCCTAGGGCAGCACAAAACCAGGATACACCACTGGTCACAGTAGTGATAGGAAATAAGAAAGAAGAATAATCTTTGATAAATCTGTAATAATGACCTTCAAACCCTACAAACCTTTGAATAATTAGATCACAGGAAGAGGCCTGTCCAAATAGCTGTGTGGATCGTTTGGAAGCCAAAACCATTGTTATATACCCTAAAAATGCAAGTTGTTTTTGTTGAAACACACCTTTCTTTAATTTAATTAAAAATGTTTTGAAAATTTCTCACGTGCTTCCAATGTGTAAATAAATATGTTAAATTAATTCATATATATACACATCAAGATATACCATGGTAAAAGATCGTACATACTGCCATGAAGGGACTCTCCACTATCTCAAAATAAATATTTTAAAAATCACTGTTCAGTAGATTTACCCCCAGTGAAATTTCATTTTGGGTAAAACTAATAACAGTTTTCAAAAGCTACAGATCTCATGTCTGCAGCCTTTACAAGCCCTCTCTTTCTAACCCCACCCAGACTTTCTGTGGCTGTCCAATCACAGGCTTTTAGAATGCAGCTCATTGAGAAGTCTTTGCAAGGAAGGTGCTCTTTGCAATTGCCTGGTTCTTGGGTTTAGCTCCACTGATTGCCCTGCTGCCCTTTGGCCCAGCCTGCCCCTGGGTGTAACAAGTTTCATTTATAAAAGTGTCAATTTCTATTGAAATCTGCACTTTTTGTAAAATGAAAAAAAAAAGATAGAGTCTTCACATAAAAAGCACTTCATCAAGCTAAAGCTAGTGCTTTAGGGGTCTGGAGTGTCTATTTAACACCTAATTTATAAACTCTTAGACAGAGAATAACGCAGACCAAAATATATTACAATTAGTGCTGAAACTAATGTAGAGAGGGTCCTGGTGCAAGAAGGTTTTTTTGGACCCCCCTCTAATGCAAGAGTGGCGTAAAGGTAGATGCCCATCTTTTGTATAAATCCAAATATGCAATGCCATCTGGAGATCTGCCATTTGCCCATCCTTGCAGGGTTGTATTTGTGAGCAGTTTTTGTAGAATATTGCATATTCTATGTTTCTATTGATTAGGTATGGATGTCTAGATTGACATTAATAGCAGATTGCATAAGTCACAAGGTTTTCTTGTAGGAGAAATCTGGAATATGGCTAGAGTTATAGTCTGATATCAGTATGGGCACATCTATATAGTAACTGAACAAAGGCACACGCGATCTCTCTCTCTCTCTCGGCTCTTCTTCCTGTACAACTATGTAACGATGTAACTCTCCCTTCAGAAGTCAAGCAATTACCATCTGCTGTTGAACATCCATGATCATGTAACATCATTTGTTGTTTTATTATGTATCAGTAACTAAGAATAAACCATAAGAAACCGTAAGTCAGATAGCATATTAATACTTTTCATTAATATAGACCTACATACTTACACAAATATACATACACATTAACACACAGATACACATATACACACACTGACAGATACAAACACAAACAAAAAGATACACACACTGACACATGCATACACACTAACACACAGATACACACGCTGACATATACACACCTTGACACGCAGACAAACACTCAGACATACACACACTGTGACACAGATACACACACTCAGACACACACACACACACATACTGTGACACAGATACACATACACTCAGACACACACACACACTGTGACATAGTTACTTACACACACAATCTGACATAAACACATTCATTTTTATCAAGAAGAGCACTCTAGGGGATAGTGCATGGGTACCAGGAGCTGACTTGTGAAAATCAGATGTTTAAATAGCTAATAAAAATCATATGAATTACTAATAAAGGTTCTTCAATCATAATACAGACTGTATTATGATTGAAGAACCTTTATTAGTAATTCATATGATTTGTATTAGCTATTTAAACATCTGTATATAAAGATAGACTGAAGTATTGGACCAATACATGTCTCTGATGAAGTAGGGATCCACCTACGAAACGCGTTAGACAAACGAGGCAGGATACAGATTGATTGAACCAGCAGAAAGATTGCTTTACATACAGATCCCTTGGAGAATACGTCTACCGAGATTGTCTGCTCTGTCCGTCCCCTGGAGTGAGGTCTTGTTGGGGCGCACATCCAGACACATGCCGTCCTCACCGGCAGCTGCATTCAGGAGACGAATTGGCATTATTCAATCCACATCCATCCTCAGCCAGTCCGAGGGTTTACAACATCTGTCCACTTTCATAAGACTGGTAACATTATCATGTACTGTTCCTGACCTATATTTTTTGGTTTCTATACCTATTTTATCAATTTTTATTGTTGTTTATAATAAACTGTTTTTTTACTATATCCAGTTTTTTTTCACTTTACTTCAGTCTATAGCAAATTGAATGACTGCTTCAAATACACAGTCCCAGTCACTTTGTTGCCTTTTTGCTATTATTTGCAACATTGTTATTATTCTTTGCAACACTGTTACTTCTATTTATATCTAGTTCCACACACAGTGGAAGTACTATTCACCGTGCACATTATATATATATATATATATAGAGAGAGTATATATATTTTTTCCTTCATCTTTCTGATACACAGTGGCATACTAAGGGGGGGGTGGGGGGGGGCGGTCCGCCCCGGGTGCCACCAGGATGGGGGGTGCCATGACCAGACCCCCCCCATGCTGCAGCCGCCCGAGCGCTCTGTAGAGAGCCTCAGGCAGCTGCAGCTTTGCCCGGGCGGTGCGTCCATGAGGGCGGACCGCACCGCCCGGGCGCAGCCTGAGGAGAGGCTGACAGGAGGGACACGCTCAGCGCTCAGCGCTCCCTCCTGTCAGCTCCCTCACTGTAGCGTGGCCGAGCCCTGCAGCATGCTGGTCCGCGGGTACAGGGAGCAGCTGTCTCCTGTACCCGGCCGGACTAACAGGAAGTGCACACTGAGTGTGCACTTCCTGTTAGTCCG
>OW240912.1:70894927-70907898 GCA_933207985.1 Pelobates cultripes
CTCACCCCTCTCTCACCCCCCCTTATTTCTTTCTCACCCCTCTCTCACCCTTCTTTCTCCCCCTCCCCCCTACCTCCCTGTAGCGTGGCCGATCCCAGTATAGCCGGCGGGTACAGGGAGCTTTTGTTTCCTGTACCCGGCCGGACTAACAGGAAGTGCACACTGAGTGTGCACTTCCTGTTAGTCCGGCGGGTACAGGAGACAGCTGCTCTCTGTACCCGTCGGACCATGCTGCAGTGAGGGAGCTGACAGGAGCGCTCCCTCCTGTCAGCCCCCTTTCTCAGGCTGCGCCCGGGCGGTGCAGTCCGCCCTCATGGACGCACCGCCCAGGCAAAGCTGCAGCCGCCTGAGGCTCTATACAGAGCGCTTGGGCGGCTGCAGCTGGGGGGGACCGGGGGGGCTGGCCATGGCACCCCCCACCCGG
This sequence comes from Pelobates cultripes, assembly GCA_933207985.1. NCBI lineage: Eukaryota > Metazoa > Chordata > Amphibia > Anura > Pelobatidae > Pelobates > Pelobates cultripes. Next base: position 70,895,352 of record OW240912.1, read on the forward strand.
CTGGCACCCGGGGCAGACCGCCCCCCCCGCCCCCCCTTAGTACGCCACTGGGCAAGGGTATACAATGGGGGTATCGTTGTACTCAGCAGATGTAGCTGAACACAATATGGGGTTCTGTGCAGGAACAGCACACACCAGTTTTACGAAATACACATTACAAAAACCTTGTTATATGTGTATATGCCAAAAGAGAGAAAAAACACAATTTTACTCCAATATTTAGCAGAGATTGGCGGTGAAATGGCTACATATAAAGTGTCAAAATAACCTTAGGTAAATAGCCTGTGATGTCTACTTTATATAAATATATACTTTTGTGTGGCAATTTTGTTTCCTGTAATGGGTATTAAACTTACAAGACAAACATACCAACTTCTAAAATCGTTTCACATTGAAATTTTATTTTATTTGTAGTTTGTGACCTATAACTTTCAAAATTAACTGAAATCCTACACATATTATGTACTTTGTAAATCAAGACACATAAATGAATGGATTTTGAATTACTTGTCCCAGGGCCGGATTAAGAGCACACTGGGCCTGGTGCTGACAATAATGATGGGCCTAATTATTATCGACCAAACACACTAAAACAGTCATACCTCCCAAGCGTCATGTATCTGATGGAGATGGTGCTGGAGGGAAACTCATAGGATGCAGCTATAAGAAAACACATACTCTGTGCTAATTTCTCTCTAATTTATGCTTTCATCTCTCAAGTAAATCCATAACCCCTAACAGCAGTGTCCAGTGAAGCAGGAAGTCAATGGGCGGGGTAAAAGGGTGTGCCACTGGTGCGAATCATGTGACAAGTCCTGCCAAAAAGGGGGCATGTTTGTCCAAAGAATTGGAAGGTCAGCCTGGCATGAATGCATGTCAGGGTGGTGGTTTTAACATAATAGGGTCAGAAATACATGATTGTGTTCCTGACCCTATAGTGCTCCTTTAAGCAAGAGTATGTGAAGAGTAGTTAAGGTTGCCACCTTTCTTGGAAAAAAATACCAGCCTTAATCATTTGTATAATTAATTAGTTATGCGTGACATCACATGATGTAAATCACAAGGAGTGACATCAGAGAAAATTCTGTAAACTCACCAACAAACTACTTACAGTTTGATTCTGCTGTATAGATGGATTGCTCCCAGTGTCTCCCTGTCTCCCAGTGTCTCAGTCTCGCAAGTCACCCAGTGTCTCAGTGTCCCTATGTATCACAGTGTCAGTGTCCCCATGTCCCCTAGTCTTCCAGTGTCTGTGTCCCCATTACTCCCAGTGTCCCAATGTCTCAGTGTGTCCCCATGTCACTAGGATACTGGGCACACTGAGAGACATGGGGACACTGAGAGACCCGGGGACACAGAGACATGGGGACACTGAAACATTTGGGGACACTAAGACACTAGGGACACAGGCACTGAGAAACTAGGAGATACTGGGAGACTAGGGGACACTGGCTGGGAGACAGACATTTGGGGACATGTGGGGACAGTTGTGGACATAGACATGGGGAAACTGGGACATATAGGGACACTGGGACACATGGGGACACTAGGCACACTGAGAGACATGGGACACAGACACTGGGAGACTTAGGGACACTAAGACACTAGGGACACTGGCTGGGGGACATGGGAACATAGTGTCTCCATGTCCCAATGTCTCCCAATGTCCCTATGTCTCACAGCATCCCCATGTGTCCCAGTGTCTCAGTGTCCCCATGTTTTCCAGTGCCCCAGGTCTCCCAGTGTCTGTGTCCCCATTTGTCCTAGTGTCTCAGTGTCCCCTAGTGTCTGTGTCCCCATGTGCCCCCTAGTGTCTCAGTGTCCCCATATGTCCCCTAGTGTCTCAGTGTTCCCTAGTGTCCCAGTGTCCCCATGTTTTCCAGTGTCCCCAAGTGTCTCAGTGTTCCCAGGTCTCCCAGTGTCTGTGTCTTAGTGTCTCAGTGTCCCCTAGTTTCTGTGTCCCCATGTGTCCCCTAGTGTCTGTGTCCCCTAGTGTCCCAGTGTCCCCATATGTCCCCTATTGTCTCAGTGTCCCCATGTGTACCTGCTGCCTTTCCCCCCATCCCTCACTTACCTGAGCTGTAGAGCTGCTGTCTGGACTCTGTGCTGTGTAGCTGCTCCCCATGGATCAGTGAGTAGTAGAAAGAGGCAGGGATATTCTGTAACTTCCTATCCCTGCCTCTCTCCACACACAGTGACCGCTACTGGCCGGTTCTGGTATTGCAGGGTAATCTCCATTTATTCTGAGAAAATTACCTGCATTTGTATTGCCGGGATTACTGCAATACCGTCACGGCCAGGCAGCCTCACATACCGGCTGTGCCAGTAAAATAGCAGTCAGGTGGCAAACCTAAGAGTAGTGTGTGTAAAAAAAAAAAAAAAGTTTTTTTTTTTTTTTTTAAATGGGCCTATTCCATGGGCCTGGAGCTGCAGCTCCATCAGCCCCTATGTTAATCCGGCCCTGACTTGTCCTAAGCTGGACATATTATGCACACATTATGATTGCCAAAACTGTGAAAAAAATGCATGTTTTTGTTTTCCCCCCCATTATTTTGCATTTTTTTTGTAATAAATGAGAATTCTTATATGTATATGTCACATCAAATTAAAGCCCTTTTTGTTGTCTAAAAAACGGTATATAATATGTGTTGGTACAATTAATGAGAGAGATGCAAATTGCAGTTGAACACAAACAGCCAAAAAATGCAAAAATTGCTTGTGTCTTTAAGGGTATGTCCAGCTTTTAAAGTTGTGTCCCTAAGGGGTTAAATAAATAGACTAAATTTGAAAATAACGGTCATGTGACTGTATGCTGATTAACATAAAAACATATATAAACTAGAAAAACCTTTAATGCTATGTGTATATTAAAAAAATATTAGCGCTAAAATCCAATTAGAATTAAAAAAATGAAATTATTAGAGACACTATAGTCAGTGGCGTACTAAGGGCGAGGCAGCGGGGGCGATCCGCCCTGGATGTCACCAGTTAGGGGGGTGCCTCCAGGGCTGGCCAGGCTTGTGACTCAGTGAGCTGTGTGGCTGCACAGGGCGCCAGGAGCCACACAGCTCACACACGGGTGGAGGCGGAGCCAAACCGGATGCAGGCTTCATTTGCTGCCTTTCACTGCAGCACACTGAGGGGAAGCAGGAAGGAGTCCCTGCTTCCCCAACTCCAACACACCAGGGACTCACTGACTCCACTCCTCCACCAGTAAGTAAGAGAGAGAGTGTGAGTGTGTGTGTGTGAGACTGCTCGTGACTGTCTGCCTGTGTGTGTGTGAATGTCTGCCTGTGACTATCTGTGACTGTGTGTGGGAATGTCTGCCTGTGACTATCTGTGACTGTGTGTGTGAATGTCTGCCTGGCACCGGGCAGTTCGTGCACTTTCACCGAACAAGAAGGGAGGTTGTGGTTTCAGCGGTGTTCGCGCAAAACTGTGTCCGATTTCAGTTCCATGAATTAAGCGTCGAACACCGCTGTGCACTCGCATGTTTAAAATGGGCGCGACCTCGTGTTCGTGATACGAATGGCGGCCACCCAGCATTCATCAATTACCACAGCTTAAGCGCAGCTTCAGGGAGGTTAATTGCCGGCACACTCCAGCTCCCAGGTAGTCTATTCATTCGTGCGGTTGTTCGGTAGATTGAATCTACCGAACACCCGGCAGAAAAGCACAAATAAGTCTTTTCTGCAGGGAAAAAATATGTCTTTTAACATGGGGCCATAGTCCAAAGGCAGCAGGCGAGCAACCAGGCTTCTCCAGTGTACAGTGGCGAGGTTGGTTTCGCCACACTGAGTATGACTGTCTTCCTGTGACCACTGACTACCAGGGACTGAGGATCCGCTCTAGCCCTCCCAGAGCAAGGTAGGGAGGCTGGGTGGACCTCTTAATTATTAAATGTGTGCATGTATGTGATGTTTGCATGTGTATATCTAATTATGTGTGTTTGTAAAGGTATGTGTGTGGGTCTGTGATTGTGTATGTCTGTGTTTATGTGTGTGGTTATGTGTGTATCTCTGTAGTTAAGTGTGTGTGTGTGTGTGTGTGTGTGTATATATACACACACACAACTACAGAGATAGACACACAACCACACACATAAACACAGACATACACACACACTTAACTACAGAGATACACACACAACCACACACATAAACACAGACATACACAATCACAGACCCACACACATACAATTACAAACACACATAATTAGATATACACACGCAAACATCACATACATACACACGTGTGTGTGTGTGTGTGTGTATGTATACACACACACAATCACAGATTTACACACACAGACATACACCTATTGTGTTATTGTGTGTGTGTATAAATGTGTATGTGTTTGGTACATTGCTCCCTTATTTGGTGTCCTTAAATATTGCAATCCCACATAAGGATAACAAATAAGGGTGTTATCTACTAAACAACTGAAATTAAGAAAAGGTTTGTTTTTTTTAAATTGATCTTTTAGCTGTTTAGTTGATAATTCTCTAAACTGGTGTCCTTATGTGAGATAGCTCCCTTATCCTCCCTTATCCTTATTCAGTGTCCTTAAATATGCAATCCCACATAAGGATAGCAAATAAGGGATGTAACGGATCACCTGGCACCCCGACTGGGTACCTCAGTTGAAGGATGCTCCTAGCGCTTCCTGAGGGCTCCAAGGACTCTGGCAGACACCACAATCACCGAACCGGAGAAACAAATAAATTCTCCCAAGCATTTGAATGCTGTAGACAGTTGAATAGGAACCATACGAATAGGTTTACTCTCCTAGCAGTCAAACTGGAACAGCATACAATGAATCCTTCCCCCAATAATGAGACGACACTTCACTTTGAGGGTTAAAACAGGAACTCCCTGTACTGTCACATACAGTCTCTTTTATTCCCAATCCACAAACATATTACAGCCCACAGGGCGTTACAAAACAACCAATCAATCTGTACAATACACCCAGACACTCCCACACAAAATCCTCCCCTCTGCCTGTGATATGATCACTGAACACAATCTCATTATCCCCGGCAGAGGAATACCGTTTTTACACAATATTTATAACTTCTAAAATATACATGTCACAAACATAAAACATAAATTTTCATAATCAATCCATTCAGGGGAACAACATGTTTAAAAATGGCACGAATCAGACCAGGGGTTCAAAAATTAAGGGAAAGTCCTTTGTGACTAACTGAAGCATGGCTTTCCGGCCCAAACCAGTTTCAGAGTCTTCTATCCTGGAGATAATTGAGAGTAATTCAATTATCTCCCAGGACAGACACAAGACTCCATTATGCACATGGTGAGCACAAAGCATTAAAATATTATAAAATACACAAAGTCACATTTTATACATAAAACACAGACATGTCACATATCCCCAGATAGCTGGATCTGAGCGCACAAAACTACCGAATAGCGCTCAGATCCTATTCACACAGTTCAATTGCCATGGAGCCGAAGTCTTTAACTACACGAATGGGCTCCATGGCATAGCTATCTGGGTTAACACATTCACATAAAGTCTGGTCCATAGTCCAAAGGCAAGAGGCGGGCAAGCAGCCCCCTCCAAGGACACGTGGCGAGGTTGGTTTCGCCACAAGGGAGTTATCTGATAAACAAAGATCGACGTTAAGAGGTGTCAGCTAGCCCACGAACAAGAAATCTGGGTGGCTAATGTGAATTATTTGCAAATTTATTGACTGATGCCAATGTGCACTGCATGCTGGCATCAGGCAGCCAATGGCAGCACATTACCCCATCCCCTAGTGAAAATTTTTAGTGCCCCCCCAGTTTGGATTGTGGTATCTTATGTGCCCACCCCCTATATATTGTTCCTATGTGTCTATGTATCTGCATGTGTGTCAGTGTGTATTTAAGTGTGTGAATCTCGCCAACACTACACACAAATACACTCCTGCATTTCAACGTCAACACTACATACAAACGCCACCATTATATTATAACCACACCACTGCCTTCAAACACCACACTACATAAAAATGCATGCCTGCATTCAAACGCCAACACCACATACAGACACACATCCTACATTCACTCAAACATACTCCATACAAAAACATGCTTACATTTAAAAGCATAAACACTGCTTAGTGCTAAATACATTTAAAAAACAAAAACAAATTGTGGTTGTTTTTTACATTTTAAAATTGGGGGGTGGAGGGGGAGGCGGGGTGCCAAAACCGTTTAAGGTCAGCATCTGAATGCACTTCCGGTTCATCCAGTCGCCATTTTGGAGTACTTCTGTTTCCCACGAGGTTTTCCATCGCTGAGCTCTGTCCAGGAATCCTACTGCAGATTTATGTTGGATCAGCTTCTTACCTTTACTATCGCCGCGGATCATGTCCTAGTGACTGTCAAACAGTAAGTAAACCTAACTGTTATGCCAGGCAACAAGGCCCACGGCATCAATTACGGTTCAGCTCCTCACTTTACTGTCTCGTTCAGCTAATTCTGCTCTGCTAAATCAGTATATCCGTCCGGTTTTTCAGCCGTCTGTTTTTTTCAGCCGTTCGTTTACACAGCATTTTCGGGAATATGTATTTAAACGTTCGGTACTTATGATGTTATTTGCTGTATATTTCTCCCGCTCATTTCTTACTCACATAGCATTTTCGCATAAATTTCTAAGTTCGTGCGGTCCAACGCACGAACACGCTATTCACATGTTTCTACTGATTTATCCCTGTCATTTCCGGTTCGTGCGGTTCACATTGCACGAACAAGATACACTAATATAACTATCACTGCTGACCAGGCAGCCGTTCGACCACAGCATGACAAACCTTGCTATATACATATGTTGTCCAGTTCATGCGGTTAAACGCACAAACGGACAGGTTTTGGGAATAAAATTACATTTATGTCTAAAAATACTTGCAGGGTTAAAAGGGGGGTTATTGTATATAGTTACATTTGGAAAAACTCCACACACGAATGGGTTAAATACATGTTCCAAATTACACATATGAGTATGCAAATGGTTAAAGATTCCACTCTGCCACCTTCAGCTCAGCAAGGATATTGCTATTATTGGAATATCAGATTACTTTCCTGAACTCTATACATCATCTCACAGATCCCTTATATATTTTCACAAAGTGGTTAAATTATACTACTACATTTACATACCAACTACAAGGCCTCACCTGTCACCAAAACAATAAGCATAATGGTTTAGCCTCACTGCATAGCTAGTAAGCCAGTACTAAACTACTGGGTTTCAAATAATAATTTTATCTCTCATTTTATACAAGTATGTCTCATGAACTAGGGTCGAGGCACCCTCCCATAGGGGAGATATTGCCAGTCTGGCATCAATCAGATCCTGGACGATCCCACGCATCACCACCGAGTTAAGGAGGCGACAAATCCCCTACCGTGCCACAGCAAGGAAAGTGGAGCTATTCAAACTCCTAAGCACTACAATCGACAACACGGAAGCAGGGGAAAGCCCCAGCAACACCAACTCCGGTGATATCCAGGCTATGCTGGCCTCACTCATGAACTCTATGGGCAAGGTCAATGACAGACTGGCTAACCTCGAGGTGGTCACCAGAGCCCTCACCATGGCTGGTCTTCCTGATTCTGCTCAACAGGCACCAACCGAACCACGGGCCACGGGTATTATTATCTCTTCAGATTATCAGGACGTTGACCCTGCACACACTATCCCAGCCCACATTAAGAGAGACATCCTGGAAGGCAAAGATGTCAACCTAGCATCCCTACTAATTGCCTCCCAGGATGTGGTGGAGAATAAGACCTATATGTACGATGAAGTATCTGTGGTGGTCAGATCCAAAGACGCAAGGTTAAACCGGAAACAGACCATTCCAGAATTTGTGTTAGTCTTTGGTATATTTAGAGATGTAATTTGTGAAGTGTACCCTAATAGAAGGGAAGAGTTTGATCGCTATATGCACAAGCTGGTGGACCTGGGGAACAAATATGGTGGGTCTGCTTTTTACGACTACCATAGGTCTTTTTCCACTATGATGTCTGGCGCTCTCTCTCAATATGGTACCCGTATCAACTGGAACAGACTAGATACAGAGCTATTCTGTAGACACTTCGCAGGTCTCAAAACACTGGCTTGTGCATCCTGCTCTTCTACTACTCACACTACCAATTTTTGTTCTCACACAGCAGACGACCGTAATTAGTCACCTAGCACCAGCTACGCGGGTAGAACTGAGAGAACCACCAGAGACAAACTGGGTCATCCTATCATTTTCTTTGGTAAATCACAAGTGTGCAATAATTTCAATGTGGGCACATGTAGCGTTAACACATGCAGGTTATTGCATATTTGTTTACATTGTTTCAGGGCACATGCAAAAACCATGTGTCCAAATAAAATGTACCCTAAACCATACCTAACGTCTGTTAACATTCATGTCTTCTCAGCACTACTAACCAATCACCCTTCCAGACACATGGTAAATTTTCTCATATCTGGTTTCTCAGAGGGGTTCCATACAGGCATTATACATATGTCCACAAGCCAATTGGAATGTCCAAATTTACAATCAGCACAACAAAACCCAACAGCCGTAGATACACTCTTAGCCCAAGAGCTGGCAGAGGGGTTCTTGTTCGGGCCTTTTAAAACCCCACCTTTTACGGCATGGTGCACAAATCCCATAGGGATAGTCACAGGGAAATCTTCCCTCAAGCAGAGACTCATCATGTCAGCCCCTCATACCTCATCTACACCGAGTCTGAACTCTCTTATTCCCTCCGAAGAGTTTTCCCTACAATATGCCACTATAGACCATGCCATTACATCCATTATGCAAGCAGGGATCAGAGCGTGGCTAAGTAAGACAGACATTACAAATGCCTTTAAACTACTACCTATCCACCCCACACTATGGCACTTACATGGCATCAAATGGGCAGATAACTATTACTTTTTCTCCCGCTTAACCTTTGGGTCAAAAAGTAGCCCCAAAATCTTCAACACTTTTGCAGAATCACTTTGCTGGTTGTTAATCAACATTTCTAGATGCCCCATAGTCATCCACTATCTGGATGATTTCTTACTGATTGAAGAAAACTCCTTTCCCCCCAGGAGTCTGAAAGCAACCATTAGTCTGTTTGACCACCTGGGAGTCCCAGTATCCAACAAGAAAACCGAAGGCCCAAATACAATCATTACATTTCTAGGTATACAACTAGACTCTGCCTCTATGCAAGCTAGTTTACCACAAGAGAAAATCACAAACATACTCAACAGCATCAACCATTACATTTTGCTGGGTAATTGCAACCGCAAGGAACTTCAATCTTTCATAGGTTCCTTGAACTTTGCCATGTGCATCATTCCTCAAGGGCGGGCTTTCATATCCAGACTTCTCTGTCTTTTTCCACATTTCAAACTATAGACTGTCCTTGGATGCACACGCCATGGCAGACCTATACATGTGGAAATAATTCTTGACCACCTGGAATGGTAAAAGCTTGTTCCTACCAGAGTTGACTGACACGTCTCCAACCATATGGTCAGAAGCGGCGTCTACCACAGGTTTCGCAGCAATCTTTGGGAACGAATGGCTTTGGGGTAAGTGGCCTGAAGAAGTCTATGAATTAGAAGGCTTTTTTACAATCTCAGCTCTTTTTGAGATTTATCCCATTGTAGCAGTTGCCGTGGCGTGGGGACATTTATGGTCAGGCTTGTCAGTCCGTTGCCACACAGACAACCAAGCAACATGTTACATCATTAACAAAGGCCGTTGATCATCCCTAACAATCATGAGATTTCTCAGGAAACTCACGTGGTTAGCAGCATGTCACAATTTCTACTTGGTCTGCTTTTATGTACCAGGCAGTAATAACATAGCAGCTGACAGTCTGTCTCGTTTCAACTTTCAGGCTTTTCAGCAAGCACTCCCGTCAGCAGCACTAGCAGCCACAGCCGCCCCTCCATTCCAGCAGCTAACCATGGACTAGAACTAATCATGCAACATAGCAGGGATCTGTCCAAATTAGCACTATCATCCAACACTCACAAAACATAAAACAGAGCCTTCACACTTTTCACAAGATTCCTATCCGACCACGACATAACCCAACCTTTCGTCATGACATCTATTATAGCCTTCGCTTCTTTTTGCCACCTTAAATTACACTTATCTTACAACACAATCAAATTATATCTGACAGGCATTCAACATCATATGCTAACTCTACAACCCAATACACATAGTTTTATGTCATCTTATCAAGTAAAGAACACACTCAGAGGTATTCAGAAATCCGTTCCTCCATGTCCTCCACAGAGATTACCTATAGATAACACACTTTTCCAGTCATTATCCGACCTATTAGTCTCCAAACCTTTTCACTCTACTACCAACACAGTCATCAAAGCTGCCATGTACATAGAATTCTTTGGGTTTCTCAGGCCAAAGGAATTCACTACTATCACCACCACTCAAAGAGACAGATGTCTTCTACGCACACACCAACGCAAACACATGGATCACTACATACTGTCCCTACCTCAGTCAAAAACAAGCCAACACGCACCTCCAGTTTAGATCACTTATTTCCCTACACACAACAAATGGGGTCCAGTAACAGCTCTAGATTCCTACCTTTCACTTACCCCATCAACACCATTAGTACACCTATTCTCACTAAAAGGCTCTGTACCCACTACTACGACTTTCATGCGATACATCAGATCTCTGTTAACCATGCTAGGTTTTAACCCTTCACTCTACTCAGGTCACTCCTTACGCATAATGGCGGCCTCCACAGCTTCCAGCACTAACATACCGGTGCATATCATTAAATCATTGGGGCGGTGGAAGTCATCCACCTACACAGCCTACATACGAAAACCTACACAATAATTAAGAAATGCTTTTAAAGAAATGTCTGGATAATTGTATATAATTGTTGACTGTATTAAATCTTTGGTTATTCAATTTTTGCCCTCTTTATTTACAGGCCTACCGTATCATCAGTATCGGCACACCACAACCGACTTTGCTCTTTTATTCCATCCTACGTCCTCACTTGAACCTTACTCCATATACGGTTAATTGCCCCTTACACAAATATATATACCGTATATACTCGTGTATAAGTCGATCTCATGTATAAGTCGAGTGCAGTTTTGTGCCAACAATTGTGAAATATGCTATGCCTCGTGGATAAGTCGAGGGTAAAACTTGGGGCTATGAAATTCTGTGATTTTTATAATTATATACACACACACTCATACAAACACTCTGCATTACACACACACACACACACATACACACAATCATACACACACTGCATTATACACACACACACACTCATACACACACTCTGCATTATACACACACACACACTCATACACAACTCTGCATTATACACACACACTCATACAAACAATCTGCATTATACACACACACTCATACAAAAACACTCTGCATTATATACACACACTCATACAAACACACACTCTGCATTATACACACACACTCATACAAACAATCTATATTATACACACACACACACACTCATACAAACACACACTCTGCATTATATATGCACACACTCATACAAACACACAACTGGGTGGGGGAGGGCATTTTTATTATTTTTAATTTTAATATTTAAATTTTTTTATTTTAGTATTATTTTTATTTTATTATTTACTTTTTTAATTTTAATATTTACTTTTTTTTATTGTAATATTATTTTTTTTTTATTATTTAATTTTTATTTTTGTCCCCCCTCCCTGCTTGTTAGCTGGCCAGGTGTGGGGATATTTATGGGATAATAATAGTAACAGTGAGAATTGCCCACTAATTCAATTCTCAGATCCCAAAGAACGTTTATCGTGTTAAGTGGAATGTATTTCATATAATTGATATCACAATGTATAAAAATAGATTTTTATTTATATGACAAATTAATTAATAATAATATATGTAACATGCATGACAATAATCAATGAATATTCAGTATAAAATGATATGCAATACAAAGAAATGGGTATTACGTTTCAATGGCTAAACTAGCATTTTCTGTCAAGAATTCTGACGATTTATGAGGTATCCTTAACACAGACTTAAGTGAAACTTTTCACAGCGAAGAACAGAATTCCTCAGAGTGCAGCGTAAGGTCGTAAAGTTTAGCAGACAGTTAGAATAACTCTTTCAATGCTGGCTAGATCTCCTAGGTAGTTAAGATCTATTCTTATGTAATTTTTAAATAAAATAACATTTAAACCAGTTCATTAGCCGTTTTCTTGAAAATCATCCAATAAGAGAATTTACCACATTATATAAGCAGATTTTAATTTGTCTAAAAGATATCTATCTTAATTTAGAGCAAATCAATACACCTGGATAAAAACAGCGGTATGCTAACACGTGATAATATCACATCAATATATAATTATTCTTAATTCCACCCGCAGAATGGAATGTTTATAACTATATATTCTTAGTTAACTAAGATTTCTTAATATGGAAATCTGACCGTGCTTTATCCAGTCATATAT
>OW240912.1:70907998-70931173 GCA_933207985.1 Pelobates cultripes
CCCAATCTATCTCATGATTTAAATGTCACTGAGATGCCAACACCCCGCCACAACGTTAGGTGGCCATGAATCCCCTCATGCCAAAGTATAGATAGAGCCTTTCAAGCCACTTGGCAACTAGCAGGGCCTCACCTGTTACCAACCTAGTGAATTGCTTCGCAACTGAGCACTAGCTAGCGAGCCAGTAAAACAATCCTGATCCAAGCTAATTATTAATATATTATTATATATTAACTATATATTATTAATATATTGCAGTATGTCTCAGATCTCAGTATGAAGATGATGACATGTCAATCCCCAGTAGTCCAGTCTGGTCTGCCACACCTACACGAAAAGGTGACACCTATCAGGCTCTATCAGGTCATGAACCATTCCTCGTATTACGGCTGAGCTAAGCAGACCTAATGTTCCTTTCCCAGCAATGGCCAGGAAAGTGGAACTGTTCAGGCTCATGCGTACGTACCAATACGGACAATGCTGATGCTGGAGTAGGCATGAGTTGCTCGAGCGATACCAACCTCAACAAGATGTTCTCAGCACTCTTGTCCTCAAAGGGGTAAATAAATGAGAGGCTGGAAAGACTAGAAATACATTGTCAAACCATGCCGTCAACAGGACGATGACCCTCATAGGGTCCTCTGTATGCATACAATCACAATACAATTCAATATTGAGCATGTGCGCCTGCACGTCCATGTATCCAATGGGATATTGACTTTCTGTCATGCTATCCAACTTTCTGTCTGAAAGTTTTTACACTAATAGGTGAATTAGGATATAGATAAGTTGCGATGCCACACCTATCAGACATATTGTGACATTATTATACTAATACTACACAAGCAAGGAGCACAGCCATAAATATATATAAAAATCTTTAGTAGATGGGTCCACAGCAAATTGATATCTCATCATACATATCAATAAATCAAAACAAAAACAATACAAATGGTACAGAGAAATTACCAAATGTTACCTAGTGTCAGGTTATATCTCCCGGTTTCGCCGAATTAAGCGACTTCCGGGTTGACGAGCTCTGCCCCGCCCCTTCTCTGACGCGGTCTCCCCACGCTATATGGGAAGACCGCGCCAGATTCAAGTTGCTGGATTATTGAACAAGTGCCTGTGAACCTCTTACCGGCTACTCAATTTCAATTGAAGCTCCTCCGTGTACCGAAAACCGCTCTGGAAACGACTACCCTCCATCTCCACTCCTCGACCTCGGATTGTTAAACGGACTTCTGCTCCTTCCCCTAAGGAACTGATTAATTTGAACTCTCCAGTTACCTGGAACTGCCTCTAAGCTAAGTACTTTTCCTTCAATCCAATTGCTCTCAGTTGCAAATAAGAAACTGCCTCTAAGCTAAGTACTTTCCTTCAATCCAATTGCTCTCAGTTTCAAATAAGAACCTGCCTCTTAAGCTAGGTACTTTTTCCTTCAATCCAACTGCTCTCAGTTGCAAATAAGAAGCTGCCTCATTGTTAAACTCTCCTAAAGCTAATTCTACTACATTTAATTCAACCTAATTCTGCATGCATTCTCTGCACTATACTTAATTCGGACTGCTTGGCTTCTGCAAAACTTCAGTGGCTTATTTTTTTTCCTGCAACTAACAACCTGCTATAAGGGTTTAAAGCTACAGTAACCACTCCTGCAACTCAATAACAAAAAAGAATAAAATTATAAATTGATGTAATTGAAAGTTTTTCTACAGTTGCGTTCCAGTAGTTTAGCATTACACCTAGAATTACACATGAGCAAAATATATTGTAAATTAATTGCTAAATACCAGAGTAGAAAATAGCTATATGAGATACCAAATCATATCAACCCACAAATAAATCTATATTCAAAGAACAGTACCAGATCTAGTGAGAAGAGGGAAGACAAATCAGTCAGCAAGCCCTCAACATTTCGGCAAAATGCCTTTGTCAAGGGAGCCTGTTGTGATAAAGTGAGAAACACCCTTGTATTCCTATAAAAAAAAGAGTCAAAATAAGCACCTGAAGATAATGGTGGCCACCCATAATGATTGGGATCCTCCCAACCATAAGCGTCTGATAATGGTTACCAAGGAAACCCAAAACAAGAAAATAAACATCCCTGAAAAAACTACATATATACATAATGCTCAGTGACAACATAAGAAGGAACAAAAATATGTAGATATCAGATTGTATGTCTGAATAGAACATTCAACCAGCTTTGTCTATGACGGATGCAATAAAATAATATCTCAGTAAAGACATATAAAGAAAACTGCACCACATATCGAACTGTAAACTAACTTGTATATACATTCACTATACTTACATTAACTATAACCCTCATGTGACTCATCAGTTAACAAAGGTTTACTTTGGTTTCGTTATACTAATTACAGGTTGTTGGTTTGCTTCTCATACACTTGTTAGCTTGAATTGTCCACCGTTATGGTCCTTGTAGATACTTTTCATTGTATATTCTTGTTGATACTGATACTAGTTACCTACGCTATTCTTCTGGTTTTCTTCAGTATTGGTACTTTTCCGGCTCTCAACCCTTTCTACTCTATTATTTCCTCTATAGAGGATGGGTTTATCAACTTGGCCCTCGCTATATTAATCACTTATCTACGTTCATCACTTATCTGTCTCTGGGCTATCCCATTATTTTCAGGAAACAGGCTTATACATGTGACAGGTTCACGATTCACTTACATTCCAGAGTTTCTGTATTATTAGAATTTTGCTATATGCCTCAATGCTATTAATTTATGGCTCACGTCATATGCTGGTATTTTCATATTCATACCACCTGCTTTAGTCTAAGTCGCTTGTGTTACCCCTCAGTTGTTTCACAAGGTATATATTGGTTGTCCCTTGCATGTTTACAACTATTTCTTTAGCCCTCATAGTCTCCCGTGTCTGGCAGATTCATCTATTTCAATATACATGGTATTAGTCCTCCAGGTTCTAAGGTATTTCAAGTTGTGCCCATTGTGGTCTCCCAGCAATTACTGTCACCAAGTCTCTCCATTACTATTCACGTAATAGATAAGTTGTCTTTCATTACATAATGTTGGTTATTATGTCTCTGGTTGTATTTAGAGTTGAGTGGACACCTGGATGTTCCGACTCGAACTTGACCCCGAACCCGAACCTCATTGACGTCAATGGGGACCCGAACTTTTGGGCACTAAAATGGCTCTAAAAAAGTCCTGGAAAGGGCTAGAGGGCTGCAAAAGGAAGTAAAATGGGGGTAAGAGTAGAACAAGTGCACTGCAAACAAATGTGGATAGGGAAAATAACATAAAATACATAAAAAGTAAAAATAATAATCTTGAACTAGGAGGAGGAGGAGGTGGATGTGGAGTATGAGGATGAGGAGTCGGTGACCGTGACGGTGTAGGTGGAGTGGCGGTGGAGGAGGAGGAGGTAGCCAACACTGTTTTTTATTTGTTTGTTTGTTTTTTAATTGAGGTAGCCCACAAAATATTGGGACATATAAAAAAAGAAAACAAAGAATAAGTGCACATAATTTTGCCTCCGTTTATTCCGTGAACCATCAAGAGGTCTTTGCACTTGTACCATTGTTTGTCCCATTGTATCTGTTATGTTATAAGGACCTTCCCAGTTTGCCTCCCAAGGTCCAGTTTTCTTAAAAGTTTTTATCATGACCATACCCCCCTTTAAAAACTTTGAAAAATCTGGAGGTGCCATTTTGCACATACGAGTAGCTGCATGTGGCAGAATTTGCTCCAAATTTTCCTGCAGCATTTGCAACCATTTATTTTTAGCATTTGCATCTTTCTGTGGGGTAGACAAATATTGTTCATTAGGAAAATTCAACTGCATTTTCCTACCTGTCATCAATTCAAATGGAGTGTATTGTGTAGCTGAAGACCTAGTGCCTCTAATACCCATAAGTACAGCAGGAAGTGCCTGTACCCATGTGTTGCCTTTCTCAAGTAACATTTTTGAAAGTCTAGATTTCAATGTTCGATTCATACGTTCCACAATCCCAGCAGATTGTGGATGATATGGAACATGAAATCTCTGCTCTATGCCTAGAATAGCACACAGTGCTTGCATGATTTTCCCTGTGAAATGGGTACCTCTGTCTGACTCTAGAAGTCTAGGAAATCCCCATCTTGAGAAAATGTGTATCCATAATGCTTCAGCCATTTTTTGTGAATCATCTTTAGTCAGTGGAATTACTTCTAACCATTTAGAGAATACATCCACAACTACTAACGCATATTTTAATCCATTCTTACCTGGTGGTAATGGCCCAATAAATTCAATTTGTAAAGTAGTCCAAGGACCATTTGCAGGTGCTATACGTTGTATAGGTGGTTTTTATCCTTTAGGTCTGGAATTTATTTGTGCACATATCAAACATGATTGCACTACCTGTTGTACAGTCTTTCCCATGTTATCCCAATAAAACTTATCTCTGAGTACCGCTAACAGTTTCTGCTGTCCAATATGACCTAAACTTTCATGATTATATTGTGTAAATAACTGTAATGCTACATGACTGGAACGCAACTGCAGAAAAACTTTTAAGTACTTCAATTTATAATTTTTTATTCTCTTTTTTTTTTATTGAATTGCAAGAGTGGTTACTGTAGCTTTAAACCCTTATAGCAGGTTGTTAGTTGCAGGAAGAAATAAGCCACTGAAGTTTTGCATAAAGCCAAGCAGACCCTTTTAATGATAGTGCAGAGTTTGCATGCAGAATTAGAGTTGAATTAAATGCAGCAGAAATAGCTTCAAGAGTGTTAAAAATGAGGCAGATTATATTTGCAGCCAAACTGAGAGGCAATAGGATTGAAGGAAAAAAGTACTTAGCTTCAGTAGCAGGAGTTCCAGAGAACTGGATGAGGCAGATTATATTTGCAGCCAAACTGAGAGGCAATTGGATGGAAGGAAAAAAGTACTTAGCTTCAGTAGCAGGAGTTCCAGAGAACTGGAGAGTGCAAATTAAGCAGTCCCTTAGGGGTAGGAGCAGAAGTCCGTTAAACAATCCGAGGTCGAGGAGTGGAGAAGGCGGGTAGACGTTTTCAGAGCGGGTACGGTACACGGTAAAGCTTCGAATGTAATTGGGGAGCCGGTAAGAGGTTCACAGGAACTCGTTCAATAATCCAGCAACTTTGAATCTGGCGCGGTCTTCCTATATAGCGTGAGAAGACGGCTTCAGAGAAGGGGGCGGGGCAGAGCTCCGTCAACCCGGAAGTGGCTTAATTCGGCAAAACCGGCAGGTATAACCTGACAGTACCCCCTTCCTATGGAGCACCCCCTGGGTGTACTTCACCTTGGTTTGGAGGGGTAGCGCCTGTGGAACGCAGCAACCAATCTATCTGCATGAACAACAGATGAATCTTCCCAAGTGTCTTCATCAACCCCATAACCTTTCCATCTAATAAGGTATTGCAGGGAGCCACGGCGGATTTGTGAATCCAAAATCTTTTGTATTTCATATTCATCTTCACCGTGAACAATGATAGGTTCAGGAGAGGTCACCACTTCCCTATTGAAAGGGTCGGGGATATATGGTTTGAGTAAAGAGACATGGAATACCGGATGAAGTTTGACATTTGGAGGAAGTTTTAGTTTAACAACGTTGTCGTTGATTACTGCTATTACTTGAAAAGGACCAAGAAAGAGAGAGCTCAGTTTTTTCGAGGGGCGGTTGGTGGCTATATTCCTTGAAGAGAGCCAGACAATATCACCTATTTTGTAGTTAGAAGGAATTTTTCTTTTAGTGTCAAAAAACTTTTTCTGATTACTTAAAGCGAGTTGAAGATTCTCCCGTAATTTGTGAAATAGGGAGGACATAAACTCGTTCCGGGATGAAACAGTAGGATTAGACGAAGCAATGGTTTGGATGGGAAATGAAGATGGATGAAACCCATAGTGCGAGAAGAAGGGAGTCATTTTCGTACTGGTGTGAATAGAATTGTTATAAGAAAATTCAGCCATAGGTAGCCATGTGGTCCAGTCATCTTGTAGGTATGAACAATAACATCGCAGATACTGTTCCAGGCATTGATTGACCCTCTCCGTTTGCCCATTAGTTTGGGGATGATAGGCGGAGAGTTTGCATTGAATTTGAAGGGAGGAACATATCTCTTTCTAGAATTTGGAGGTAAACTGTGTCCCTCTATCTGAAATAATTTCTTCAGGAAGTCCATGAAGCTTTA
This sequence comes from Pelobates cultripes, assembly GCA_933207985.1. Taxonomy (NCBI): domain Eukaryota; kingdom Metazoa; phylum Chordata; class Amphibia; order Anura; family Pelobatidae; genus Pelobates; species Pelobates cultripes. The sequence continues at coordinate 70,914,190 of OW240912.1, forward strand.
CAATATTATCGATAAAAACTTGAGGAGGAGGGCAATTTCCTTAAAGGGATGAAATGGGACATCTTAGTGAGGCGGTCCATGACGACAAGAATAGTGGTAAAATGTTGAGATGGAGGGAGATCCACTAAAAAATCCATATAAATGGATTGCCATGGTTTTTCTGGAATGGGTAAGTTAAGTAGTAAACCAAAAGGTTGATGATGTTCAGGTTTGGACCTCTGAGAGGTAGAGCAAGTCTTGACATAGGATTCAATAGTTTTATCTTGGCGGGGCCACCAATAATATCATGAAGCTAAATCAAGGGTCTTCTTAATCCCAGGATGTCCAGATAAGGGAGAATCATGGACCATTTTAAGTAATTTATTTCTAATTATGGGAGGAATGTAAATTCTATCTTTAAAATAGAATATGCCATCCTTTTTTGTTAACATAGGTGAATTGGGAAGTTCGAGATCTTTCTCATTCAAATTTTTTATGTCATCACATAGAGAAGAAATAATTCCAATTGTTTTGTTAGGAGGGTAATCATCTAAAGCAGTTTTATGAGGGATTCTAGAAAGAGCGTCTGCCTTTTTATTCCTAGTTCCAGGTCTGTATACCAATTGGAAGTTAAATCGGTTAAAAAAAGATTCCATCTAACTTGTCTAGCTGAAAGGGTCTTATTAGTATAGAGATATTCGAGATTTTTGTGATCTGTATAAACCACTATGGGGTGTTTTGTATCTTCAAGGAGATGATTCCAATTCTCAAAAGCAGCTTTAACACTTAACAATTCTTTTTCACTAATTGGATAATTTTTTTCAGCGGAGCTCAAGGATCGTGAAAAAAAAGCAACTGGATGGAGCGGATCCTGAGGTGTTTTGTGTTGGGAAAGCACTGCTCCGATAGCTGTATCTGATGCATCCACTTCAAGAACATTTAGGAATGTAGGATTAGGCAATTGAAGAATAGGGGCAGTTGTAAATCTTCTTTTTAATTTGTTGAAGGCTGATTGGGCATTTTCATTCCAATTAAAAGAACGTTTACTGCTGTTAAGGAGATTAAGTGGATGAGATATATCTGAGTAATTTCTAATACATTTTCTATAGAAATTTGCAAACCCAAGAAATCGTTGTAACTCTTTTGTACTAGTAGGAACGGGCCAGTTAATGATACACTCAATTTTGGAATTATCCATCTTTAGGGAATGAGGTGAAATAACATATCCTAGAAAAGAGATTTCAGTGACTTCAAAAAGGCGTTTCTCGGGTTTAGCGTATAATTTGTGTGTTCTCAATCTAGATAGGACCCATCTTACATGCTTCCTATGTTCGTCCAGATTGTTGGAATATATTAGGATATCATCTAAATAAATAATAACACATACGTCCAATAGATGCCTGAAGATATCATTATAAAATGTTGAAATGTTGCGGGGGCATTACAGAGCCCAAATGGCATGACAAGATATTCGTAGAGACCATATCGTGTCCGGAAGGCGGTCTTCCATTCATCATCCTGTTTTATTCTAATAAGGTTGTATGTGCCACTGAGGTCTAATTTAGTGAATATAGTAGCGGTTCTTAATCTTTCAATGAATTCATTTATTAGAGGAAGAGGATAACGATTTTTAATAGTTATTTTGTTTAAGGCTCTATAATCTATAATGGGACGAATGGTTTGGTCTTTATTTCTCACAAAGAAAATACTAGAAGCAGCAGGGGAGGTTGAAGGTCTGATGAACCCTTTACGTAGATTTTCATTGAGGTATTCTTTTAAGGTTTCTAATTCCTTTTTAGAGAGAGGATAGAATTGGAGCTCCGGGTATGAGATCTATTGGGCAGTCATATACCCGATGAGGTGGTAGTGTTTCAGCTTCTTTTTTACAGAAAACATCTGCGAATTCGGAGTAGAATGTAGGTATAACTGGTTCTTTAGTAATTTGGAGAATGGGAATATGTTGTAAGCATGTTCTTTTACAGAAGTCAGAGGTGAAAGAAATGGTGAAAGGAGACCATTTAATTATCGGATTATGGATTTTTAACCAATTAATCCCTAGAATAACTGGATAAAGTGGTGATTTAATAACATCAAAGATAAGGAATTCAGAATGAACGTTGTTGGTAATCATTCTTAGGGGAACTGTCTCATTTTTTATGGGACCTGAGGATATGTAGGAGCCATCAATAACTCTGACTGGGACAAAATTAGTTTTACGAACACAAGGGATTTTATTTTTTGTTACAAAGGCGTAATCAAGAAAGACTCCATTAGCGCCGGAATCGATAATGGCCTCAGTCATAATTCTTTCTGTGTCCCACTGTAATATGAGAGATATAGTAAAGTGAGTAGATGTTTTTTGAGGTAGGACGTTTAATATAGAAGTAGCTGAATGATGCTTACCGCGTTTTGAATGTTTCAGTAAAGGACATTCTGGAATTAGATGTTCTTGTGAGGCACAATACATACATAGGTTTAAATGTCTCCTTCTTGTTCTTTCTTCAGAGGTAAGAGGGCTTCTTATTATTCCTACTTCCATAGGTTCAGTTTGAGTAGGAATTTCTTCAGGCAATTTTGGAGGAGTGAAGGGTTTTCTCCAAGTTGAACTAATGAGAACTTTTTCAGCCTTTCTTTCTCTTAGGCGTCTATCGATACTAATGGAAAGTTGAATCAATGTGTTTAAAGTAGGAGGAAGTTCGGTACGGGAGAGTTCATCTTTTACTGCCTTGGATAATCCGAGACGGAACTGGTTGCGTAAGGTAATGTCGTTCCATTGGGTTTCAGTAGCCCATCTTTTAAATTCTGCAATATAATCTTCAACAGGTCTATTCTTTTGTTGTAGAGTTCTGATGGTTAAATCTGCAGTAGTTTGTTTATAAGGATCCTCATATAGTAGAGACATAGCTTCAAAGAACTCATCCAATGAATCTAATATGGGGTCATCATTCTCTAGAAAGGAAGATGTGCCCAGGCCATAGGTTCACCTCTTAGAAAAGAGATCACAGAACAGACCTTAGATCTTTAAGTGAGATAAGATCTAGGTCTTAAAGCTATTAGAAGTTTGCAGGAATTCAAGAACTCGCTGTACTTTGATCTATCTCCATAAAATTTTTCTGGATTGCAGACAGCAGGATCGTTAGCCGATTGAAGAGCGGCAAGAGGAAGATGACCTTGTATGTCTCTGACATAGGTTAGTATTCTCTCATTTTTAATCTGCAAATCTTGTAAGCCCTGAGCAATTGTATCAACTCTATTAGTCAGGGCAGAGACTTGTGAGTTAATATCTGCTGGTTCCATTGGAAAGGGCTGGATTATTCTGTAATGCTACACGACTGGAACGCAACTGCAGAAAAACTTTTAAGTACTTCAATTCATAATTTTTTATTCTCTTTTTTTTTAATTGAATTGCAAGAGTGGTTACTCTAGCTTTAAACCCTTATAGCAGGTTGTTAGTTGCAGGAAGAAATAAGCCACTGAAGTTTTGCATAAAGCCAAGCAGTCCCTTTTAATGATAGTGCAGAGTTTGCATGCAGAATTAGAGTTGAATTAAATGCAGCAGAAATAGCTTAAAGAGTGTTAAAAATGAGGCAGATTATATTTGCAGCCAAACTGAGAGGCAATAGGATTGAAGGAAAAAAGTACTTAGCTTCAGTAGCAGGAGTTCCAGAGAACTGGATGAGGCAGATTATATTTGCAGCCAAACTGAGAGGCAATTGGATGGAAGGAAAAAAGTACTTAGCTTCAGTAGCAGGAGTTCCAGAGAACTGGAGAGTGCAATTTAAGCAGTCCCTTAGGGGTAGGAGCAGAAGTCCGTTAAACAATCCGAGGTCGAGGAGTGGAGAAGGCGGGTAGACGTTTTCAGAGCGGGTACGGTACACGGTAAAGCTTCGAATGTAATTGGGGAGCCGGTAAGAGGTTCACAGGAACTCGTTCAATAATCCAGCAACTTTGAATCTGGCGCGGTCTTCCTATATAGCTTGAGGAGACCGCGTCAGAGAAGGGGGCGGGGCAGAGCTCCGTCAACCCGGAAGTGGCTTTATTTGGCGAAACCGGCAGGTATAACCTGACAATAACACTTTTAAATGTTCTGGCATGACTGGACACAGTTCTCCATTTTGGTCATGACACAAAACCCTGTTCTCATGAACAAATGGAGGTTTTGGATCAACCCGAGAAGCTGCAAGGGACGAATCCTTTGCCTGTTCTTCTGCAAAAGATGGAGGCTGTGTGTTAGTCTTTCTAGCCACTGCTACGGACATAGGCTCTGTCTGCAATGCATTTTTCCCAGTTAAAGCTGCTCTTTTTGCAAATTTATCAGCTATTTCATTGTAGTGGAGATGCAATATTCCCCAGGTTATCTCCGCTTATAATCCAAGTGAGGCTCAGGAACAAGTAAATTGTAAATCCACAGGCAAGGTTTCCAGCAGGCAAAATAACACAGCAATATCCCACAGTAATCCCAATAACTGGACGACACACAGTTTCAGGAGCAGAACTGAAATCTTTTAATCCACACTGTCCTTTTAAAGCATGCTCCCATGCAAGGGAGGGATTTACAATCATTAGTACAGTAGCCAATCCTGTCCTGGTAACCTCCCACACATCTCCTCCCCTCAGCCTGCATCATAATCCCCTTATCCAGTCTAGCAATTCCCCCCATTTCTGGATGTACCCCTAAACATCCTACACCCCCTGATAGCCCTGATCTGGGTGAAAAACATATCAAAAAATCACCCAGATCAGACCAGGGGTTCGGGAAATTTATGGAGGGAATAAAATGACCGACCGCACTGACTGAGACAGCCGAATGCGGTTCCATGCGAATGGGCCCTGCGGTCGGTCCTGGAATAAGGGAACAAACTGCACGAAAGCCTCTAGCTATAGAGGCTAGGGAGGGTTCGCCTGAATCCCCTCGTTTGGTTCTTTCTATCTACCGAACGAGGGGCCGTTCGGTAGTTAGGTACCGAACGGACTGGGCTTGTGGAGGATTCAGCGGTGTTCGGCTAGTGGCCCTCCGCTACATACATATTTATCATTAGTTATCCACGGGTAATCTGCACCAGTTTCTCTTTTGCTTCTTTTTTTTTTCCTTTTACATATACCCTTTAAGCCATCCATTTAATGGAGAAATATCTGGTTTTCAATAGGTTCTTAAAGGGGTACAACCTATAACTGGTACATGCAGCTTTATGAGTTGGTCCACTAAGCTCTAAAATGCTAAAATGATTGAATATTATCAACATTATTACACTATTTTGTTTTATTTTTCTATTTTTCCCATGTAAAACATATGTGAAAAAATGTAAAGTTACACAACACATGAAATTGGTATATATATATTTGCATTGTCACTTCAATGGTTTTGAAAAAGTGCTATACTTGAGCATTGTTTATTTGATTAATTTGATGAAATAATACCTTAACACCTCAAATGATTATTGTAAGAGTAGTGATGCTTTCTATTCACACATGTAACATAATTATACTATAATTTAGCAAATTATATACAGTATCTCACAAAAGTGAGTATACCCCTCACATTTTCATAAATATTTTATTATATCTTTTCATGTGACAACACAGAAGAAATGACACTCTGCTACAATGTAAAGTAGTAAGCCTGTTTAACAGTGTCCCCTCAAAAAAACTCAACACACAGCCATTAATGTCTAAACCGTTGGCAACAAAAGTGAGTACACCCCTAAATGAAAATGTTCAAATTGGGCCCAAGATGTCAATATTTTGTGTGGCCACCATTATTTTCCAGCACTGCCTTAACCCTTATGGGCATGGAGTTCACCAGAGCTTCACAGGTTGCCACTGGAGTCCTCTTCCACTCCTCCATGACAACATCACGGAGTTGGTGGATGTTAGAGACCTTGCGCTCACCCACCTTCCATTTGAGGATGCCCCACAGATGCTCAATAGGGTTTAGGCATACTTGGCCAGTTCATCACCTTTACCTTCAGCTTCTTTAGCAAGGCAGTGGTCATCTTGGAGGTGTGTTTGGGGTCATTATCATTTTGGAATACTGCCCTGTGGCCCAGTCTCCAAAGGGAGGGGATAATGCTCTGCTTCAGTATGTCACAGTACATGTTGGAATTCATTCATGGGCACTCATGCAGGCCCAGACCATGACAATCCCACTACTATGCTTGACTGTAGGCAAGACACACTTGTCTTTGTACTCCTCACCTGGCTGCCACCAAACGACCTGCTTGACACTATCTGAACCAAATAAGTTTATCTTAGTCTCATTGGACCACAGGACATGGTTCCAGTAATCCATGTCCTTAGTCTGCTTTGTCTTCAGCAAACTGTTTGTGGGCTTTCTTGTGCATTATCTTTATAAGAGGCTTCCTTCTGGGATTACAGCCATGCAGACCAATTTGATGCAGTGTGTGGCGTCTGGTCTGAGCACTGACAGGCTGAACCCCCACCCCTTCAACCTCTGCAGCAAGGCTGACAGCACTTATACGTCTATTTCCCAAAGACAACCTCTGGATATGACGCTGAGTATGTGCACTCAACTTCTTTGGTCGACCATGGCAAGGCCTGTTCTGAGTGGAACCTTTCCTGTGAAACCACTGTATGGTCTTGCCCACCATGCTGCAGCTCAGTTTCATGGTCTTGGCAATCTTCTTATAGCCTAGGCCATCTTTATGTAGAGCAACAATTCTTTTTTCCAGATCCTTAGAGAGTTCTTTGCCATGAGGTGCCATGTTGAACTTTCAGTGACTAGTATGAGAGAGTGTGAGAGCGATAACACCAAATTTAACACACATGCTCCTCATTCACACCTGAGACCTTGTAACACTAGTGAGTTACATGATACCGGGGAGGGTAATTTGGACATTTCCACTTAGGGGTGTACTCACTTTTGTTGCCAACAGTGTAGACATTAATGGCTGTGTGTTGAGTTATTTTGAGAGGAAAGCAAGATTACACTGTTATAAAGGCTATACACTTACTACTTTACATTGTAGCAGAGTGTAATTTCTTAAGTGTTGTCACATGAAAAAATATAATAAAATATTTACAAAAATGTGACGGGTGTACTCACTTTTGTGCGTTACTGTAAAATATGTAATTCTTTACTTACTCAGTTTCCCACCAGTAATTAGCATATATGTGACACGCTAGTTATACTTTCTCCAAATTTCTGTGTTTTCTTTTTTTTTTTTAAACTTTATTTTTGAAAGAGTAACAAAGCAAAGACAAAGACATATGACATAGTCAAAGCGTAAAATAGACATTGCCAGTGTTGCTTTATGGAAGGCACGATACTCAGTATGTAAGCCCAGTGCAACGCCTTGTAACAGGTAAGTTAGTCGGCAGACCAGTTTGTCATGATGCCTTCATCTCCTCACCTATAATATTATTATGTTGTCACAACGTAATTTTCAACTTTGAACTTTGGGGCTGTTCCACAGTCCCAGTAACTAGTGGAAGGAGTAAGTAGAAAAGTAGGAAAGAATGAGAATAGAGGAAAGGTAGAAGAGTGGGGTCATCAGGGCATAAGCTGCTATTACCAGTTAGCCCCGATGTACTATCTCTGTCCCAAAGGGGTCCTTCCAGAATCTGTTAATTAGGAGTGTGTAGTGCTGGAGAAGGAGGTATACTATTTTCGATAAGTGCATAATGGACCACGCCTATCCTGCGTTACGTGTGGCGCAATGCCAAATATTTAAACCAAGTTTTAGTGCCTCTTAGAAAAAGAAGTGGCCGTCAGGCCAGCTTGGCAGTATGCCGTTGTTGTCTCGTGTTACAACAGTATGATGTGTCAACTAAATGATTTACAGCGTGGAGCGTTGGGGTCGCTCCATTTTCCCATAACCAGTAGAACTAAAGGAGAGAGAGACTATAAGAGACAGAGATAGAGGGAAGGCAGTAGGTTAGGGTCATCAGAGCGCAGGGCGTCGGGGCCAGTCCACCCAGGGTTTTCGTCTCAGTCCCAGAGGAACTCCTCTAGGGTTGGTCCAGTATGGGTGCATAGTGCTCACCCTGTTCTATTATTGAGCGGTTTCTCCAGTCAAGTCGCTAGTGGTCCATGGCTCCCATGTTTTCTCGAACTGTGAGACAGTTCCTCGGACTTTAGCCGTTAGGCTATCCATAAGGTGTATGTCTTTTATATTATGTATAACTGCACTCGGGGGAGGTGTTTCTACCTTCAACCATGCTTGCGCCAGAGCTCTCCGTGCTGCCAGCGTCACCTTATGTAGGAGTTTTTGCTCTCTACGTGTCCAATTATCTAAGGGTCTATTGAGGAGAAATGTCCATGGGTTCAGGTCTGGTGCTCTGTGGAAAATGCGTTTTATGAGAGTCTGGGTCTCCCTCCAGAAGCCTTGGATCCGGGGACATTCCCACCACATGTGGAGGTATGTACCTTTCAGGCCACACCCCCTCCAGCAGTTGTTCGACTGGGTTTTCCCCATTCGGTGCAGTGTTACTGGCGTGACATACCACCTGAGGAGCGTTTTAATTGCCTGTTCCTGGAGGGAGACACACATGGACACTGAGACGTTGGCCTCCCAAATTTCCCTCCAGTCTGTGCCCTCGAGTTCCTCTCCTAATTCCCTTTCCCATGCTTCAGTGTAGGTGAGCGTGCCCCATTCTTTTGTTTCAGAGCTAAGATGTGCATATAGTTTTGATATCAAACCTGGTTGTGTCGTTTCGCGGAGGCACATGTTTTCAAAGAAGGACATGTGCCCTCTGGCTGCGTTTTGTAAGTATGGATCTTTCATGGAGTCCCTAAGTTGTTCTGATGTGTTTTCTGATGACGAAAACCTAAACAACAAACCCAATTTTCATAAGAAGAAACAAATTAATGCATATATGAGGTCTGTCCAGAAAGTATCCAGCCATGTAATATAAAAAATAGAGACATTAATTGAACAAGACACAAGAAACACTGTACATAGGACAATGACACCTCAGTCCTCTTTAAAGTATGCACCTTGGGACCTCACATAATTCTCCCAACTTCTCTTCCACTATTTAAAAAAAACTCTGTAAAATCCTTTGTTTGGAATCACCATCAACTGCCTCATCGTATTTATCTGAATTTCATCAACGGTCTGAAATCTCTCCCCTTTCAAAGGAGATTGTTGTTTTGGGCAGGGCCGTCTTTAACGCGGGGCAAACGGGGCAGCTGCCCCGGGCCCAGTTTCTCTTGGGGGGCCCGAGGCACCTGCCCCGTGGGCCCCGCTGACCCCGGCGGGTGGGTGGCCGGTCGGGCGGTCGGGCGGGCGCGCGAGGGAGCACTCAGCGCTTCCTCTTCAGCTCCCTCGCGCACCGCACTGATGCCGGAGCCGGAAGATGACGTCATCTTCCGGCGCCGGCATCCCTACGCGGCGCGCGAGGGAGCTGAAGAGGAAGCGCTGAGTGCTCCTCACTGCCCTCCCTTCCATTTCGGCTCCCCTGAAGATGCTGGCACCACTGGACCCCAGGGAATCCCCCAGCATAAGGTAAGGAGGCTGGGGTGTGTCTAAAAATGTGTGTGTGTGTGTTGGTGTATGTGTGTGTGTGTGTTTGTGTGTGTGTGTGTGTTTGTGTTGGTGTGTGTTTGTGTGTGTTGGTGTATGTGTGTGTGTGTGTTTGTGTGTGTTGGGTGTGTGTGTGTGTGTTTGTGTGTGTGTATGTGTTTGTGTATGTATGTGTGTGTTTGTGTGTTAGTGTATGTGTGTTAGTGTGTGTGTGTTAGTGTGTGTGTTTGTGTGTGTTAGTGTATGTGTTTGTGTGTGTTAGTGTATGTGTTTGTGTGTTAGTGTATGTATGTGTGTGTTTATGTGAGTTTGTGTGTTAGTGTTTGTGTGTTAGTGTGTGTGTGTTAGTGTGTGTTAGTGTATGTATGTGTGTGTTAGTGTATGTATGTGTGTGTTTATGTGTGTTAGTGTGTGTTTGTGTGTTAGTGTATGTGTGTTAGTGTGTTAGTGTGTGTGTATGTGTGTTAGTGTGTGTGTATGTGTGTTAGTGTGTGTGTTTGTGTGTTAGTGTATGTGTGTTAGTGTGTTAGTGTATGTGTGTTAGTGTGTTAGTGTGTGTGTATGTGTGTTAGTGTATGTGTGTTAGGGTATGTGTGTGTGTGTGTCAGCATGTCTGTGTGTGTGTCAGTATGTCTGTGTGTGTGTGTCAGTATGTCTGTCTGTCTGTGTGTCAGTATATGTGTGTGTATATCTGTGTGTGTCAGTATGTGTATGTGTCAGTATGTCTGTCAGTGCGTCAGTATGTCTGTTAGTGCATGTGTATGCATGTGTCAGTATATCTGTCTGTGTGCCAGTATGTCTGTGTGTGTGTGTGTCAGTATATCAGTCTGTGTGTGTCAGTGTATGTGCCTGTGTGTGTGTGTCAGTATTTCTCAGTGTATGTGGGTGTCAGTATATCTGTCAGTGTGTGGGTGTCAGTATTTCTGTCAGTGTATGTGTGTCAGTATGTTGATCAGTGTATGTGTCTGTGTGTGTGTGTCAGTATGTCGGTATATGTGTCTGTGTGTCAGTATGTCTGTATATGTGCCTGTGTCAGTATGTCTGTCAGTACGTCTACCAGTGTATGTGTCTGTGTGCAATATATGTACCTGTGTCAGTGTGTCTGTCAGTGTATGTGCCTGTTTATCTGTATGTAGTCAGTGTATGTATCTGTGTATCTGCTTGTGCGTCAGAGTGTGTACCTGTGCATCTGAGCCGCAACTTTAAATACAAATACACCCCTCCATTCAAACTTCAACACTACATATAAAACACACTCCTGCATTGAAACGTCAACACTACATACAAGCACACTCCTACATTCAAAAACAAACACTACACATAAATGCACACTTGCATTCAAACTCCAGTACCACATACAAACACATTCACACAAACATACTCCATACAAACACATGCTTACATTCAAACATACTAACATGGCTCAGTGCTAAATACAACCCTGCAAGCATGGGAAATTGGTAGAGTCCCAGCTGTCAAAGCATTGTTGGAGTTGCACGACAGATGGGGTTCTACCTTTAGTCCAACCTTGCAATTGGGGGTCCCAATAAAATTCATTCTACTTTAGTACCGCCACTGCGTTGGGATGGATGCCGTGATTGCATACCAGGGAGTGAGGGGCGAGAGCGGCAGGGCACAGGGGGCCCAAGCAAACACTTGCCCAGGGTCCATTCGTTATTAAAGACGGCCCTGGTTTTGGGAGAAGCCAGAAGTCGCAGGGCACCAAAACTTTCAATACATTCGTGACCATCTTTGAAGCATTTGTGCCAACCTTTTTTTCATGCTGCACTAATTGCATCGTTCCCAAAAGCCTTCTGAATCATCCAAATAGTTTCCGTGGAGGAATGTTCAAACTTAAGGCAAAATTTGATGAAGATACGTTGCTCTACTCACATTTAATACAATGGCCACACAGTACACATGCTCACTCAACGTCTAGCGCCCCCACTGACTAGTACAGTGAAGTCATCATTGTTCACACATGCACATTCCAGTCCACTCTCCTTGGCTGCCAGGTTACATTAATGTCATGCAAATCGTTCTCGTTATGTTAACAATGGCTGAACTTTATTCTGGACAGACCTCTTACATTTTTCCATACTGAACTTCTCCTTATGTGAATAGTTTTCAATTTGCATGGTTGGCCTGAGCAAGGCCAATAAATCTAGTTGAAAATACTGTAAAATAAAATCTTTCTCTATTCCTAAGACTATTGAACAAATTTACTGGCCAAATAAATAAATTAACCAAACTGAATGCCCAACTGGCAGGCTATTCAAGTAAATTTATTACAAACTATTTGCAAAACAATGGATAATATTTTCATTGAAAAGCAGAAGCATATTTTATTCCAACCTTATTCAAATAATATTGTGCTATTGTTTTCCTAAGTTTAAATATCATTCCAATAGTACAAAACACCATTAAAAATAGTTTAATTTAAGAATATTGTTATTGCAATAAATCCTCAAAGCTCTGGTAAACAGTAAATATTGCTCATTCAGAAATAGCTCCATTGTCTTTCTAATGTTTTCTGTTTGAGCATTGTTCATGATAGTACAATAATATAATGTTGCATTATTTGTTTAAAATAAATGGTGCATATCTTTTAGGATTACTTCTGTATAGTGAGAGAAATAAAAAAAAAAAGTCAGGGCCCCCATTGTATTTGTTACTGGTGCAGGAAGATTGCCGCATAATGTAGAACAAATTCTGAACTAACCAAACTGTATTGCTGGAGCTCCTATTGGATTGCACATCACACAAGTCACTGTCTCATTATGAATACAAATCCCTAATCTCTTCCTCTGTAAATGTGTCATGTTTGAAAATCCACAAATGCTCCTTTGAAAAGATACCAGGCGGGGTGATTTGCCTGTCCAGGCTTATTCTTTCAAACACAAATGAGATGCATAGTGAGAATGCAGGTGTATGCCTGCAGATGGGTTTCATCTAAATGTAGTTAATGTTTCCACACAGACAGGATGATGATACAATAAAACCAGTATCATCATTTTGTAAATAAAGTGACACAGACAGCAATGCTTTAAAAAAAACACACACACACACACACACACACACACTATTCACATTTTGCTTTCAATATGATTGAATTCAATAGACTGGTAATTTTTTCTAACGCTGGATGACTTTTGGAATAACTGTGATTACTTTATTTTCTGTTCCTACAGTCAAGGCATATATTGACCATTAAATAAATTCTATCATTCCAAATTAGAACACTGTGTACAACCAATGAGAAACCAGTATTGTAAACATTCCATTTCACTATGCTCTTTCATTGCCTTGACACCCTAATTAATATCAGTCACCTGTGGCATTGTAATATTTGCTGTTTGTCCTCTAAATATAGTTTTGCATATATCCATAAAAAACATTAAAATTACTGTGATGATGTTTTCTTTTCTTTTTTTTTTTTTAAATAATTCAGTGAAGGTGAAAGGAGTCAAAGAAAAATAAATATTTTTTTTTCCAGTTATTGACAGAAATGCAATGCAAATCTGATACACAAAACAGCATCCTCTAACTTCTTATTTCATGTCTCTTACAAAGAAAGACTATGGCCAATGTTTTGCTTCAAGGAACACTATAGAGATAGTTTTACAAATGTGTATTCTTAATGCTATAGTTCCCTTCTAGCTAGTCATGTGACCCCTCCCCTCCCACTTTAAAGGGGGACGGTGATTTGACTTACGTTTTCACTCTTATAGCACCAGCCCCATGCTGCCATCCAACTTCCTTGACTGAGATCATCAAGATGATCTCATCTAATCCACTGCTTTCCCATAGCATTGGGAGACTAGTTCACATGGTAAACCACCATGCTGCACCAATCAGATGGTCTCTATAAGGACATCTGTTAGAAATACACAAAAATAAAATCAGCGCGGAAGCAAAATTATAATAGTCTAAAAGCAGCTTGAACACCAATACGGAGTCTCTCTTGTCTGATCAGAAAACTGGATAAAAACAAGAGGGTAGGTGCAGCATTCAGTAATCCTTGACAAGGTATACGTGGAGAGAACCAGAGAAGAAATAATAGTATATTTAAAACTTTAGTGGTGATAGGAAGAGATGAGCGAACCCGAACTGTAAAGTTCGGGTTCGTACCAAACATCACGATTTTTTGACCCCGAAACCAAGCCCGGACATTTCAGTAACAGTTCGGGTTCGAGTTCGGTGTTCGGTGTTCAGTGTACGGTGTTCAGCGATTTAATGGCGCATTTTGAAAAGCTGCTGGGCAGCCAATCAACAAGCGTAATGGCATGGCTGTGATTGGCCAGTGCAGCATATAACCCAGCCTCTATATAAGCTGGAGTCACATGAGCTCTTATTAGTGTAGGGAGAGGATGCTGCAGCTGGTGATAGATAGTACATTTGCTGCCTGCGGTGAACTTCATATCTGAGAGTCAAATAGAACCGTCAAATACTGTGGTTACATCGCACTTTTAAAAATTCTAATTTTTTGGGTGCTAAAAAGTAAATTTGGGGTGTGCACTTCATATCTGAAAGTCAAATAGAACCGTCAAATACTGTGGTTACATCGCACTTTGAAAAATTCTATTTTTTTTGGTGCTAAAAAGTACATTTGTGGCATGCACTTCATATCTAAGAGTCAAATAGAACCGTCAAATACTGTGGTTACATCACACTTTGAAAAATTCTAATTTTTTTGGTGCTAAATAGTACATTTGCTGCCTGCGGTGCACTTCATATCTGAGAGTCAAAAAGAAGCATCAAAAACTGTTGTTACATCACACTTTTATAAATTCACATTTTTTGAGTGCTAAAAAGTAAATTTGGGGCATGCACTTCATATTTGAGAGTCAAATAGAACCGTCAAATACTGTGGTTATATCGCACTTTGAAAAATTCTAAATTTTTTTGGTGCTAAAAAGTACATTTGTGGTGTGCACTTCATATCTGAGAGTCAAATATAACTGTCAAATACTGTGGTTACATCGCACTTTGAAAAGTTCTAATTTTTTTGGTGCTTGTGACGGACCGCTGGCACTCCGACCGAGTACGTCTGCCAATCAATGCTCCTAACGCTTGCCGAGGACTCCGAGCACTCCAACTGACACCATGAGCACTGCGGACCCCACTTCCAGCGATGCAGCTGCGCCGGGTCTCGCCGTCTCTCCCCCACCCTGGATCCATGATCAGGATCCAGCTCCCAGTGGGTGAACCTCTCCTAAATCCAGAGAGCGTAGCAGGAACAAATCAAGCTCTTACAAGAACTTACTCTGGGGAGTAAGTGATTATAGCAATCCCCAGAGTGTAGGTATCCCTTCCCCCAAGCATGAGCCAAGGCTTCAAGAAAGATGCAAGTAGGTCTGGTTTATTGAGGGCTACCTGCCCTGTATTTATGCACGTGTCCACCAGGTGGACACTCCCCTAGGGGACCTGATGGAACAATGGGACACATATTGGGTATTCGCCAATCACAGACAATACAAACAAAACACTCCCACAGTGACATCACAATCCCTCCTCTCTATCCTGGAGATAATTGGGAAGTAATCAAATTATCTCCCAGGACAGAGGCAAGACTCCATTAACCACATGGTTGCAAAAAGACATAAAATTACACAATGTTACAATTACTACAT
Organism: Pelobates cultripes; assembly: GCA_933207985.1. Taxonomy (NCBI): domain Eukaryota; kingdom Metazoa; phylum Chordata; class Amphibia; order Anura; family Pelobatidae; genus Pelobates; species Pelobates cultripes. Next base: position 70,929,287 of record OW240912.1, read on the forward strand.
AAAACATATACATGCAACATATCCCCAGATAGCTTAGATCTGAGCGCACATTATTACCGAATGGCGCTCAGATCACATACATACAGTTCAATCGCCATGGAGCCAAAGTATTTTCCATAGTCTTTCGTTACACGAATAGGCTCCATGGCATAGCTATCTGGGGTAGCACTACTCACATACTGAAAGTCCAGAACGCCCCGGCAGAAATATACATCCCTTGCCTGGCGCATGTGCTGAATTTGGTGGTGCAGACATTCCTGAAAAACTACCCAGAGCTGCTGCAGAAAGTGCGGGCCGTCTGTGTGCACTTTTGGCGTTCTCACCCTGCTGCTGCTCGCCTGTCTGCGCTGCAGCATAACCTCAGACTTCCCGCTCAGTGCCTCATATGCGATGTGCCCACAAGGTGGAACTCTACCTTGCACATGCTGGAGAGACTGTGCGAGCAGCAGCAGGCGATGGTGGAGTTTCAGCTGCAGCACGCACGGGTCAGTCGCTCTGCACCAGACTTGCCCTCCAATAGATCCTCGTTAAAGGATTTAAAGTGTACTCATTGCAATTACAGAGCCTCGAAAGAGTCCTGTATTGTTATTTTTCGTCACTAACTCCCCGCGTCGGGAGTAGGTAATTTGCGCGCCTGCTGCCTTCCTTGGATTTGGTAGCTGTTTCTCAGGCTCCCTCTTCGGAATCGAACCCTGGTTCCCCGTTACCCATGGTCACCATAGTAGGCGCAGAAAGTACCATCAAAAGTTGATAGGGCAGACATCCGAATGCATCGTCGCCGTCACGTTTGATTGGCCCAAGGTTATCTAGAGTCACCAAAGTGCCTGTGCAACAACTGCCGAGTCCTGCTGGATCCCTGTTACAAGAACAACGTGCCGTCCTTAATTCCCTCACTGGAGCGTGATTGGAAGATGCGCAACTACAAGTGCACGCTGGTAGATGCCCTGCTGAGGGCATTCCCAACTGACACCGGGGGCTCAGTGGAAACACAAGGCAAAGGCAGAGGAGGAGGAAGAGGCACTCAAGGTGTCTTTGCACGGCACTCAAGGCTGCTAGAGCCAAAAGGCTCTGGCGTATCAGGAGTCCCAGTGAAATTTCAGATATCTGCTAATACGAAAAGGTGGTGAAGGACAATCCTCAATTCATGCATTGCAGCACATCTCAGATCACTTCCTCCCAGCACTTGTGAATGGGAATGAACACTGTAGTAGAGCAGGCTGCAGCTGCTGTTGCAGCTCCTGTCCTTGATCTGTACCTTGCCAGCCTGGTCCCCACTGGAACTCAGGGAAGCCACCAACACTGCTAGATATACACAGAAATGCACAATAACCCTCCCCTCATACAAATAATACGAACAGCCCACAAACAAACATATATACAATCCGCATAAACGTAACCCGCTATCAGATTCTAAATCTGACAAGTAAGGCTTTTCTAATTTATTACTGGCCCTTTAAGTGAACTTCATGATCTTCACCTCTAGTTTCCTCCCTAGCCACTAATTTCTTCCCTCACTTTAACATCCTCACCTGTATTGACTAATGAGAAGGCTTCATAAGTCTACACCCTGCACACGACAAGGCCTTGACATTGAAGTCAGTGTTCTGACATAGAACTTCTTCTGATCCTGGCTCCTGAAATCATTCTGTATTTATCTGCATTATATCAATCTGAAGATACTTACCTGCTTGATCTACCATATTGAAGAGACTTAACTGCTTCAACTATTGCAACTCTGCACAGTGGCGTACTAAGGGGGGGGCGGGGGGGGCGGTCCGCCCCGGGTGCCACCAGGGTGGGGGGTGCCATGACCAGCCCCGCCGCCCCCCCCATGCTGCAGCCGCCCGAGCGCTCTGTGAAGAGCCTCAGGCGGCTGCAGCTTTGCCC